>JAIUCT010000016.1:4812019-4960999 GCA_021307375.1 Tetraneura akinire | reverse complement strand
TTATTATTATTATTATTATTATTTTTTTTTTTTTTTTTTTTTTATCATTATTTTTATTATTATTTTTTTTATCATTATTATTATTAAATGAACGATGCGTGGAAATATTATTATTCGTGAAATATTTTCAAAAGCGAAAATAATATATTATTTAGAGGAATCGTTAATAATTTTTGTTTTTGTCATTTCCGTTTGATGTAAATCCGCATAATATATTTTATAATAATAACGCTTCGCAGTAGTAGTAGAAAAATATCGTTTGATGTTAATTTTAAATACAAAAATTTTAATTAAAAATATACTCAATCGTTTTTTAAATGTTTAATTTTAATATTCAGCCGAGTCAATAAAAATGATTTTTTTTTTTTTTTACAAATTTCCTTGTAAAAGAAAAAAAAATAATAAATAATTTTTACATTATTCGTTATGAAATATAATATTTACTTTCGGTCCATTATACGATGACATTATATGGTATTATGCCATACAGGTATAATATGCAAAACATAATGATTATATTTTTCAATTTCGGAACGTTTTATATATACCGGGTTGTTCGACGGACCGAAGTCGTCTGTCCAATCGCTGTAACCTGGCCTCGAGCTGTGCGCCCCTGTCCCCGCCGCCACCATCCGCTTCGTTTCTATGCAGCTTTTCGTTGATCGGCCGCACCGCGTTTGCCAGGTCGTCGCGCATCCTCACGTACGCCTCGCAAGCGTTCAACACGCACACGTCCACACGTTCGATCGTGTTGTTATCGTTCCACGTGGCCAACGACAACGATTGCGCAGGACGCATGATCATCGCCGACTTGGACAACGTCGTAGTGCCGTTGATGGAAACGGAACGGCCGCACCGGATCATCGAGACGACGGTCAACAACGCCAGCGTCGACACAGTCAAGGTCATTCGGCCGCACGACGATGGGCTCATTTCTCCAGTTTTTCTTTAGTCCACAGCCCTTACCACTCCAGTCCTCATATAGTTCTTACACTTTGAAGGTAAAATAACAACTATACTCGTCTGGCAACGACGATCGTCCTGGTTGTCACACGATCGTCGTCAGACTGTAGAAATTTTCACTGCTGCACATAGGAGAATAAAAAAGAATTCAATTAACTGTAAAAAAGCACGAATAATTACTGCCGTTTTGTGATACGAATTAATTAATACAATATTAAGTGGTTATTATATTATAAAATGTTATAAACGCGACAATAAAAAATATTAAAATAACACGCTATTTATTATAGTTTACAATAAATTGTCGTTTTCCGGTGAGTACCTGAAATTTTTGTTCCGCGATTAATATAGTAATAATAATATTATACAATGCATTATATTATTGTGTAATATAATTATCTATTGTGCATAAACTTTGGCAGGATGTCCCGTTTAAGAATGAATCGACGATCATCAGGACAACCGCGAAATATCGTTCTCTATAATATGCCGTCTAGTTCAAACGTAACTTTACAATATTCAAGTCTCAAGTTTGTAATATAAAATATCATTTCGCATAAAAAAAAGATATGCAATTTTTATTTAAATTTATAACACAAAATATAGAATAATTATAATAATCTATTAATTTGAATAGATTTTTTTTTGTTTGAGTTACATTTGTTCCTTGACCTTATAACCTGGTAATTTGTTAATCCTCCTAATATATTTTTTAATAATTATATGTTAAAATAAAAGCACTGTACATGGTTATTATCCACGATCACATTTAACTCGTGTTTATAATAAAAAAATTTAAAAAAGAGCTGATACTCCTGCCGCAGGGATACAGGTGTGCAAACCATGGTGTTTAATTTTAATTAGAATTTGAATGCAATGATAAACCATCGAATTCGAAAAAACGATTCTGAGTGAAATCCAGTCAGTTCATGTAGGTATTGATTAAAATTTTGACATTTTTTATGACATATTTAAACCGCAAATGTTATCACAAATATAGGGACCATATAGATACACATATAGACAAATAGTACATACATGAACATCCTATAAAATTTTCAAGTCTCTAAGTTCAATATAAATGCTCATAAATTACCATGTCACCTAAATGCCCATATCTGACAGAACATCGCTCAAAATCGTTTTTTCGAATGCAATGGTTTATCATTGCATTCAAATTCTAATTAAAATTAAACGCTATGATTTGCACACCTATATCCCATGCGGCAGGAGTATCAGCTCTTTTATTTTTATTATTACTCTTTAGAAATCTTTATAAATTTCGTAAATAATAATTATATACATATATATAATTATTGCCACCCATCCCTTTTAATCTAAAGGTGTTGCGAATGGGCGCCACTGCCAATTACAGGTAACAGAACATCCACTTTTCAAATCGGAAACATATGCTATTCGTGAAAATCGTATTCTTATTTCGGGTAGTAAAAGTGTCTTCATCCCTAAAAACAAAAAAAAAAAAAAACAAAAAAGAAAGTCACACATCATTCGCTTCGCTCAGAATCTAAAACTATTTCCGTTCGTGTTAGAAATAATTTCGAAACTAAATGAGCTTAAAGGTCAATCGAAAAAATTTCTGTTATTCAGTATAATACCAAAAACATTTTTGACTTATCTAGTCTGATCCGCGATAAATATCCGCGTAACGTAATATTTTTTAGCATATAGTTATCTTAAAAATAATAATTAAATATAAAATTTGATATCATGTATATTCTTTTCACTAAATCATTATTATTTTACTGAACTAAATATTACTCAAATTATTGAATTGTTACACAATATGAACACCTCCTATATAAATATCTAACGTTATTTTTTATAAATGCAACAATTATATGTAATTACGAGTGTGTATCTCATATGATTTAAACATACGGAAAGTTGTCTTACAAAGTAATCATAATAATATTACATAATACAGGTTATATTATATTACAATTTAATAGTGACACAGAAATTATACAATTTATACTTTTAAATATTTAAGGTCGTAAAACTATGAGGTCGATGTATGCATAATAATATATATTTAATTAATTTTAATTACTGTACGAATATAAATCGTCCAAGATATTAATAATATGATTGATTCTCATTAGTTGTTATTATAAATAATATTTGTTACGCGCGTTCGAGAGTGATTTGAATTTTAAAACGTTGTATTACATAATAGACTAATGAATGAGTTTTGCATAAAAATATGAATATAATATTATAATATAAAATTTAAGATAACGATAGTATGGAATAAACAAAATGTCGAAAAACAAAAACAACTATTCGACGTATATATTATAATGTATGAAACCCTATTAAATGTTTTATAATTTTTTATTACTAATAAAATAATTAGTCGAATAAATAATTTTTTTTTTATAAATTATTCATAAATAAACCCATTTTAAATCCTATGCGTACATCGTTCGATTCGTTCGTTATAATCAAATTATTATTTTATTTATAAATATATACACAAACGGTCCGTGTGAACCATAATAAATGAAAGGAATTTAATCATATCTAAAAAAAAAATGTTAAGTCAAGATTATACTACCCATAATATCGATACTATTAAATAAATAAAAAATGTAGTATGAATATAAAGATATTAAATATTATATACAATCATAATAATACTTTATATTTTTTTTTTATTTAAAATGGGAATTGGAAATATTAACAAAATGTTCTTTTGTAATTTATATTTACAAATTAATATGTCAAAAATATTTTAGAGACGTGGATTAAATTTTTTTTTTTCATTATAATATATTGATTTATTTTTAACAAAATAAAAATAAATAATCGGCTTCTAGATTAGATTGGATTTTTAGTTTCATACATAGTAGTTATATATTATATTGGCTTAGGATTATAATATTTTTCTATGTCTATATTATAGTGTATATGATGGTATAGAACGGATTATCAAGCATTAAACCAATACATTTAGTATGAATTGACACATATTAAACCCATAATATTTTGATTTTAAAATTGTCTGCATTTTATCGAATAAATGCGATAAAAAATAAAAACATTCGGATATTATAATTTTTATCTTAATCCACGTTCAATACCGCACTTTTTTGTATATAATATAAGTTATCAAATATTTTTAAAGACTTCTACCTATAGCAATATTAATAGCGGATATATCGCTCGTATAGCGTTTAAAATATTAAATTATGTTCAGTTATAAGTTATAACTTAAAATAATAAATTGAAATTATTTTTTTTTAATAATTAAAAGTTCGTCATCAGATTCTAGAGGCAAGGCCTTGTCGTTGTAACCAAACTTCCCTATCACGCGCCGTATTCTTTAGGTGTTGATATGAAGTGAAACCCATTCGTTGATTGATGTCGTTGAAATATAATTGTCTGGGTTTTCCTCTTGGTCGTTTACCCATAATCTTCCCTTCCAAGATGTTTATGACGAAATCGTTATGTCTTATCGTATGTCCGATAAGCTTCACTTTCCTTTTCATAATAGCTGTAATAATGTTTTTTTTTTCACCTTTCTCGTGTAAGATGGTGTCGTTCCTTGTCCTTTCTGTCCAGCTCGTCCTCGTTGTTCTTCTCCAAATTCACATCTCCATCGCTTCTAACCTATCTTTTTCATATTTCTTTATGGTCCACGTTTCTCAGCCATATAACAAAATACTCCAGATATTAATGAAACTCTTCCTAGTTTGAATGCTCAAGTTCTTGTTCGTCAATAGTCATCTTTCCTTTTCAAATGATTATTTTGCTAAAGCTATTCTTCTCTTAATTCCTCTTGTTAATCTGTTATCCTGTGTTAATACTAATAGGTTATTAAATATTATTAAACTTATATAGTTTATATCAGTTCAACGTATCTTGAAAATGATTGTAATTTTTTTCCAATTATTATATAACTATTATATTACTTATAAGTTATAATTAATAGAATAAACGTCGAATTGAAAATTTTATAATCCTACGGTTTATACTCGAGGATCAATGCACTTATACACATGATAAAATTTTACACGCGACAGATTTTTTTTTTTTTTTTACTATGTCTGATTTATGGTTAATACCATCTGACAAATTAGTATAATATGGAATAATTGAAATTCGACCGTCCCTAATTTTATTTTCAGCTTTAACCAGTCTCTCTAATTGTATACGTATTATAATATTATACGTATGGACCATTAGACGTCTTAATAATGGTTTACCGCATATATAAACGAAATCTGGTCCCCGTTTAAACAATGGTGAAATGCATATATATATATATACAAAAGTTTTAACGAATTGCTAAATTACTCGTTAACAGAATAGCGCGATATGCACAGTTGACATAAATTAACATTAGTTCGAAGATTAGACATGTATATATATATATATAAATGCGTTTCGAAGATTATAATAATTATACGCATTTTTTGGCGGTCGAACCAAATTTATCGAAATCGAAATTTGATCTTATTGCGCGTATACAACCGTATAGGTTTAAACTTTAAAATGTTTTGAGTATATTATTATTAGGGAACGGATTTGAATGCAAATTGCATTTTTTTCTGAATGTCCGAAAACATTGCTTTCCAAGCAGAAAGTTCATTTCATACATCAAGGAATTAAAAAATGTAATTTTTATTTTGCATTTTTTGGCATTTTAAGACTTTATTACATTTTTAGAGCATTTTTTGACATTTTTAGTGCATTTTATACATTTTTTGTATTTTTAAGTCATTTTTATATAGGAATGGATAAAATTTGATAAAAATGTATAAACATTCGTTCTAAAAAAATAAAAATAAATATTTATTATGTTTTTACCGATCAGGATAAACCCAGACGAAATTATTGTTGACACGTGTAGTCACATATAAGTTACAACATATTATTACACGCAATTAAGTACCTAAAGATGAGATAAGATATACCTATTAATTTTTATTTTTATTGTATTTAAATATTTTCTATCAGATAAGTTTTTCATAATTATGTGTTTTTTATAAGTTTTAAGTTCAAAATTGTGTTTTTATTGAACTTAAATACATTTTTAAAGTTTTTTGGGGCATTTTTTTAGTGCATTTTTTTGATATTAAAGCATTTTTTTAAGGCATTAAGTCGTATTTTTTTAGGACATTTTTCTTATGTTTTATTGCATTAAAGTCCGTTCCCTAATTATTATATATACATTTGGGATCGTATTAAATTTCTGATTACTGTCTGTATTTACGATTCTATATACATAAATATATTTTTTTATCTATCCTACTGTCTATAACGTGTATAAAAGAATATACGTTTATCGTATTTTATATATTAAATATAATATATCATTTTTAACCGCGTATAGATATGGTGATTACTGATAAGTGATAAGTGATTATAAACGAGAATCCGAGACTGTATATACAAATTAAACCAAAAATATTATAAAATTGTTGTAATTCTATTTATTATAGACTAACAAATAATAACGCTGACAAGGACGTAAGAGTATACATTATGATATAATATATTATATATTAATTCGAATAGATAAAGTTTTTTAATTATATTTACTATTTACACGGCCAAGTCGAAATGTTTACAAAACACGTATTAGATTCTGAGCAAAGCGAAGAATTACGAGTATATTGATTTTACAATAATGTGTGTTTTTTGTTTTTTTGTTTTCTTGTTCTTTTTATGCCTGAAGACACTTTTCTTTTACTACCCGAAATAATGCGCCGATTTTTACGATCAGCATATTATGTTTCCGGTTGAAAAGTAGATGTACCTGTAGTTCGTATTTTATAGAAAAAACGACGAAAAACTGACGAAAAAACGGCATTTTACGAAAACTGAAATTTTGACGAATTCGATTTCAATATTTCACAATAACTCGGGCAATTTTTAAGTTAGATCACATAGATACTATATATATGTGGTAAAATTTTGGAACAATCACGTTAATTTTTCTACAAAATGTAGGACTTTGAATATTTCGTAAAATTCTAATTATTATGTATATAATGTTTGATAAAATTGGCAATTTTTAGCATTAAACTCTGGAAATTTTACTGCAGTATACTTACATATTATACTTAACATGAGATCAAAATATTAGAAAAATCCCTATTCTCAATTTTTTTGTATAGCTGTTTGAAGTGATATTTTTAGTTTAAACGAAAATCTTAGAATCCATACGAATACTCGTATTCCTCTTATTATTTCTCAATAATTTTGCAATAAAAATAATAGAAGGCCAAAAAATTTTGAAAATTGTTGAAAATTGTATTGAAGTATACTGACATATATTATATCTTAACATATTTCAAAATTTTAATCAATACCTACATTATCTGACTGAACTTCGCTCAGAATCGTTATGTCGAATGCAATGGTTTATCATTGCATTCAAATTCTAATTAAAATTAAATACTATGATTGTAAACCATTTTTTTTTTTTATATAATACAATTAAAAAGTCCAAAAACCGAGGTTTATCACCTCATAAATTCAAATTTTATAGATTTTTAGAATCTAAAGTTAACACAAATCGGATAATATATATTATAATCAGTGTTGTACAAAGATAACCCATAATTTATCTAGATAAGATAATAGATAATTGATTTTAAATGTATCTAGATAAGATAAATAGATAAAATTTAAAATATTTATATAGATAAAAGATAAAAGATAACCAATTTTATCTAGATAAAAAAACAGATAATTAATATTAAAATTGTATATCTGAGAATAGCAATAATATTTTAGTTGGACAATTTTTATTTTTCCTATGTTAGGAGTTTTGCGTCAAGTTTATTTTCTAATGAAGAAAAAACTGAAAAATGGGTATAAAGTATAAACACTTTATCGTGTAAACCATTTTTAGCTGAAAATTTCCCGCAATTAAAATGCTTACCGTTGACGACAGATTTTATCGAGCCAACGTTCGTACTATGTACGCCCCCACATACATTATTGGAAAAATTGTATATGTTTATGTGTTATTAGTTTATTATGTATTAATATTATTTCAGAGCGCGGTTTAAAATAATATTTTATGTCAACAATTTTTAAATCTTTGATTTCATATTAATAATTATCTAGATAATTATTCTCAGATAGCCTATTTATTTATCTAGATAAGATAAAAAGATACTTAAAACAATTTTTATCTAGATGAGATAAAAAGATAACTATATCTTATCTAGATAAATTATCTAGATAATTTTATCTAGATAATGCACAACACTGATTATAATATATATTATAACTTATGGACTTTTTCAAAAAATATACCTATATGCCTATATTATGACATATTATAATTATAATAATATATATTTTGTTTTTAAAAAATACGAAACCAGTGAAAACCACTTTTAACGCGCGTGTTATTATAATATTATAATAATATTACAGCACGTTATGTGAGCTTACACAATAACAACTGCGTAGTGGCATAAAGGATCGTCAGTGTAATATAATATTCCGCGGGCATCGGCACGCAGGATAATTTTGAAGGACGGCGCACGCGTGCTTTTCGATTAGGTATGAACTTTCACGAAACGCACAATCCTTTACCCACGACCACCACGGCCAAAAGTGCACTTACGTCGCCGTCCCGCCCACTGTACAGCTGCGACGATCACGCGCAGGCCATATATCAAAAATGTGATGTGTATACAGGGCGATCGAAAAATCGGCGAGAATTTATTATAATAAACAAAGAGAGAGAGAGAAAAAAACCGCTTAATCCGCTTACGTTTTAAACGGGATAATCGTTCTCCCGTATATACATTTATGGTTCATTATTCAGTATTTCTATCGAGCAAAAAAACAAAATAAAATCAATTACGATCGATTTCACGATTCAAATACGGTTTTAACATTTATTATTATTATTTTTAATTCCGAGCTAATGGACACGTGTGGATATCGATCCGATAAATTACCGCGTATTATTTTAGTATAACTTTATGTCGTAACCTTTATTCGCATCGAAGTTTATTATACGGAATATAATATGTCGTCATTATTTTGATTTGTTACCGAAATAAATCCACACCCTGTATATATTATAGTTCCGACTATCGGTATATATTATTACTATACTACTACTACTACTACTACTACTACTACTCTTCTGTACTATATATAATTTATATTATATATATACCTACTCGTATACTATTTATATAGTATACGGTTTGTACGTTTTACGATACCATCGACCGCGTAACAGCTGATCGACCACGGTAAACTTTGAACAGCTTAAGAGCTGAGCGCGCGCGCGCCCTGTCGGCCGGAATCCGTTAGAGCCCGAGGTCAACACGTCGGCGGCGCACGTTATGAAAATAATTGATTATATTGTTGTTCTGCGGCTCTGCGCACGTTTCGACGGGACCGGAAAAATGTGTGCGTGTGTATAAATCACGATCAAAAATCCGGCGTGCAGTTTGATTCGAAATAAGAGATTGGTTTGGTTTTAACCAAGGAGAATAATAAGTATCGATCCGCGTATCCTCGAGGAATTTCGGACAAAAATTGACAATATTATACGCGTATAAATAGCTATAACAAATTCGTACTGTATAATTATTAATAAACTATATAGACTATTTATTATAATATCCGATGAGTTTGAAGTCGAAAACAGAAATTTAACTATACATATTTAAATAACGAACTTTTTTTTTTTTTAAATTTTAATCGCAGTTTAATATTAACTACTAGTTCTCGATTCAAACGAACTAAAAATATGAAGTTTTATTCGATTTAAAAAAAATAGAAAATAGAAAATTGTATAAAAAATAAATTACAAACAACGTACTATTTAAAAATATTATATAGGTTAGATATTCAGAGTGCTCAGTACTCGTGTAATTAAACGAATTCGCATCGTTAATTTTGTGAAAAAACTACAAACATTGAGCTGTGTAAGTTTTCAAATATCTTTGGAAAATTCATATTATTATAAAGATAGAAACAATGAAAAGAATCACGTTTTGTCTTGTTATATTATATTCGAAGGTCAGATGGACGCTTTATTATGTTAACTTGACAATAAGTACGTGCAAACGTTTCGAAAACTTATATATTAAATACGTGGAATGCAAGCACGTAGGTTTATATGTATGTATTATTATTTCTTTAAAAATCACATTCTTTGGCTTTCGTTTCACCGAGTTTGCAGTTTGGCATCGTATTCCTATAGGTACCCGCGAAGTACTCGTATATTGTAATAAACTCAACTTTTATTATTATACCGCGGTATCCGCGGTATATATGCAAATTCAATAGTTTATATGGTCAACTTAAGACGCACGAAGTTATCTCGCGTCCTACGATTGGGATATTTGGGATATTTTCATAGATTATATACCTATCTATGGATATACTAATATTATTGAAAATAATATAGTTTAAATTTAAACGCACGAAATAAAAATTTGAATAATTTCTTAAATACTATAGAAAACGTAATATAAAAAATTTAGTCTCCTGTATACATAACATAAATGTACCTTATCTATATATGTATTTGAAATATTGTAATTCATCTATACACGCGTACCTAGAAAATACAATAACATTGTTTAATATAATACTCGTATTTTACGATTTCGCGAGTGAAATTAATTGATCGACGATAAATCAATTATTATAAATTATTATCTATTACAATATTACAGTTTGTTATTATATTACATATATCCGTTATACTGTTATACGTCGTTGCGAAATTTAATTATTATAATATAATACAATGTATATATTATACAGGTATACCTTATAGTTTTTTACGAGTAATTTTAAATAATTATCGTCGGAACAATTTTGACAAATATAATACAGGTGACGTATTATTATTATATAATAATATAACATCGATTAGACGATTGAAATATTGCACTAAGCTTTCGATAATTTATCATCCGTGAACGATACTCGTATTAATATGGTTAATATTACAATATTATATAATTATAGTATACTCGTACTGCAGATATGCATTGTACTTTTATTCCGATATAATATAACGCAACGACGACCTAACCTAACAAAACCAACTTATTATAACGTTATATAGTTAATACATATATGCATTTCTGTCGTTTCATATCGTAAATTGATTGTGTACAAGTACAATATAATATATGTAGTTACAACGCATAATATTATTTTTAATTAACGGTTTTTTAATCCCAATCGCGAACCGTTTATTGTATAATAATTAATATTATTATCGCATTACGAATCGTACAGCATCATTATAATACTCTCTCGTATATCATTTTTATATGTATAATATTATAATAATTTGTACACCCCGTCACCATCATCTTTGTGTTCGAAGAAACGTTAATAATTTTTGTATTTATTCATCGAAAATATTATGATATTGTATACTATATACGTTATAATATTATAAGCTATATACGCCCTTGGTAATATAATTATCTGCAGATGAATATGCAATTACATCACTGTTAAACTAACCTAATTGAAGACGCGTGTGTCTATTATATATATATATATATTATCATAATATGATGCATGCATTAATTTTTCATGGCAAACATTTAGCTTATGCCCTAAATTAACGTAAATATAATCCTACGGGAATTAACGAGGTTAGGTTACCGAGATAATTAAAATTTAAAAATGTACAATTATAAAATATATATATATATATATAAACATTGAGTACTTATAATTATATTAAAATATTATAATCGTACGTTATACTTATAACGTTTTAAAAATGGTGTGTATACCTAAAGGTATAATTTTGTATATCGTGATGTATAGGAAGTCTTTAAACGTTATATGAAACAGCATTTTAAATTGATTTATTTTTTATTTATACGAATTTAAAAGGCAAAAATCTTTGCAATAAGCGTTATTTATTTCTTTTATGAATATAATAAAATACTATTAATATACCTACTTCAACCGAGTTGTTTATTCATTATGTAATATAATATGTCATTGTAATGTATAATATATATATATATATATATTTGGCATTTTTGAATAATTTTTTATTTTTATTTTATTTTTTTTCTGTAAAGAACCAAACCGCTAACCGCATCAACCGCAATGTACCTAAGATTAACTATATTATAGTCGATGAATATAATTGTGATTCAGGGCCTAAAATTGTGTGTACTACGACACTCTTAGTGCAGTACGAATAATAAAATGTGTAGTACGAAATTTTAAATTGTGTAGTTGATTATGGTCTATTTTTTTTCATTTTTGCATTATAAATAGATAGTATTATTTGAAAACCATATAATACATGAAATTTCAAAACTAAAATTACCTATTTGAAGAAGCCAAGTTACTAGTTTGATTATCAAAATAAATATTTTTTCAGAAATTAAAGTGTATTTTTAATAAATCGCTTCGCTCAGAATCTAAAATATATGATATATTATACTATTTTACTATAAATAAGAGTAAACGTGTAGTACGAAAATTTTTAAATTTTAGGCCCTGTTGTGATTTAAACGCAAATATCTATTTAAAATTTTAATACAAGTTTTTAAATATACATTATTGATAACATAACACATAACTCAAAAACTAGTTGTTGTTTTCCTGTTAATATTATATTTTATAATTTTTGAAACTTTATTTTGAAATCAATAACGATGATCGATATTATATAATCTGTGAACTATAGTAATATAAGAATATACAATTAATTAATTTCATTCCGTTTAAATATCATATGCAATCTCGTTAAATGTACACCCTCGAGTACTTGGTTTTTAAAACAATTTCATTACAATATAATATATATTTTGTTACATTTTTTTTACAACGTATTTGCAATAATTTACAACGAAAGTTTCAGAATTTGCAATTCGATATTTTGGAAGTAATTACCATTTTAGTGATAGGCGACCTACCCACCCATATTGTAACCATTCGATACCAAATCTTTATCATTATTTTTACTAACTTATTAATTAGTTATTAGAAACAATTCTCAACGAAGGATTCAGAATCCGCAACTCAATATTTTGGCCGTAATCACCATTTTAGTATTGGGCGACCAGCCCTCCTACTTTAACCGATAGACACCAAATCTTCGCTACAATTTAGTATAATTTATTAGAAACAATTCGCAACTCAATATTTTGGCCGTAATCACCATTTTAGTATTGGGCGGCCAGCCCTCCTACTTTAACCGATAGACACCAAATCTTCGCTATAATTTAGTATAATTTATTAGAAACAATTCGCAACGGAGGTTTCAAAATTTTCAACTCAATCATACCTATAATATTATACACGCGGATGTTATAAACATGGTTGATGTAACATGGTAAATTGGTAACATGCGGTAACATTGTACCTATATTAGATTTTAAGAAATAAAGAAATAACGTATTTTGCGTACGATATAATATTATATATATATATATATATATATATATATATAGATTCGGTGTCGCCTTCTTTATTGTTCCGTCGCCGCGATAGGGTCAAAAGGTGTCGTCGGCGGAGTTTTTACGCGTATAAGTACCTACCTATATATATATAGTGCTCGCCGTGTACGACTGCACGCGTACATATAATAATAATATTAACGCGCACGCAATATCACCGCGCGGCCGTGCAGTCGCATCGCCGGGATCGATATTTTATATTATTGTATAATATTATTATTGTATATTATAATACGGCATGCGGAATGTTTTCACTGCGAACGATCGGCCAGACCCGGCGGATGGCGCCACCGTCGCGGTAATAGTAAATGCGTGTCGGCCGCAAAGTCGACCCGGCGAAGAAAAACGCGGAAAACCCGCGCGACTACATAATATAATACGAGTATACGCAATATATATTAATAATATATTATTACATTATACCGGGTGGCGCGTACCGAGCGAACAGCGCAAGCGTGGCGAAAAGTTGGCGCACCCTGTATATATACGATATATTATATACTACTAACTTTATATATATATACATTGCGATATTATATGCGCGAATAATAGTAACGCGTACACGCCGCGTCTCCGCAGACAGCTGGGAGCCGATTCGCCGCGCGCATGGTCACGCGGTCCGCACACGCTCGCGTCTGGCATTGTTTTCGTTCCGGTGTGCGTCTTGTCGTCTCGCGCACTCGGCCGCTTCCGGACACGCGAATTCACCGGGCCGATCCGCCGCGTGCTGATCCGCCGAAGACTAACACGATGTGCTGCACGGGGTCACCCGTCACCGTCCGGCCACTTGTTGACGGGCCCCGTAACCGCGGTCCATAACGCACTTATATTATAATAATAATAATAATCATATATATTATAGTCTTTACATAAATAATTACCGCGGTTCGTATTGTGTACCTCGGTTATATTATTATAAATTAAATACGTTTTATCCGTATACCGGTCTTTTTCAATAAATAATAATACCTATACCTCTCTATATTATAATATTGTTATACGATATTATGTAAATCGTATATTTTTGCGAATTTCGTCGGTATAAAAGAAAAAAAAAAAAAAAAAAAGTATACATATATAATTTTAGAATAAGGACAGCTGTACACGGACGACAGACACCGAAACAGTTGGATTTCAATAAATCGTATATTGCGGAATATTATAATATATAATATTATCATGGACGTTCCTAGGTACGTTGTTGTAATAATTCATGTTGGTTTTACTTTTACGCATAATAATAATAATAATATATCCCCACGTTAAATTATTACATACCTACGACATTGCGAATAGGTGTAGATTAGATTGCGTGCACTTTTGTCCATCTATACTTCTCCTCTTTACTATACATGACGTATATTATTTATATAATTTCTTACATTTATTTATTATTTATTTGGTTTAACATAGTGTAATAAATAATAATTACTGTGTGGGCACTTACTGCGAATCCGGTAAACACAAAATATATATTTATAATATACAGGCGCATCGAATATATTTTAGTGATGAGCAAAATTGAACTAGGTCTTGCAGTCTTGCTTCGTCTTGCAATAAATTCAAGACCAAAATCGTCTATTTGTAGTAATACCAAAACCAAGACTTAATGGAGCAAGACCAAGACTTAAAGTGCAAGACCGTGAGTAATGCCAAGACTAATACTGCACAAGACTCTTGGTGGTCTTGCATTCTTGTTAAGTAAAAGTTTTATATTAAAAAAATAAAATAAATAAATATAAATTTATTTAAATTAATAGGTTAAATGACAATCCTCGAAAAACGGTTGTTACGCATAAACTCATGGGAAAATAAATAATTTAATGTAATAAATATTTTAAAATAAATAATACAATTAATTAGGTATACTAAATGGGTGGTTATTTGATTTATTATTCATATTTGATTGGTTCACACGTATATTGACATAAATTATTTATTTATTAACTAGTTAGTTGTAAATTCTTAGTATAATTCTTCTATTAAAAATATAAGTAAGATTGATATATTCATTTATTTTAAATAGTTAAATATATAACAAGTACATTTTTAAAAAGTTCAAAGTTGTCAAATACGCGTAAATAAATCATTAAATTATTTAATTAATAAAGTATTAAATATAGATTTAACTTCTTTCGAACAATATTTCATACGAATATTTTTTTTTAAATTCAATTCTTTAGTCGTTTTAATATAGAATAATACTAAATTATAATATTTTTTGCATTTATTTAGTATACTTTTATATTCGATAAACAATATTTATTTATTTTTAATCAAAACGTTTAATAAACGTATACGTTTTGTACGCTCGTATTTAATTTGATATTCACGATTATCGATTAGTAAAATTTAAATAACGTTGAGATTTTTCATTTGGATACATACAAATTAAACATGTTATTATTATAACTCTGTATTTTTTTAACACAAATACTGAGTTTTTTTTTAAACATATTTACTGTATATTTTATATAGTAAAAACAAAACAAAACAACAAAACTAAAATTAATCAAAATCCCCATTTAAGCACATAAATGTTTTACATTTTATGTTTTTTATGGACATTATTTTAAGCGTTTTTGTCATATATTTTTATACATTCAGAACGGCATGTTTTGCATATAATTAACTATTTTAAAATTTATTTGATACATTTTGATTGTTCTATTGAACTGTAGAACTGTATGATGATGGTATGTGTTGTTCTCAGACAATAATAAAAACAATTATTTTTTATTTTATGATAATAAAAGATTTAATTAAATATATAATGTGAAACATTAACAATCATTTAGCTTTGTAAAATATGAATTACATATGTGATATAAAATGTAAATTTTTCTGTCTCTTGATCAGATTTCCTTGCTGTTGCATGAATTTATATATTTTCATAAATTGATCAAATATTCATAATAATAATTATAACGAATAATATAAAATTGTATTTTATTTCATAATTTGTCATGATTATTAACTGCAGATATATATAATATTTTATATTTTATTATTAATATAGTGTAGTAATAATATAGATAAATAAAATATTCTTAAATAAATGTATATATTATAATTACAATAAATAAATAATTTTATCGTATATTTGTAATACTCGTGAATTTATTTTATTATTTTTAAGATCCTCAGAAGGAGAATTTAAACACATAATTATTCGAAGACATGACCATTCCAACAAATGTATACAGTATACATCGCCCTTTTTTTAAAATAATGTTTTACATAAAAAAATCGTTTATATTCTTGTTTCATTTGACCTTATTGCCTTATTTTGCCGCTCTAAAAAATAAAAAATAATAATAATAACAATTAAGATTCGCCGTATAATATAGCCAATAAGAAATATGATTATTAAAGTAATTACTGCTAAAATTAACTTTATAAATTTTTAAATATAATACGAAAATTTACACCTGTATAATATTTAACTATATTATTATATTGCTTACAGATTTTTTACAATAAAGTTTATACATAATACGTTGTAAAACCCGTATAAAAGTTTATATACCTGTAATCAAATGTTCTATAAAATATATTTTTTTACCCATATAGTTAATAGTTTATAATATACTAGTAACTAGTATAAGTTTCAAAGAATCGATATTATCTACCTGTATATTATACTTGTTTAAATATAAAATATATAATCAATATGTTAAAATTATACAATAATAAAATAAAGACATTCGTATTAACTAAAACTAATAAATATAAACTAATATAGGTATCTTCATACCTAACCTAACTATATTATTAACCTTCCTAATCTATTACTGTTACTGTAATATATAATTATATATAATACAAAAATTATTATTGTAATAATCGTTATCATTAGTTTAATAAAATATTAAAACAAATGAAAGGGTAAATCGGCATATCAATATATGTTATTTTATTATCCTTTTAAAATATTTATTTTATTTTTATTTTATTATTATTCGTATTTTGTATATTATAAACATATAATTATATATATATATATATATCAATTTATTTCTCTAGTTAAATTAACTATTGTATATTTTATATATTATTATTCAGATGCACAAAAAATTATTATATTTTAAATAATACCAAAAATTGTAATTTTTTATATTTAATAAAATAATATTATATATAAATAATTTTATTAGACCATCAAAATAATAATATGTAGGTCAAAAATAAAAATAAACGTTCTTTTCTTTACAATCAATTATTTCAAATTTTCGAAACACAATGAAAAATGAAAAACATTTACAAATTACCTCTTAATTGAAACGAATTATTACGTTCCTTTTAAAGCTAATTACTATTTAATGACTGCTGGCTTAAAATATTCTGAAAATATATCCGGGTCATAAACTTTTCAAAATAATTTTATTTGAGTGATTTTTCAAACTAGAACCACGATTAATTAACCATTTTCTAACCTTAAAAGTTTAAATTTGTACAATCCATTAATATTTGTTTCATATTAATTACATTTGCCTGCTCTATTATAAAATTTATTATTGTTATTACATTTTAAAAGATTCAATAGCAATATCATATTGTTAATAATAATAATAATAAAAAAAAAAAAACGATAATAATAGTAAATTATCTTGAAACATTTATTATCGTATATACTATATAGTATATAGGTATATATATTTTTATATTGAATACGACAAAACGTATAAATAACACTATACAGAATACAGATGTCGTGTTTTATATAAAACACCTGATTTATTCGATTTACATTTTTTCTCTCTCGTTTTTTTTTTTTTTTTAATTGTAAATGATAATATATTACATTCTTGATAAGATTTTGTGGATAGTTAAAGTACTTAAAGTTGTCATTCTATCGAACTTCTAACCAGTATTAGATATTATTTATTTATACTTATATAAACATAATGCGATGTAATATCTACCATTCATATAATATATACGGTATAATATTTAAATAAAATCACATAGATTTGTAGAGTTATACGTACATTAATAACATTCAAAATGGCTAATCCTCAGAGTGTATAAATAAAATTTAATGAACCTTATTAATGATAAGAAAATTTTAAGTTCTAATAACAGTCATTCCTAAGACCCAAAAAATAATAATACGTAAATATAATTTGTGTTTAATACACGTGTGTATATTTTATAGAAATGACAACCAAAGCAACGTGTTGTGGGATTACGGATTAGACCGTTGGCCGTGGCAAGAGTATCAAATGAAATACTCGGCCGAAGTTACGATTCTGTTCTGTATCGCATATTCGGCTGTGTTTTTGGTAGGCTTTGTGGGCAACACGTCGGTGGTACTGGTGGTTTACAAAAACGTGAGGATGCAATCGTCGCCCACCAACATATTTATTGTTAACTTGGCCGTGGCTGATCTCTTGGTTATCGTCGTATGTGTACCGTTCACGTTAATCGGAAGTATCACAACCGGTAAGATGATAATATAAATAATAATATAATATATTTTTTTTTATTAATTAAATTATTAATTAATTTTCCATGACAATTATTCACATATTTTCGTATTACAGACAGAAAAAAATTATCTAAAAAATAATCCATTTTTTTCATAATGAAATATTTATATGTACTTATCATTATTGTAAAAATAGTAACTTTTTTGTCTTTTTCTTCAAAATATATAATTGAAAAGAAGAGCTGATCCTCTTGACGCAGGTGTGCAAATCATTGTGTTTAATTTTAATTAGAATTTGAATGCAATGATAAATTATTGCGTTCGAAAAATGAATCTGAGCGAAGTTCAGACAGATAATGTAGGTATTGATTAAAATGTTGACATTTTTTATTAAATATTTAAAGGGCAAAATTGTATCACACTTATAGAGACCATATAGGTACACATATACAGTACATAAATGAACACGGAACACTTTATAAAATTTTCAAGTCTCTAAGTTCAATATAAATGCTCATAAAATCCCTTGTCACCTAAATGCCAATATCATAAAAAATTTTGTCATTTTTATTTATCATTATTGTAAAATATTGAAATATAATAGTAAGAATCCATATTATAAATACTTTAAATATTATTTTTACTGAAATTTCAACTTTAATCAACTATAAAAAAAAAACTTGAGACTAGGGATTTCTCTAATATTTTGATATAATATTAAGTAATATGTAAATATACGAGTACTTCAGTAAAATTTTCAGACCTTAATGCAACAATTGCACCTACATTAATTATACCTACATAAAAACGAGAATTTTACGAAATATTCAAAGTCCTATATTTTGTAGAAAAATTAACGTAATGGTTCCAAAAATTTACCACATTAATATAGTTTTTTCGTTGGTTCTATTACCGCTTAGGGTCAATTTTGAGAAATTCGAAAAATGACCTAAATAGTATATCAACTACATCCACTTTCCAATCGAAAACATATATTATTCGTGAAAATTAGAGCATTATTTCGGGTAGTAAAAAGTGTCTTCAGAATAATAAAAAAAAAAATTACACATCATTGTTAGACCAATTCATTTTTCGCTTAGCTCAGAATCTAAAATATGCTTATACATATTAATATTATAAATAAATAATAGAAAAAAATCGTAGAAAATTATAAATCGATAAAGGTTGACAGACACATCAATATAATGACGGTCGCCTCAGTTTATACCGATGTCATTGGATACTATTATAAAAAATAAAAAATGTATTTTACCGTACACGGGGGCTAGTAAAATGACCTTATAAATTATATAGTATTTTATTGACGTTATTAATGCGCATTGCTCGTAAAACAATTAAATTATTGGATTTTAAAACCTTAAATCACACGGTCCATACGTCAAAGAAATCTAAATATTTCTATTTATGTATTTTTTTTTTTTTTTTTAAGAATAATTTACGCCAATGCGTAACTTTATTTCTATAAAAAATTATTTTAGTGCTGGATAAAAATATTTTTCATCGCGTTTTCGTGTTAATGGCTTTGTTTTTATAGTTCGGATATCCCGTTCCTTTAACTTAACCCTCGATTATTTACACTCACAAGATATCACTATATTATTATGTAAGAGCTGCAAATAAATATTATAAATTTTATATATTTAGTTCCATCAATTTTTTTTTTCAAGACGTTAGTTAACATTTACGTCTCAGAACGTCTGGAAAAAATTCCAATTCTTATATGTATGCTTTAAAAATAAATTGTTGAAGAAAAAAACACATTTAACGTAATTACGCGTATCCCGACATAAATTCAAAACAATTTTAAAAATTGAATACGATTTTAAAACTAATTTAAAACTTTTATCGCTGACCTATAAAAAAAAAAAAAAATTTAACCATATATGTATGAGAAAATTTGTAAAATCGCTTTGAACTTTTTTAAATTATATATAATGTACACCATATTCTATGTTTATATTTGGTACAAATCTTTTTTAATACACAAGTTAAAATGAATTCCACAGACAAGGGACTGCACACCAAGATAAATTACTATTGTAACATATCCAGTCGGAAAAATCTGTCATCTTTTATTTATGAATACGTAGAGTTATTGTAGAGGGTCGTCTGAGAGTAAATCATGATCATTTGTCATTCTTAACGTTTAATAATAAAGTGACAAAAATATATTTTATATACGACTATACGAGTATATATATAAGTTTTCGATATAATTATATTAGTATACACATTTTAGTTTAAATTGAAATATAAACTTGTTGAAACTAAAAAAACATTTTAATATTCTAATATCGAAGGTTTAATACTGTAATACCTACTGCAAAAGTACTACTGGGCAATAACAATATGACAAAATATGTAATAATAATAATAAAATATTCTATTAATTATTCAAATTGAACAGCATAACCATAACATGACGACACGTTATCGTCGTAAATATTTATATAGAATTTTATACTGTACGTAATTAAAATATATTATAGTATTAAAATTCTCTTTAAAATAATATTTTTGAAATTTATACACGTCATTGATATGTCATTGATTTAATACGTAATAATATCATACTGTAGGTTACTTATATTGAGACTATTATACTATGACTTATGACATTCTATTATTTTTATATTTCAATGTAAAACTCAAATTTTAATGAAACGATTTTTTAATATAATTATTATAATACGCATAACACAAACGAAAAGTATTTTAACGTATAACATTGTGTTAAGTAATATTTATATTCTTTAACTACAACATTATTATGTTACATAAATCAATGGTATAATATTATAATATTATATAATTAAATACAGGTAAACCGTACACGTTTTGTTGGCATTGAAAATATGTTTTTGTTTCGTGCGGTTTCTTCTGCATAATACTTATATCAATTTCTTTTGTAGTGACCACGTGTAGACCACGTCATCGTATATTCAGCGAGAGTTTTCAATTATGGGTACTATATTTTCCGAAGGAAATTACAAATACCCCGAAAAAAGTTAATTTCCCTGTTGTGTATTTGGTGAAACGACTCACGACCACGAGTCGCGAAAACGTATCAAAGTTTAATTTGGAGTATATTACATTATTTCCACGTAGGTTCTCAAAGTGTGTATGTACCTTACCTACCGGTATTATGTAATAAAAGACGCAATAAGAATAAGAATAATTAATTATTATTTTTTATTATTATTTTTTATATTATTAAAAATTAATTATTATTACGATAACGAAAAACCAACCTCGGACCACGCAGGATGAGCAAAAATGTTGAACATCGATTATTAAAATAGGTATCGATGAGTTCGGTGTTTCGTTTAAAAACCATCGATAGTTAAAAACACCGAAAAAATTGTTTTCCTTCTGGAGCTGCCATCTGTTGCACACCTTATTATCTGTACACTGTATTAATTTCCTGATTAAATAATGAATTCAAGATTTTAATTACTATTGTTCAACTTTATTTTTAATACACATTAAATTATTAAATACTTATCAACTATACAAAACTGTAAATATCAGTAAAGAACTAAAGACTTAAGTAGCAATTAACATTTAGTATTTGCATTACAATTTACAAGGAACAAACTAACGTTAAACAAAACGTCAAAACAAAACAAACTCAACGATTGAATATCAACGGCCGCCGGACGACAGTTTACAGTGTTTACTGTTTACACTTTACAGTTGACAATATTAAATTATACTTTATAATTGATATTTGATTTCGACAGTTATAATATATTATGATAATATGATAATAGCAATATGAACTGACGAACTGTGAACATGATCTACGCAGTTGTATTCCTAAGATATATTATATATAATATCTGTGCTTCTATCTAATATTTGTTATTTTTATCAGTTAAGCAGTTTAATAGATTTTGCAATGTCGCATTTCTCAAAAATCAAGAACGATTAAAGATTTCGTTGTTAGCAGTTGGTGCTTACCAAAGGAAAGATTGGAAAGTATGGCAACAAAATAATATAAATAAAAATCACAATATTCTATATTTTATAAAAAAAAAAACAACATCGAACATCGATGTTTTTTGCCCATCCCTAGGACCAGATATTGACTTAGATGCACGCCTTATAATATAATAATGTGACCATCACGTATTGATGCATACAAATAAAATAAAATAATAATAATATTATAAAAGACTATTTTTAATTCACGTAGAAAATATTATAATATTATATTTTAATGTTCGACAATAATTTTGGTAGTTTTAATATACTGCAGAAATATATTCATATTTAAATAACTTAACTACCAATTACCATCGTTATTCTTTGAAATGTATTATACATATTACCTATATACAGTAACTTGTTATTTACTATAGTATTAATTACATTTTATAGTAATAAAAGTCAAGCTAAAGAAATGAAATAAACTCGACTTTAACTTTGTGACTATTGTTATTATATTCAGCATTATTGTTTGTACACTCTACATCGTTTATGCATATAGTATATTACACTCATATAATAATTATATAGTTTAGTCACGGTGGTGTGATATTATTACTTTTATTATTGTTATTACGTACCTATACAAATATACAATAGTATATACATATTATTACAAGGCATCTGTATAATATTCGTATAAGAGTGTATTCGTGGCCTATAACGACACAATAATTTATTTAACAACTTCCAATCACGGAGTGTGCGCGAACAACCTTATAGTTATAAATTATAAATAATGGTACCTACCAAGCTATAATTATTGTTATTAAATATTAATATTATCATTATTATTATTATTATTATTATTATTATTATCATTATTATTATTATTATTATTATTATTATTATTTTTTTTTTTTTTTTTTTTTTTATTTATTTTACCATAGCACTATATATTTTTCTGATATTATATGCATCGGCATTTCCACTTGACCGGAACTACACGAGCACGAATATTATGAAACTTTTATGCGCGCCCGACCGCCACAACTCATTATAATCGGTGACGGGTGGCAAACGTACACAATTTATATAAAAACTGGGTCGAATAAGGTTCACACTACATTCGTAATTTCTTCCCTTGTAGTCAACTCCTCCACCTCGCCGACGTTAATAGCTCTACTCGTAGAAACCCCCCAACCCCTTCGATTTTTTTGAGTTTTGCTTTAGCATTTCCTCTTCAACGGGTACGGTTTTAAGTTTTTTAAATAAAATTTGGATGTGTTTCTTCTACCCCCGTGGGTCGTAATTATTATCACCATTATGTTAATTTTTACGGCCACGCGGTGCAAATTCATGCGTGGTACAGTACAGTACTTCTTTACTGCGACAAGTTAATATCACGGTATACGCATACCAAGTATACTACGCCGCCTACTTATATATTTTAAAACCCTTAAAAATATCGATAAATAAGTAAGAAAACATGAGGTAAACACACTTAATAAGTTATCAAGTAATATAAAAAAAACGTGCATTTTATTATATGTAGAATATGACAATATGTATAGTGAATTAATTTAATGATATATTTTGATACTTTTGAAATAAAATTTATTAAATAGGTTAGGTTAAGTTCCAGTCCTTGAGTGTGATTGTTAGATAATATGAGTTACATTAGGTTAGAATTTCCACAAATTTTACAGTTTTCCGATATTTATTTTTTTAAATAGATTTACTATCATATTAATAAGAAAACTATTGATAAATTCAAAAAAAATATGTAATTAACAGTACTTATGACCAGTGGCGTATTTACGGGTAGGTCCAAAGCTACTGGACCCCCCAGAACCACTGTAGCCATCCTCATTTTTTATATTATATTTATATTAATTTTGTTATTCTTATTCAGTAAATTAGTAATTTATCGATTATTATATATGGGGAAAATTTTGGACCCCCCCCCCCCAGAAATTTGTTCAAAATACGCCACTACCAATGCCACTATAATTTTCTTGTAAAGAATTATTTATCCCAATTTAAATGATTTACACTCATGAAATGCATTTTTCGTTATAATAAAACACCAACTTAGCTGGTTATGTTATTATAACTACTTATTTAAGATAGCTTTTTTAGTTTAATTTTTATTCAAATATCAACAGTTTTACTGACATTGAGTATATTGATTAAGAAAATTAGCTGTAAACTAAAACACTCTTTTTCTCGTTAAACAATTAAGAAGAAAAAAACATAAATTACGTAATTTAACTTATACATTATAGACATCATTATTAAAACTTTCATTATGTAAACGTATTATACATCATTCATTATATACATTAAACGAGTATATTTATTTTTCTTGCGTTTTTCGCCAAATTTCACGAATATTATAAATTTTTAATGATGTCAAAATAATTATAATAACTTCATGCTTTGTTTAACACTTTCAATATTTTAATATTGATGATGCTTTTCAATTTGAATTCAATTTAACATAATATAATATAAATCCAAATCGATTAATTATATGAAGATTGAGTTTAATAACGGGGATGGATGTGTAATTGTGCATTAATGAATATATTGTTGCAATGCCGTTTGACTTAACGTGACATTATTTTAAAATGCGGAAAAATGATTTAAACCAAATTACCTTTAGACACAAAAGCTAACCGGTGACCGAGAATAAACAGAAAATATATTGCGAATCATTTGGAATGAACGTAATAATATTATATTTATATAATCCTGATACGGAAAAAAAGACGTTTGTGACACTATATCATTATAACATTATAATATAATTATACTATTTACATTTTATATTTATTTAATAAAACGAAAATACCATTTTTAATTATTAAGCCACTAATTAATATAGAACACTCGTAATATTATTTGTTACGTTAGGTCAAGTTTTTCAATAAAAAATTATTTTATTTATTATCATGTGTATAATATAATTTTAATTCAATAAATATTATGATACTTTAATAATCGCGAAAGATTAATACAGTTAACAAATAAAAGATAAACAATGTAACGTCTATATTTTGGAGTGAATTTCAAATACTCGTAAAAAAGTTAAATGTAAAAGTGTTTTATATTTTAAATAGTGTTTTACTAAATTATTCTTAAGAATGAAATAATAATATTTAAAAATATATTCATCTTATCAAAGTACTCGTATATCGTTATATTAATAACATATAATTAACGTCATCGGGGGATTAATGTTATATAAATAATATCGAGAACAGTTTGAACAACGTACGAACGTAAATATATTTTATTAATTTATTATTATGTATTCATTTATTCTATGAAATTAATACATTTTAAATATGCACATATTAAATACTACTCGTAAAATATGTTAAGTTCATAAAGTACACAATACAAACGATGTTATTATGTAATTTCAAGGTTAGATCGAATTAATATAAGCATTTTAAACAATATACAGAATAGAGTATAAAATGATAATTTAAAATTTATTTTCGTTGTATAATAATACATATAATAATATAATATACTCTACTCAATCTTTATCTAAGTAGAAAACATAGTATACGTGTACGCATTATAGCGAGTATTGTCCTATAAAGTTCCGATTAAACTTTAACATACGGTATTATTTATTCCGTTTATGTAAAAACTTTACAAACATAACTACATAAGTAATATTAAAAACTGTATAAACAGTCTTCTGTTCAAAATAACATAATGATAATTATTTAAATGTATTTGTTTATAATAAACATATAATAATTACCATTGTCTTTGCATGATAATTAATTTTATTCTACAAAATGTAATATTTATTTTATTTTTAATAAATCTGCAAGATAATAATATTAATTAATATCAATATAAAGTACAATAGTAAATACTTGAAAATAACGTTACGATAACATCAAATAAACATATGCAGGGAGATTCTTATTTTTTCCCTTCGTATTATTATAATAATAATAATACGATGGTTAAAATAAGAAATGTACGTTTATAAATTCCACGTTTCGGATTCACTTGAATAGCATTCGTGATTAACATACAAAACAAATAATTTCACATTGTTATTATCAGATTGTGTAATTTGATTCCGGGTAAACTTTTTAACATTTTCCAAACAATATAATAATATGTAAGTAACGAATAAAATTTCCTCGGAAAGACGACTGAAATACAGCTCTGTATGAAATGGGTTTATACACTATAAAATGTTTTTAGTGGGCATAATATAATATGATAAGAATATAGTTCGAAAATATATTTCGTTCGTTATGTATGACTCCTGTGTCATAATATATAATAATATTATGTTATACGTATAAATTAATAATAACATACGTAATACATAAACCTGTACGAACAAGTGTTATAATAACACTATACTGTTTATGAGTATTCTATTATCATTTTAAACGCGTTTAATCGTATCGATCAACGACGAATACAAATAAATTATAATAATATCACAGACCGCAATATTGCAGTAATAAAAAATAAAAATAAAACAACAATAAATAAATTTTATAATATTGAAAAATATTTTTAATTAAACATATTTTAGTATATCGACTGGGTAAAAATCATTCTGATCAAAACGCGGTTTTACATGTTTATATTGATATTGTTTAATAATTCAATAACAATATATTTGTATTAAAAATGACATTAATTTGGAATATTTCCCTGACATCCATTAAAATGTCATTTATAGAATATTCATCTAATTAAATATTAAAAGTGTAAAGTAATTGTTACAACCCATACTCTAAACGGTACTCCAGTTATATTATTTATTCTGTCGAGTATTGCCCATTTAGTAGAAACCGTAAATATGGGTCACCATGACGACAAGAAATTCCAAATCTGAAATCAGCATACCAACGGCCTTAAACGTACTTCTGACTCTTCTGAGGAAATTATTAATGAAGTATATTCTTTTAAAGTAACAAAATTTTGCGTAATATTATATTAAAATTTAAAATAAATAATCTATAAACAAAATATACTCGTATTGTTATTTTGCGTAATTTCTATATGATACCCAATATTGGGTATTTTATAATATGTCTGTGGTAAAAAAATTCATATATAAAATTTTTATAATTTTTTTTCTTTTTTCACATATAGAATATACATTAATAAATCGTATACAAGATATATTACTCGTTATATTAATAATTTACTATTTACCACGTGACGTTAAATATATTGTTATAATATTATCTAAACAGACTTCTTCTGTAATCGCCTCGTACTGATTTAGTATAACAAAATAATGAAAAATTATAAATGATATGTTAACCTCGTGTATTCAAAAATAAAAATAATATAACGGTATACAGTGCGATTTATATATAAATATTGTATAATGTATATAATATGTAAACATTATTTCAATATTATGCAAATGGCGTTTGTTCTAAAATGTATTTTTAAACTATTATACTTTAAGCGATTTTCTGTTCTATACAACGTTATGTGTTAACTATATGGCGGTTTTGTTATAACTTTTTAGACGTTCCGTCTCCAAAACCGGACGCAAATGATTTTTAAAACAAATTAGAATTCGCTCAGCGATCGAGGTTTTTTTTTATGGTATTTTTCTTATTGTTATCAATACGTACACGACGATATAATATTAAATTATTGTGTATTATATGCACCAGCGTCATTAAATCACAACTGCGCGATATAATATCCGTATACAAGTGTATTATTAAAATACTATTAAGCGCTGTAAAGTCCGATACGATTATATTATATGCGTTTAATATTTCGAATATTTCCTTAACGATATTTTGAACGTTCAATAATATTTCAATGTAACGTTTAGACCGTTATATTATAATAATTTATTAATACGGCCAATATAATGGATGGAATCGCTCTGCTTTATTATGGGTATAACGAGTATATAATATTATAATACGCCGTCTTCTTGCGAGAGCAAACACTGCAAACTTTTAATTATCTTTTGCTATTGACCCGGATTGTTGCGAGCGTAACAACGTGTAGACGTTAGATAAAACTCATGTACGAGTATGTGTATTATACGTATATCTTAGCCAGTAAACGTGTTTTCCGCCTCGAGTGTACCTATACGAGTAATAACGTCGTAATATACTCGAGGGGTGACCAAACTTCTATATTTGGTAATGATCTACTATTAGAACGTTTATTTTTCTCTAGCTAAATATCAAATTTCATATAAAAAAAAAAAAACAACTTTTTTAAGTAATAATATTATAACATCCAATAATTTTATCAAAAATTATGACTTATCTAATAAAATGTACGTTTAATATACCTATATTATTCTAACGAAAGATGACTTATAACTTTTTGGTAACCCTTGATATACACGGAGTTTTTATATGTATACCTACCTACTATCCATAGAATCTTTACAATTTATCCCAACAAACTGTGTTTTCAATATTGATGTACGGTGCATGGCTAAATAACTATAGGTATGACTGCAATAAAAACTAAAAGTGACTTCGTCGCGGCAATCATGGAAAAAAATGATATAGGTATTCTATCTTTCTTCCATTGAAATATGATGTCAACTGGTAGGAATTTAAAATTTAAATCATCATAATTTAAAAAAAAAATTCATAGACCTTTAACTGGAAGTTAATTATATGTTAGACATAGACCTTATACTACTAGACAGCTTTTCTTATATTAAAAATATGTTACGCGATGCGGTCAGATATTATAACACAGTGATGCAACAAAATTTTATGTCAGGTGTCCTACTTCGTACAAGAACTATTGTGTACAATAATATTAGGTATATTGGAAAAAATCGTACTTATTTATTACATTAATTTAATTTATTACATAAAATTATTACACTATTATAATATACTTTTATTAGTAAAATTTAATTATAATTTATAATAGGTGCACACAACAATTTTTATAAACATTTGAACATTATTATTAGAAGATAATAAAATAACACGGTAATATTATTATCGTGCATAGTCACTCGTTCAATAAAAAACGGCCCGTATGACCGCAGAATTCACGCATATAACCGGTCTATTAGTATAAAATCAATGCTTTTAGTAAAATATCTATGAAAGGTATAGATAATGATAATGAAATGATAACAGTGTTCTTAGTGTTCTTACCGTATACGTATCACAGAATTGCTGTCATACCTATAGTTATTGAACCATGGTACGGTGTTCATAGTGTTTTATACCGTACACCATTCGAAGTTTAGTAAAATATATTTTTTTATTCCGTCATAAAACACTAAAACCCAACATCGGAAATTCAACGCACGTATGTAGCTAAATTGCCTACACACAACGCCGTATTTAATTATAAATTATTATTATTATTTTACATATTTAATTATTTTATTAAACTTTTGAACTATTTTATAATAATATAATAAATTAATAATAATATAGTCTAGTTTTTATTTATCTACTTTAACGTCTGCAAACATTTTTAAATCGGGCAAAAGCGTTTTATGGCTGAGCGTATATTATATTACGTATATGTCTTGATAGTCGATAATTTTTTATTTTCCAACGATTTTATACGTTTCGTTTTTATCGTTTAATCCAAATAGCCATATTGTTAATTATTATTATCCTGAACTTAAACTGGAAGTGAAATAGTATGATTACGTTTCTACGAAATATATTATTATTATTATTATTATTATTATTATTATTATTATTATTATTATTATTATTATTATTATTATTATTATTATTATTATATTATTATCATCATCAATGTAGTTTCATACTGAAATAATCATTTGTATAATATTATAACAAATGAAATTCGAAAACGTTATCACGCGATACTATAATACAACTTAATGTTGATTTATTCATAATTGAACAAACATAATAATATACTTCGTAGTATTATTAGGGTACACTTGCCTACCAAACATTACATCGAAAAATATATTATTATTATAATTTAGGTCTTAATGTCTTATTATTATTTATATTTTCTAAGTAATATTATTATATCATGTTTACAATTATCTCAAAAACTCAACTTCATTGCATTCAAAACAGTCATTACTATACCTAATATTATATAGTTGGGGAAAGAGGGAATGTATTCGCTTAGTTTCAAAAATTAGGTTGGTATAATATTTCACTTATTATTTAAAACTCCGAGAGAAATTACGATTCAATGGATAATATAATAATAAATATAACTGAATAAAATATGTTATTTATTTAAGTCAGTGATTTGTTATGAGATGAAAAATAGTATATTACTTGTAATTTCACGACTGAAAAAACATTTTATATTATTTTTAAAAATATTATTATCTTAGCGCTTAGGGTCAAACCGTCAAGGCCGTAATATAAAATTTCACTGCACAAATTCTGAATTTATTTCTAACGAGAATACATTACAAATATAATAGGAATTATATTGTTTACAATTTTATTCTCAAGAGATGCTATAGTATAAATATGAATACTAATTCATGTGTATATTTCCATACTTGTGTAGGAGGTATATAGACAGTGGCGTATTTAGGATTTTGTCAAGGGGAAGAGATATGAATTTATTAAGTGGTCACAAAATCGAATATGATCCCCAGCCCAACCACCAAAGTTACCATGAAATATTATAGCTTATTATTAATATTCTATATATACTATATACTATACACATAAGTCTTTTTATTATAATAAACGTATAATGAGTTATTCAATTAAAATATTAAATGTTTATTAAAATAAAATAAATAAATTAGATTAACGTCGAATAGGCTACACCTTAGAATATATAATATTATCCTAAATAATAAAAAAAAAGCAAGGAATGGGATACAAGTGTAAAGAGGATAGTGTTGAATTTTGATTATAATTTGAATGCAATGATAAATCATTATATTAGAAAAACGATTCTGAGCGAAGTACTGTCAGATTTAGGTATTTAGGTGACTCATTTAGGAGTTTTATGATAAATTATTTATATTGAACGTAGAGACCGATAAATGTAAATATTTTAATCGGTATATTATATTATCTGATAAACTTCCCTTAAAATAGTTTTCACGAATGTTATGTATGTTTTATCATTGCGTTCAAATTGTAATCAAAATTCAACACTATATCCTCTTTACACCAATATCCCTGCAGCTGCTTTTATTATATTGGATTTATAAATGATTTAAGACATGTTAAATAGAAATAGACAAATATTATTATAGAAATAATACTTTAAAAAAAATAACGAACCGTATAATAATTATTATTCTATAGTTATTTGGTATATCTTTCGTACATATTGTAAGGTATATTTCACTCGCATATTTACCATTTTCCATTAATATTATTATACCTACATTCAATCGATATCTCGTTTTGTCATGCCTGCAATTCCGTAAAGTACGGAAATTTAATTATAAATAATATACAAATATTTTTTTATTTATTTTATTTTTACTCTAAAAATTAATCGTTTTCGTTTTATTTTTTTCGTTTCGCAGAATGGCGTCTTGGTCTAGTCATATGCAAACTCGTACCATACTTTCAAGGAGTATCAGTAAATGCTTCAATAAACACCTTAATGGCCATATCGGTGGAAAGATGTTTGTCCATTTGTTATCCCATGAACCCGGTGGGCAAAGGTGTTTGCAAACGAGTAGTCGTTATTATCTGGATTATATCGCTTACGATCACTATGCCGTGGGCCATATACTTCGATTTACAGCCCATGGAAGAAGGCAGTGATAATCAAGTAAATATAAATAGTAATAAGTATTATAATATTTATAAATTTACCGGCTTTTATCGTGTATGATGTGATGATAATAAACTCATACTGAACGACGTTGATTAATAATTATTTTTTATTTTCTAAAATACGCGAATTCCGAGTGTTAGATTGAATATCTTATTAGCGCAAATATAAGAAGGACTTAGGAGTCCTAGTACTCGTACTACAAATCAACGTGTAATACCCGTATGTATTAATTACACTAAAATTGTGCCTACGTGGAAATGCTATATATATATATTTTTAAATTTTGAGTGATGCGAAAAATGTATTGGTTTTGCAAAAATGTGTGCATCGTGCTCGTGCATGTCTTTATTTTTTTAGTTTGTATGTGGGTAGACATATATCGACTTGAAATAATGCTCCAATTTTCACAAATATCTTATGATTCTGGTAGAAAATATTATCTAGTTGATACTTTATTTAGGTCATTTTTTGAATTTTTCAAAATTGACCCTATGCGATAGGAAAACTACAAAATAATGATAAAATTTGACGAAATTAATTTCAATATTTTACGATAACTCAGGCAATATTAAACTTAGAGAGTTGAAAATTTTATTGAATGTTCACATTCACATTGATAATATAAAAAATATAACATTTTGAAACCGTTACATTAATTTTTTTACAAAATATAGAACTTTGAATATTTCCTACAATTCTCGTTTTTATCTAAATAATATTTAATAAAAATATGTACCTAATTTTGGAGCTTAAGGTCCGAAAATTTTACTGAAGTACGAGTATATTCATATATTGCTTAACATTTTACCTAAATACTAGAAAAATCCCACATCACAATTTTTTTATTGGTTGAGTTAGGGTTAAACTTAAAAGTTGATATTTTAGTAAAATCGATATTTAAAATATTTATATGGATTTCTTATTTGTCAATATTTCACAATAAAAATTAATAAAAAAGACAAATTTTTTTGAAAATATTTGAAAATTTTATTGAAGTATACTTACATTAGTAAGTACTTGTATAATATAACACAATAGTTTCTAAATATTATAAAAATCTCAAGTCTCAATTATTTTTACAGGTGTTTAAAGTTGAAATTTTAGTAATTGTTTTTAGAAAATCGATTTTTGAATGTAATGATTTATCATTAATCAAAATTCAACACTATCCTCTTAAGACCTGCATCCCTTCCACATTAATAATAGCTTTTCTTTTTTAATATAATATATAATAATTATATTATATTGTCCGGGTGTGCGTTCTGTTTTTCAGATATGTTTAGAATTGTGGCCGACCGTGGAGAGCGGCAACATATACTTTGTGCTGGCCAACCTGCTGTTATGTTACGTGTTACCACTGTTGGTCATAGCGGTGTGCTACATGTTCATTTGGAAAAAGGTGAGCTGCCGGAAAGTGCCCGGCGAGCCAATGCACAACGGCGCCAACCTGGTCCAACGGTCCAAGATGAAAGTGATAACCATGATCCTGTACGTGGTGGTGCTGTTCGCGCTGTCCTGGTTGCCGCTGTACGTGGCGTTTTCGTTGATCAAGTTCTGGTCGCTGTCTCCCGCTATGGAGAAGTACACCATCGCGTCGCTGCCGATCGCCCAGTGGTTGGGCGCCGCCAACTCGTCCATCAATCCGCTGCTGTACGCCATATTCAACCACAGGTTCCGGGACGGTTACAAGGCGCTGTTGTCCGGCAAAATATGTCAGGCGTTCGATTACAGCAACTCGATGAAGTACCTGAGCAGTCGGGCGGGCAATGCGCTGAAACGGAACAAGAACAACAAACGGGCCAAGCCGGCGGACATGCGGAAAACTATCGGTGCGATATACGTGCACCGTCATCACTCGGGCAAACAGTCGAGGTCGCCGGATGCGGGGCTCGTCGTGGGACCGAGGTCGTTGTCCATGAAAGACGTGACACACAACAACAACACGATGACGGCGTTCAACGATGGGGACTGCGCGGAGCTGGCTGACTCGATGGTACAATTCTGCGCTCGAAAATGCGATAATTCGTTCGTGTGATTTCGCGGAAACTGATAATATCCGCATAACAAAATAAAAGTTGTCAACTCTATATAATATACATATAACACACACACTTATAAACGTCCTATGGCCATATATTCTATATATATTATAATTATTATTTAATTAATAATTATAATAATAATATATTATAATATGTCATAATTATATGATAATTTTAAGCGCTCGTTTTCAACTCCGCACTCTGCGAGTCGCGCGAATAAAATATTATACATATTATTATAGCGATCGTCACAATATAAGATTGTTACGTTTGCACGCGCGTGAAGAACCGTAGTTAGGAGACTTAGGCGAAAATTGTATTCTAGTTGGAAAGGCGAATCCAAAACTTCATATAGAAAAAAAAATAAAAAGTATAAAAAATATAAAAAAAAATGGTCGCTTCCATCTTGGTTACATATATTACTTTATATACATATTTTTTTTTTATATATATAAGCGCGTTATCATAGGTAGGTATATACGTATACGATAAACACTTCGTTTCACGCGCGAAAATATTATTGTATAATATTTACGATCTGCACAAGATCTTGAAGGTGGACCGAATATGGGGATAGGAGCGAATTTTTGAAAATAATCATTTGCTTAAACGCATAATATTATAAATATAGTATTTATTGTACTATACAATTTATTATAGAGTATGGCCGAAAATTATAATTGAGAGGGAAGGAAAGTAAAAAAAAAGTGCGAACGGATTCAAAGAACGCTATATAATATAATATAATATATTAAATAGTTAAAATCTATCGCCCCCTCGCTAAATCCGCCACCGATTTTTATGTAACGTAATAAATTATTATACTTATCGTTGATATTACGATATACGCGCGAGTAAGCTTTTACAAAGTTATGAATATAATATAATAATATATTATTATTATCATCATATTTATACCTATTGTTTCTTTGTGGCCTGTAATTTTTTTTCTTTATCATGATACGCGCGATTGATAATAATTATAAGTATATTATGTAGTCCTCAGAGACTTCGTGAAAAATATACTTACGCGTTATGATGTTATTATAATATTTCATAACAATTTATGGTAATTGACTGGACAATCTATAATATATAATAATAATAATGATAATAATAATAATAATAATAATAATAATAATAATAATAATAATAATAATAATAATAATAATAATAATATAGTTTTGACAATACTGTAATCGCTCGAAACGTTCAAATCGCACCGGCCGTATAAATATATAGCATTAACACGTATAAATCGTATAATACATATTATAATAATTAATTGTTGCTTGATGTCGAATCAAAATATAATAATATATTGTTTCTCTGTAAATTTCTGTTTTCCTCCTTTTGTGGAAATGTACGCAGGACCCAGGACGATATTTTATTATTAAAATATATAATATAATATTGACTTGTCGTTTTTCACGTTTTGTTTGTGTATAACGAAATATTCGAAAACCAACTCTCGGTTATTTATTCATATTTTATTCATGCACGTACGTTGGAATTAAAGTTAAAAATTATAGTTAAAATCTGTTAAAATCTTATAATATTATTACGTAGGTAGGTACATTAATATAAAAAAACTGATAACTGTTAACTGATAAATTTCATCAAAAACGAGAATTAATTTCTTATCCGGAATCGGCAACATACTTTTTCGACTATATTATACGAACGTTATTCGAATATTCGTTATTTCGAATAGATAATATACATACACGTTTCTGTTAGTTTTTAAGACGAAATTTCAATTCGAAAATCTTCGTAGGTAATGTTAGTATGTTACATATTATTATATTGTTTATAAGAGTCACGTTTTGTAAGGTATATCTTATCGTGATGTGCTTTATTAAATCGATATATTTATATACAATATCTAATAATAATTATTATCTCTGTGTAATCACTTTCGAGTAATTTATTTTGATATTTTTATGTAACGTATATATAAAACAAAAATAATATTATCGCTTTAACAGCAAGTATAATATAACAATAAAACAAAATTATTTTGTAATAAAGTTCTGGCTATTAAATTTTATTATTAAATAAATAAATCTAAATGACGGTGTTGACGACGACGACGATGAACCACAAAAGAAAACTAAAATATAATAATATACTCTGTATATAATTATTATAAAATAGTATGCATGAATTTATATGATAAAAAATAATTCAATTCAATATCGTATCGTATTATATCCGTAGGAAATTTTAGTTTCAAAACATTTCTGTAAACCGTTCAAATAATATTTTATTCGTAAAAATAATACTATTATAGTTTGTAATAATTTATTTTATTTAAACACGTTTCGCTGACTATTCTTGATTTTATTAATGAGATGCGGTGTCTTTACGATTTTCAGTTCACTGCAAACACGTTTCAACTGAACATTACAGCGATTATATTGTTTTAGCGAACAATACAAATATTAAATTCCTACTCTATATTTTATTAATAATTAATAATATTATCTATTCAGGTATGTACTTGTGTACATACGATAATTATTCCATTGAAAATAAAATATTATCATGAAATTATATACGCTCTATGACAAACAATGTGTTCGATAAAGTATATTATAATACCTATAGATATTATAAAAACATGTGTTCAAAGAAATTAACTTTTGTTATATTTACCGTTCATACCAAGTTATAGTGATGGTACCTATTATAATAAAAATACGTCCCCCAGTGTTTTTGTAAAATTATCGATATTCATATATATATTTTTTTTTTTAAATATTACAATTATGAACCCTAGCTCAAATATATAATATTATTATATGTATGTAATAATAATAATAATAATAATAATAATAATAATATATAATGTATAATAATCAGTTGAAAATAAACGACCTCCAGATCTCATTAATATTTGTTTGATATGACACACTACGATACATTTTTAACGATAGTTTATGCATACATAAAAAATAATGTTTCTTCTTTTGTCCTTCGTCGTGTTTACAGCAATATGTCTTTATTGTTTAGTATGTTATGCGTAATATAAATAAAAAATAATATTATGTGTAATATTATTGTGGTACGAAATTTGTCGTCCTACAAGTGATATATAAAAATAGAAATAGAAATATTATTATAATTTAGTCAACACAGTAGTATTACACTGATCGTTTTCTCGTACGTATTGATATAAAATCATTATAATATTATAAAATTTTAATAGACAATAAAGATAAAAAAAAAAAAAAAAAAAAAAAGTAAAAACTTTTTAATTTTATCATTTTTAGTCAATGGCTGCCAACCTGTAATACTCGTAATTGATAAACGATAATATTCTAATATAATATAAAATATAATATAAAAGCGATTATAATTTGTACTCGTATGTTACAATTATGTTATACTAAATATTTAATATAGGTAGTTATATTATATAATACATGTAAACAGATATTTTATTATAATATTTATGAATAATATTATCTTTTATTATGTTTAAACGATGAAAATAATAATTGTCATTAATAAATTGTATTTCTTTTTACTTTTTAGTACGGAAATGTTATATTTTTAATTCTACGCGATATATTCTGGATTATATAATATTTTCATGTTGATAATATATACCTATTATAATAAATTAATATTACCTATATATCTGTGGATCGGTTCGAAAAGAGCCGATGTGAAGTATTTTAATGAAACCGAGCTCGTTTCGTTATAAACTACATATTATTATATAATATTTCGAGCAAACCCCATAAAAAAAATATGAAAATATTCTTATTTATTTTTATAATACGAGTCGTAACATTTAAAAAATCACAATTTTATTTACATTTGCATTAATTATTCAAATATTCCTTAATTATATATATATATATATATATATATATTTAAAAGAATATAAGAATACAAAAATTATTTTAATTAATACCCGGGAAAATGAAATAATAATAAAAATTGTAAAAATAAATAAACAATTTGTTCTCATTTTTTTATACTCGTGATTTTTAAATAATTTTCTTTATCATAAATATATTTGACGAATAAATGCGAATGTAAATAAAATAATATTTTGCGTGATTATAAATAATAATGTTATAATATTGTAAAAATAAATTTAAAAAATTTTCATTTTTTTTTTTAAATAATTTATTTTTTATGAGTTTCGCCCACGCGCCTTGGGCTGAAGTTACTATGGTTTTGCCCGATTTCGACTTTTGCCTATAACACATGTATACAATGAAAAAAATGCACGCTTTTTATAAAACATTATATTAAAATTGATCAATTGTTTCATTATTTTCCTCCGAATACGCTCTATATATTTGACGTCGGATATCTTCTCGCGCCGAGCCACACAGATTTTCACGGTCTCAACGGAGATTACAATAATACATTATGTCATAGACGTATGATATTTATTTAACATAAACATAACTACTTATATATTATATTATTAGACATATTATATTACATTGTATTTATTATAGTATTATTAGTATTAACCGTTTATGTATAATTACTATTATCAAAATAATGTGTTCTGCGGAAACGATTTCCGTTCGGACGATCGGTCATTCGAATTTTAGTATAATGATAATATTATTATTTAAATCATAATATCGTGTAATATAATTTAAAACAATAATAACACGGTGTTCACATTTTGTCGCAAAACGACGAAATGTTTCGACGGACGTTCCATACGGTTATTATAATATTATTATTATTATGTTTATTGTTTGGTCCGTCGCAGTCGTCTCGTGTCAAATTCGTATACCATAATATAATAATAATAATAATAATAATAATAATAATAATAATAATAACAACATTATAGTCGTGTTAACCCGTAGGCTGCGTAGATATACTCGTAATATACAATGTAACCATAATAATAATAATAATAATAATAATAATAATATAATAATAATACATGTTATTGGACAATAAAGTTTAAGTTTATATTATATATTATGTATGACAGTGGCGTTAGTTTTTGTTTTCTTATCTCCGTATATGTGTCTCATATAATACGGTTTTTTTTTCTTTCTATCTTTTCTATCTTTTTTTTTTTTTTTTTTTTTTTTTTTACACACAGCTGCACAAACGTATAATGCTCGCAATATAACAACGAATTTATGATCAAAACGAGCGATGCTATCGTTTGTCGTCAACTATAATAATATTATTACGACGTAAAGTCTACGAAAACAATATTCGTACAAGTACAAAATGTAAATTATAATATAATGTACAAACAGACGGATAGTAATATATCGATCATTTATATAATAAAATGAAATCAGTAAACTCAAAAAAATGATCAAAATTATTATACGTTATCATATTATATATAAATATATATTAAATATATTTGTCGTGTCTCGTGTGTATTGAGAAAATGTGTATTTAGTAAAATTTCCGATTATCGCAATAATGTCTAAACTTTGCTACCTACTAATATATAAAAAAAAAAAAAGCGATGGTATAGAAACTGATGTGAAACAGTGGCGTATTTAGGATTTTGTCAAGGGGGGGGGGGGTTAAGAATTTATTAAGTGGTCAAAAACTCGAATATGATTCACCGACCCCCGCCCAACCACCAAAGTCATCATTAGATAATGTGCCGATTAATTCTTTTTACATTTATCAGTCTCTATATGTTCAATATAAATAATTTTACTGAAATTTCAACTTTAAACACCTATAAATAAAATTGAGTGTTGAGATTTTCCTCATACTTTGAAAATTCGTCTTTTTTAGCTTTTCTATTAATTTTTATTATAAAAACTAAAAGTAGGTATTAAAAAATAATAAGAAGAAATATTCGTATAGATTGGAAGATTTCCGTTTAAACTATAAATACCAACTTTAAACAATTATAAAATTATTGAGACTTTGGATTTTTCTAGTAATTTGATATGATGTTAACTAATATATGTAATGTATAAACACTAAATATACACCAGTAAAATTTTCAGACCATAAGGCCAAAAATTGTCAATTTTATCAAAAATTATATACATAAAGACAAAATTTTTTTGAAATATTCAAAGTCATATATTTTCTAGAAAAATTAACATAACGGTTCCAAAATATTACCCCATATATATAATTTTTATGTGAATATACAATAAAAATTTGAAGTCTCTAACTTCAAAATTGCCAGAGTTATCGTGAAATATTAAAATCGAATTTGTCGAAATTTGAGATTTTGTGAAAAATACCGTTTTTCGTCATTTTTACGTCGTTTATTCTACCACTTAGGGTCAATTTTGTGAAATTCAAAAACCTAACCTAAATAAAGTACCAACACATCCACTTTCCAAACGGAAACATATGCTATTCATGAAAATTGGAACATTATTTCGGGTAGTAAAAGTGTTTTCAGACATAAAAACAAAAACAAAAACAAAAAAAAATCACCCATCATTGTAAAACCAATACATTCTTCGCTTCGCTCAAAATCTAAAACGTAAGTATATGTACAATAAGTTTAACGACCATCGATATAAGATAAAACCATCATTATATTTTATAATATACAGTAAGTACTTAATAACAAACATATAAAATTACAATTATTATGATATAATTAATTATCTTATAATTATTTATTATAATATCTTTACCTACGTTATATTGTATACAATATGTCAATATACATATTATAATATAATAATTGCCAAGGTGAACCACGATAATATACCAAATATTATCTACAATATAATATAAATGTATATTTTTACATTATTTATTTTTGGCTTTAAACGGCAAAGCCAACAAATTATATATAGTAGTAGGTATATAAGGTATATAATATGTGCTTTCATTTGCATACAATTTTTTTACCGCGCTTGAAATTTTCTATCAGTTTATCCATAAATTAATTTAATATTATTTATGAAAAAAAGTCATACCAAATACAATTTTTGTCATTTCACAATAATGAATATCGTTAAAAATCAAAAACAAAATATCATTATATCTTTAAATTATTGTAAATAATCCAAATAATATACACAATTTTTTTAAATTAACACGTAGGTATACAACAAAATTACTGACCAAATTACAGTATAGTATTTTTTAAATATTTTTGTATGCGTGATATGTATACCTACACACTATATATTATTAATTATCATATAGTACCTACACCTATATTGAAGTTTATTAAATATAATGCAATTTAATATCTAATCTATACCTTATTCAAGTATAAATAAGTGCGATTTAAATCAAATTCTCCGATTAATTAAATACTAAACTATTAAAGATATTATTGTAATTATGAGTCACAAGTCAATAATATACATAGGTATTATATTTTGTAATCTTTACAACAGTCAACAAGTAGTAACTATATGTATTATACAGAACAAATTAAAATCACTTCAGAAGTCGCTAAATACTTTGACTTTACAGTTTAAATTATAATTCATGTAAGATTATCACAAAAATTAATGATTATTATTTTATAAAATAAAACGATTTTTTCCATCGCTCTGTAGTTGTAGGTACCGCACAGTGCTATCACATAATACATTTACATATTGTTTAATCTCTATACGTGAACTCTTGATATTATTAAATTTAATTATCGATAAAATATAAATGTTACGAAAAAATATATAGCCGTACTTCGATATCGCACTTTTCATTTACTGTTTAGTTTTAGTCCGTGTAAAATCACTTTAAAAAATCCGTATAAAATAATAATAAACAAATATGAGTCGAATGAAAACTTTGTGTGCAATGGAATCACTGGTAGAAGATGTTCCTCAAATTAATTTTGTCGTGTGCCCTGCTGTGCATGAAGACTGCGAACAAATTTATGAATTAATACAAGTATGGTATTGTTTAATAATTTTTACATTAATTACATTTCATCATAATAAAAATTAATTTTAATTTTTAATTTGTCAATATCTTTTTTTTTCCCCTTTGTCAATATTTTCTTACCGTAATAAAGATTATATTATTTAATAGGAAATATTTTGACCGTGCAATATCAAATTATAATAATTAATCGCATATCAAGCGATAGTTTTTAATTATAAATATTTTTAAATTCTAGATTTTAGAAAATTTAGTTTTAAACACATTTTTACGCGAAATTGTATACCTACTAACTTTTTACTAACTATTAACATTCAACCGCAACGTTTAGTTATGAAAATATTTCTCAAGTTTCATTTTGATTGTATAAAAAATTCAATCATACGAGTATAATCGACTTTCAATATTATAATCATTAACATAATAAACAACATACCTACGTAAACTACCTATTTATAAAGTATGTTATTTATAATATAAATTTATTATAGACCCACGTTGGCTTTTTTCATATACGTATATTATATTTTACACATCATTTACAAAATAAAAAAATATTTAGGTTCATATGTTATACATTTTACCGTCCCTGCACTCTCCACGCCAGTCTATTCGGATAGATAAACAAATTTCTACATAACACGAACACGATAATAAATTATTATCCGATCTATAAATATAATATTAATTTGTTATTTGTGGAATCGAACGTGTACCATGGTATAAGGAAACCGATAGAATTTAAAAACTGACTTTTGACATAAACCCGCGTGATCGACTATCGTATAAAACTATAAACTCCTATTCTGTAATATATTGTACCTAATTATTATATTATAATATATTCATTGTTTTAAAACTGTACGCGTTCGCACGTGAACACAATAATATAACAAATAATTAACTAGGTGTAGCATGATATACAGGTTGATCGGGACTTCGCGGTACGAAAAATGATGAAAATGGCATTGAAATCTTATGCGAATCCCACCGTTTTTGTAACGTGAAATATTGATCACCCTATGTATAATATGATATGTATTTATACATGAATAACATAACATAATATAATTATTTTTTTTTTTTGATACTATATAATATACCTACACAACTAGAACACGTGATTGATAATCGCTATGTATTATAATGCACTAACGAGATATACAATTTGAAATACGCAGGTACGCCTATAATAATAATTACATAAATATATTGATAAGCGAATCCATATTGATAAATGTCACGTTACACCTGATCGAGACTATGTATAATAAATATGATTGAAATTATTATTGTTCGGACCATTGGCGCAATTTGGTGGGTGCTTAGGGGTGCATACAACCCCAAATTTTATTTTAGCCCCCCAAAATTATATCATATTCATATTTTTTTAATTATACGAATATAATTATTGGTTATTGATTGGTGTTAATATTGAACTACATACCAAGTATATTAAAAAGATAATAATCCATTTTATCTTTAAAGAAGTATTATGTGAATTACATTGTGTTATTATTAGCATTACATATTAATTCCAAATTCATAAATAGTGAGGAGAAAAGAGATTAAATAAAAAATTAAATAATTTAGCACCCCCAAAATTTTTACCCAAATTGCGCCTATGGTTCAGACTTCGGAAAGGTTTAATATTTTTCAACGATTCATAAATCACGAACGTAACATGAAATTGAATATTTTATAGGTAAAATGAAAATCGTATGACTTAAAATTTAAACGGTTAAATGATAATTATAATAATATATTATTAGGCATATTATACTTTATTATTTCCAGGATAACGTAATATTGTTAATTATTAATTATTATGAATGTAATATTTCTTTACGTTTTGAGATATTAAAATAATTAATAATAGATACCTATATTTTCATACCTTATTACAACTTACTCGTATTCTACGCATGATTGTATACGACTATAAAAATAATTCGAATTTCATTTACCTAAGGGCAGTATACCGTAGCCGGGATAATTTTTTTTTTTTTGGGGATGGCAATTTTTTCTTTTATTTTTGCATTGCTAATATAGTGTTTACTACTATTTGGTTTTCTGTAAAAGAATTACATATAATATAATAAGCCTACCTATGAAAAATAGAAATTTAAAACTAACACATAATATGAACGCTAACGACTAATTTGGGTTACAACTTACTACTTACAATAATAATTGCTGTAAATCTCATCAGCCGCTTTGCCAATCTATCTTACACCAACTGTAATATTAATATATAAAAATTCATTATACATTTATACGAAAACAAATTATAAACAGGTAATTTAACATAGATTTAGGTACTTCATAATTTCACTATAATTTCTAAATACTGATATAGGTAGGTACCTATTCACAATTCATTATTTATAAAAATGTATTATAACATACCTTTTTCCGTACACTATTACACTACCTATACGACAATATAAAATTGTAAACCATAAAAAATGTGCCCCAGTACCCTTCCTGGACACGGCACTACCTATAGTGTCCATAGGTATTATATTAAAATAATGATTTTACGATTATGTTAAATTATTTTATTCCTGTTTTTAGGAATACTATTCTGAATATGGAATACCAAGCGATAGGCAACTAGATAAAGAATGTAAGTAAATTATTAATTAATAGTGCCTGCAAAGGGTAAATATTATAAACTAGGTACTTAATGCGTATAGGTAATAATAATATAGAACATTTATAATAGGTACAAGCTCTAACTAATAATAAATTATATTTATATTATAATATTATCTGTTGAATTCAAATTCATTTATTAGCGAATAATTATTATTACAGTCCTATTACGTAATAAATTATTATAATCTATACAATTATAGCCCACTAGCCAAAAATTAATGATACGCAGTCGCCGTTAATAATACATTTAAAAAATTGCAATCATTAATATTATGAAAATAAAATATAATTAATTAAAAATTACACAGGAAATTAAATAATAATAATAAAAACAAGATAGTTACGAGTACGGTTGTGGAAAGGAAAAAATAATAGGTAAAGGAACGATAGTTTTTTAGGTAGGTAGGTATATTAACTGTATAATATTCGTTTTCGCACCTAATTAAAATTTGAAAAAAATAATAAATCGTTGCTTTTGAAAAGCTTAGTTCAATCAATTTTACTGATATAAATTAGTGTGAATAAAATTTTAATATCTACCTATAATAAAATATTATCTAATTAAATGTAAAAATTAAAGTAGGTATCTATAACAATTACAGAATTATTTCATGTACCTACATAAAATATCTGAATGTTCACTCAATAAATTGATCAAACATTACTTCTTATAGTTATAATTTTATTAGTTATCAATTACCCAATTAAGTTCATTAAAATCCGTAAATTTCTTCCGTCTCGCAAAAAAAAAAAAAGAAAGAAAAGAAAAAACGATTAAACGATTAAAAAATTTAAAAAATGACCAAAGTAAAAATAATATTTTCTACTAAATACTGAACTAATTTCGTTCATTTATGGCAATGGGAAATGGGACTATAGTATATCTGTCTCAAAAAATATTTAAAAAATAGTACCTACCTATCATAGGTAACCTACTTTTCTTCGCTCGAAATCTAAAATAAATACCCTGCAGTATGGCAGTATATTCTAATAAAGATTAAAACTAAAATAATATGCAACACTTATAAGAGATGATTGAATGCATTGTGATATTATATAGTGTTATTATCTACCTTGCAATTGCAAATTACCTAATTAGGTAGGTATGTGTTATTTGTGCAATTTATATTTTGACATATTACTATATTAGACGAGTACATACTACGTAGGTACTACAAAATAACTACTGTAAACAATACAATAAATGTTTTAACTATTAATATATTCTATATTACTACCTATTGAAATTAAAATCGATTTAAGATTAATCGTTACTGTATTTATTTGTAAATTATATTAAAATTATTCAATATAAAATATAATGTAGAGAAAAAATAATTAATACCCATGAAGTGAAATTATAAAAGTAATATCTACAACCTACTGTTTAATAAAGGTACTAAAAAAGAAACAATTAATATTCTATATCATTACCTACTCCACAATGTTGGTAGGTAGGTACCTATTCGTATTATAGGTAGGCAAAACAAATACCTACCTATAATAATTTCTCTTTGTAATTTGTATAACAACTAAAAATAAGGATAATACAGTGTACCTATATGAGAATTAACGACTAAAAACAGATTATTCATTTACTTTTGCCCTAGCTGTTTTAAAAACATTTTTAAGACTACAAGTTTGCTCGTGTGAATAAATAATAGATTAATAGACACAAAAGTGTATCTCTTCTAAAGTGATCGGAAACACAAAGAGTGTGATATTATATCATATTTATATTTAATTTGTAAAGTATAAAATATAATTAATTTTTTTTTTTAACCTGTAGCTTTCAGAAGAGATGGATTTGAATCTTCTACACCTAATTTCCGATGTTTTATAGCAAAAACTAGAGAAGAAGGTAATTGTTATATCGTGTACTTAGTTAATAGTTACAATAAACTTTAAATTAATCTGCATTGAAATCAATTCAAATTAATTATCAATATCAATTAATTATTACCTATTAAAATACAAACAACTATTCATTTCTTGCAGAAGATGTTATATTTGGATTCGTTTTATGGTTCCAACCAGTAGAAAATGCAATGACCGGCCAAGTATTTCTAGAAGCATTATTTGTATCTAAACCTTACCGGCAAAGATATGTTGAACAAGCACTATTCGAGAAAACTATTCAAATTTATTAATGCATATTTTATATTAATGTGTTAATTAATCGTATACCTATCGTAACCTACTTTAATACCTAATTCGGATGCACACTTAAAAGATTTGGTATTTACAACATAGATTCTGTTTCTCAATTATAAAATAGAAAAACTGTAATAACCACAATTAAATAATATTATACAATAGATCTATCAATAATTGTGTTATTAACTAGGTAGGTATATAAAGTTACAACTAATAAATAATTACTACAAGAATGAAACATCTGCAGCATCACTAAAAATTGAACCTAACAAAGCAATTATTATTATTTGTATACCTACCTAATCAATAATCACTTATTACTACACACAAAATTAATATTTATTCTAACTAAATATTGTTAATTAAATATACAATTTAATTTTGTTTATAATTATTTTTATTGTAATTTGATATTATCTACTTTTTAAGATTCTAATTCCAAATAATAATAAATTATTATTTATTTGAAGTTTGTAAAATCTAGAACCTAACATAACCAAAAATTCAAGATGATTAAGAAGAAATAATTATGAGTTCAACAAAATTTATTATTTTATATTTCTACTATTTTGTAGGTAATTAAGATTTTTTTTTTATATATAGGTAATGTACCTACTAATGTATAATTTAAATTGTTGTAATATAGAATATTTTTTTTTAAATTTATAAATATAAAACTATTTGTAACGATAGCTCAAAAAATGTACCTACCCTTTGAAATAATATTATGTTATTGTGTTTATCGTCAGTAGCTGATAATAATTAGGGCTGGGATTTTAATGACATAAAAAAAGACCAGAAAAAATGACTCGATAAGAAAATATAACCTCATAAAATGCTGATAAAAAAAAATTATATTAATAAATAAATAATAACTTGTTATAAAAAAAAAAAAATAAAAAAAAAATTCTTCTCGTATAATGGCCAGCATGAAATGTTCTGAAATTAATATAATTAAATGATAAAATAATGTAAAATCAAATTGTTATAGATTTATAGATGCTTAATATTTTTATACTTAACACGTTATATAACAATGTCAAATTTCTTTTCTGTTATCCCTTAGTAATAGTAATAGTCCAACAAGTGTATATTATATTATACAAACAATTGGTGTTTTGAAATATTAACTATTTTTAGAAGAAATATTCACGATTTTATTTTAATGTTATATCTATTATCTTTGATTGTACAATAATTTCAAACGACCATTAAAAAAAATTTTTGGAACGTAAAAATAAAAAATTAAGTACCCAAATTTAATAATAACATGAAAAATTACTTAAAAAGTTAAAAAATGACCTATTAACATATTGTTAGTTTTAAAACCAATTTTATAATAGTTAAAACTGATTTAAAAATTAAGCATGTATATTCATATAAAGGTTAATATTAATTTAAATACATTTATAAATAATTTTCTATGCTATTTTAAATAATATATAAAGTTAATATTTGCTGGTAAAAAAATTATTTAAAACTTTTAACAAGATAAATTTAAAAAAAAAACTTTATAAACTAAAACAGTATACTCTATTACTTTTTTATTTTTTAATATTTTTTATAATGAACACAAATATACAATAAATGGTATAAAACTAAACTTATGTATTAAATAATAATTTATTTGCCTATACAAAACTTTGAAAATATTACATTAAGCATTTCTTCGGTCGATACATGCCCAGTAATTTTGCCTAAATATAATGTTGCTTTATGTAAAGGTTGAACAGCAATATCAACGTTCTCATCTAATTTAGATATGTCCAGATACTTCTGAATATTATTTAATGCTTCTGTGAGGCAATATCTATGTCTATCTTGACTACAATGAGGGTGTTCAAAATTAGGATTACCACATCTAAAAAAATTCAAAATATTATTACTAAATAGTGATAAAAATATAAAAAAAAAATCATATCATTACTAACAATTTTTGTAAAAAAAATTCAAATAATTTCATCATATCTGTCAATCCTTTATCAAGTTTACATGAACCAAAACAGATAGTCCATTTAGAAGTTTTGGATAATTCTTTAAGTTTAAAAACTTGATCCTCTGATATAACATCAATCTTGTTTACATATACTAAACAGTTATTATACTGTACCAGCATATGTTCTACATAATGTTGAATCCATAAATCTATATTAATCACATTTATTAGATATTGAGCATCAATCACTAAAATAATCATGTTAGATTCTTGTGCCACATCTTTAGACTTTTTTATTCCCAATTCTTCAATTAAATCATATTTTGTTTGCTCATGAATTCCTGCGGTGTCAATCATAAGGACAGAATAACCAGACACATCTAGATGTATCTGAATTGGATCTCTAGTTGTACCAGGTAAATCTGTTACTATGGCAGCTTCTCTTTTACCTAAATAAATAAAATAAATTTTATACAATATATAAAATATAAAATATAAAATATTAGTTAATTGTTACCAAAAATTGAAATGAGTAAAATTATATTCTTTAATTCATATTAATATATTTATTTAGTTCCTTAAATAATCCAAATAATTTAATATATTATTATGTATTCAATATTATTTTAATTTGATCCTTGGTAGCTAATTTCATTATTAATTTCTTAGAACTATGATGTATACATACGTACATAAAACGTTTAAAAGACTACTTTTCCCTGTATTTGGTGCTCCAATGATAGCTACTTTAATTCCGGTTCGTAAAAGCTCACCAGACCTATTGTCCAATAAGTGATTCTATAAATATTTAAAATTGAATTTTTTTATATATTGATATAATTTTATAAACATACCTCTATATCTTTGGCAAGTTTTTCCAAATTTTCTTTAACATTTTTTAATACAGAGTCTTCAACATTATCCGTTTCATTAAAATCTATATAGGCTTCAACATTTGCTAAATTCTACAATATAAAAATAACAATAGATTATAATGATACAAATTACTCACATAATATGATTATTAAAATACTTCTAAAAGAGATTGTCTCCAGGAACCATAAATTTTCCTCAAAGAACCTTCTAACTGCATTAATGCTTGTTTTCTTTGAAACTCAGTGTCAGCTTCTATGAGATCAGCCAAACCTTCTACTTCTGTCAAATCCATTTTGTTGTTATAAAATGAACGTTTAGTGAACTCTCCTTCAAATAAATAAATACAAAAATTGTAAAATATTTATATTACAGATATCAAAATCATTTTAATTGTTAAGATGATAGAGTAATATCTGTAATATGTTGTCATTTTATTATAAAATATTCAATCTATTTTTTGTAATATATTGTAATTGTAAATATTACTAAATGGAAGTTTTTATCATATTATTTTCTTATATTCTTACCTGGTTCAGCTGGTTGGAAATTGGGTAATTTAGATAGACCATTAAGGACTGAAGTAATAACTGCTCTGCCGCCATGTATTTGAAATTCACAACAATCTTCACCAGTAAAACTATTGGGACCTAAAATAGTTTCAATTAATTTTTATTAATAATTTGGTATACATTTTAACAAGATAGCAAATCAGTACCTACCTGGAAACCACAATAATAATCCATTATCTAATTGTTCTCTAGATATTGGATCAATAATTTTGTTCAAACAAGCTTTTCGTGGTTTTGGTAAACTCTTTAAATGAGTCATGTTTAATATAGCGTCAGAAGCACATGGACCAGATATTCTAACTACTGCTACACCACATTTTCCAAGGCCTAAAATTAATTTACATCATTAGTTATCAATTTGAGAGTTAGGTACCTATTTAATAATACTGAACATAATTAGATGAATGGGAATTTATAATATGTACAGATTGTCCACCGGAACACATATGGATTTATCTACTCGTGTACATATTTTTTTTTTAATTAATTAGTTATTTGCTTGACAATTGTTTCTTAATTTAACACGTTAAAACTTATACTTTATACTTTCATCTATCTCTTTTAAACATTATATATTATATACAAAAAAAAAAATAAACACCAAAAAATGTACAAAATTTTAGACAGCCATTTTTGCAAGTGGTAGATTTGATTAAAAATTCAAATACCAACACATAGTTTGTATTCAATTTAACTGCACTTACAGGCATATTTTATAATTAATGAAATTAAGTGTAGGCTAATCACATTATGTGTTATAATGTTATCATATATTATTATTTAATATTTATTGATCACAACACATGAATATTAGAATAATAATAATATTTACTTTGTTACATATAAAATAATATAATAAAACTCATAGTTTTTCTCGATTTTTCAAATAACTTTAACTTAATATAAAAAAATGAAATATACCCGAAGATAGTGCGTAAATTGTTGACTTGAGCCTCCGAATTTGTTGTGTAATCACGCTAACAGTGATTCTTGACGGATATAAAACCATTTTGAAAGTATTGTTAATTGCCAAAATGTATGATCGTTTATAAATATGTTCAACAATTAATGTACAACATGTTACACATATAAATATGGGTACAATTATTGGTTAAGGGTTAGACAATCGGTTCATAAAAATGTAAAAGTCATTACACTAATGAGTGCAGATTTAAATCAAATAATGATTTCCATCTGTCCGCATTCATTCTACACTTGAGAACAAATGATATCCACCACACTAGTATAACCAAACAGTCAAAATAGACGGTGCAAATTTTCTGCAAGGGTATATACAATCAGTGTACTGAAGACTGAAACAGCCACATGAAATTTATACTGCCAATTACACCGATAGATAGAATGAAAACGCTAAAAATCAATGGTAAAATATTAGGATTTAAGATAAATGTATTAATTATTACTTAATAACATAGGTACCTAAGTCAATTAGTCACGAGCTAAGATATAATTTCATATTAATTCTTTAATATTATGTATTTTAACATTAATAGTATCTATAATGACTTGAGACATAAATTAATTAAAACTTTAATAGGTAGTAGGTACTAATTATTATAATAAAAATAAATATTATGAGTGAAGTTGGCTACCAAAAATTTTGATAAGAAATGGTGTATGTATGGTAGCATTGAAATAATTTTAAGGAGTTTAAAATAATATAATTTACTCACAATCAAATATACTTTTACACTAGATAGCAGTACATGTAATATATTAACTAAAAATGTATATAAATTAAAATTGTGTTTAATTTTAGTAAATATAATTAAACAGTAAAATTTTCCATTATACTATTATACTATTATACTAATTGTAGAAAATAATATTCATAATTTTTTAACTATACGTGAATAAATACCAAAAACCAATATAACAAAACATTGAAATTTCACTACCGGACGTCGGTTTTTATTTTAATTGGACAAGTTCTGGATAGTCATATATTGCTGAAAATTTCCAATCCCCCTATATTTAACCCAGAGTTACGTTCATTTTTCTAAAAAATATAGGACTTTGAATATTTCATAAAATTCTCGTTTTTAAGTATATTATGTTTGATAAAATTGATAATTTTTGGCATTAAGGTCTGAAAATTTTACTGAAGTATGCCTACATATTATTACTTAACATCATATCAAAATATTAGAAAAATCTCTAGTATCAATTTTTTTTTATTGCTGTTTGAAGTTGATATTTTTTTTTGTTTTTATGTGTGAAGACACTTCTACTACCCGAAAAGAATGCTCCGATTTTCACGAATATCATATGTTTCTGGTTGGAAAGTGGATGTTGTTGGTACTTTAGTTAGGTTATTTATCAAATTTCTCAAAATACGCTAGAAAAACTACGAAAGAACTGTAATATATTAATCAATATTTACATTTTCTGACTGTACTTCGCTCAGAATCGTTTTTTCGAATGCAATGGTTTATCATTGCATTCAAATTCTAATTAATAACAAGTATGACTTGCACACCTATATTACTATATTACGCTATTATACATAATTAGAATAAATAAAATTCATATAAAAATTGTACTTAAATAGGTAAAACTTGTATGTGAACAGAACATCAATACATATGCAATGTTCAAATTAAATACAATTTAAGGGTTTTTTCAAAAAACTGAATAGTGTACACTAAATCCTAAACTAATCCTAAACCCAAGTCTTACTATGACAGTAATAATAAATAATTTTATTTAATGAATTCATTACAAACTTGAAACTTGTTAGTTTCATAATGTAACATTTTTATTTTCAAAAACGTTAAAATTAAATTTCACTAAAATTTTATGGTGGTGTACTAATACATGAGCTATCAATAATAAATATTTAAAATTACATTTTTTTCATAAGTTTAAATTAATTTTAAAATATACCTTTTTAATAAATAACAATAACTTATAATAATAGCATTAAAGAAATTTTCATTATTCTACAAATTATATACATAATATAAATTGGTAGCAAAATATATTCAATAAAAAAAAACTCATTATATATGAAAATTGTAAAATACAGATAATTATCTTAATAATAAAATACAATATATATATACTTAAATAATAATAAATATATTTTAATAATTTTTAATTAATAATTAGCAATAACTACAAAACAAATATAAATAGTTATTACTGTAAAAAAAATTGCAATGTTACAATATAATAATAAAAATAAAATATTTATAATACATTTTTAATACTTAGTGGTACTTATGTTAACATCTTTTGGTAAATATTAATTACCACAATACATAGAGAATATTACACAAATTTAATCGTTTTAATATGTTATGTATACATGACTATATACCATTTGAAAAAAAAACATGAAGTATCATTGATAATAAAATCATAATATACGTGTGTGTGTATATATGATATGGCCATATGGGTAATGTAGATAATTGATTTCTTAGTAAATTATTATTTAAAACAAGTGTTATAAATTACAATTACTTATAATTATTTATAATTTCTTATTACAAATTTGAAATTAATTATTTATTAATACGTATGAAATATTATTATTGTGGCATTTAGATATAAATAATTTACCAGTGGCTTTACATTTGCATTTTTGAAAACATGTATATAGTTCATACCCCTGACCACCTAAATTAGACATTTTCTTTGTGGTCTCTATACAATATTAATAGTTATACTTTCAGATATTTTTTAACTAAAATACCGAAAGTATACGTTTAAATGTCACAATAGTAGTTCATGTAATAATAAATAATTATTAGTATAGATGTAATTTATAACACTTTTGTATTATATAATAATTTATTTATAAATATTATCAATTATCTATATTTATAATATAATTTTATAAAATGCCCAAGCATTATACAGAATGTTCAAATTTTCAACATTACCCATATCATATATATATATGTATATATAATCTATTCTATAATCAATGAAACTACCTAAATTTATAAAAATGTAAAATGTTAATATATTTAATTAATTTAGCATAATATACATAAAGAAAATCAGTCAAACAATAGGTAATAATAAATATATATTAAATAAGTACTATATAATAAATTTAAAAAATGGCCACATTTCAATAATTAAGTTATAATATTAATTAATTAAATTTTGTTTCTATTAAGAATTTAATAAAAATTCTGTATAATTTAAATTGTGCATTAATTGCATTAATAATAGTATATTTTTAATATTCATAAAATAAGTGTATAAAATAAATAAATGTAAAATAAATTCAGATTTAATAATAATTAGAACATAGAACTATGGGCGTAAGTAACAAGAGTTTTTGTTTTGTTCAAACCCCAGAATTTAAAAACACTCCATATTTAATGACATAAAATTTAAAAAAAATATTATACCTATGCCCATGCATACAATTAAAAACATATTTATTTCAATAATTTTGGTGAAAATCCATTACAACATTATTCAATAAGATATAAATAATTTTAAAATAATCATGACAATAATTAAGTCAATTCATTATGGAAGGAACTTCTTATACACATTATAAATGCTAGGTATATATCATATCTCATTGAATAACGCTAATTAAATTGAGGAACTCTCACCAATTACAATTTATGTCAATAAATAATTATATTAATTTTTTTAATATTAACTTTAAAATAAAAATTTGATTAAACTAGTATTTTAAATTATTATTTCATACTTTTATGAATAAAAACAATAAAAAATGAACTAATTAAATATTATGTATTAATATAAATACAAATTAATAATAAAAGTTAAGGATTAAATTTCAATTATTTTAATCATAAAATTTGATTTAAATTAAAATAGTTGTATATATTTCAGTTCATTTTTCATTATTTTAATTATACATTATTATATTCAACATAAATGTTTATATGAAAGTATAAAAAAATATATTAAAGAATATGTATGTAATAAAAACATATGAACCATAGGTAAAAATGGATAATTTAAAATGACTAATAAAATAAACTAATTATACATTTTAAAATTTAAATGATTAAATACTAATTAAGTTAAAAATAAGTAAATTACTTTTTAAATGTATTATTTTGATCATTATTATAGATTATTTCTAATATACATTCTCTATCATTACAAATTAATATTCATACTTAAAACCACTTCAACAGTTACTTTACTTTTTTTTAAAAAAAATTGTATTATTTATTTTAAATTTAAAAATAGCATGTAAAAATAATTCTTTAAAAATTTTATTATAAATTAGTTCAAAATTTATTAAAAACAAATATTTAAAATATACACAAAAACAAATCAAAATATATTTTTTTTTTTTTTTTAATTATTAACTTTTTATAATATAAGAATGGGATTTACAATTTTTATAGTACAATTATACAAATAACTGTTGTATACCATTGGAAATATGTATAAACATGTGTTATAATATATTTGTATTGTATAAAAAAAAGTATAATAAAAAACATTAACTTACAATATTAAGACAATTGTATAGAAACAGGATTTTGTGGCATATAAGCATTCTGTGTTCCATCAACTATTGGTTGATCATTATCATTTGAGCTTGTTGGAGTATAAGCAAGAATAGAACCAGCAGGTATGGCAAGTGGTACAAGATTAGTAGTTTGAGATTGCTCTGGTAATGTACTCACCATAATTGGAGCACCATCTAAAGATATTGGAACTTTGACACCACTAACTGTTATCATTGTTGTATTACCATTGCGTTCGATAGTGCTATTATTTACAGTGATGATTTGATGTCCTTGAGAATTCTAAACAATAAATTTCTATACTTTATTATAATATTATAAAAAATTACAGCTTAACTTTATTGAATAATTAAACCATCATATTTTATCATTGAGTCCAAACCCATAAAAGACATTAATATTCATAAATTCATAAAAGACACATATTACAAAAATGTAATATCTAATCTAATATCTAATTTTAAATTAATTTCTTTAAGGTAGCTTTAAAATTATTAATTAATACCAAGTAATTTTTTTTTATACATTTAAAGTAATTGTAAAAAAACAATAGAGGTAAACATATAGGTAATAATACTATGTATTAATAATATTATTTAATATTTACTATATTAGTTTCAATGTTTAATAAATTTTATATTTTATTATTATACAAAATAAGTGTAATTATGTTTTGAAAATAATATATGAAAAAATAATAAAATAAATTATATAATATAGGTACTTAGTACATTATCTTACTTCATGAAAGTATTCGTTTTGTGAATGTTCAGTTTCCTGATCACGAAGAGGTTTATTATCTACTTTATTGTGTGTTGAGGCTAAATTATATTCAATTTTAAGTTTACTATCATAATCCATATTACACTGCTCAATAACACTGTTATCAACAGTAATAATTTGATGGCCTTGAGAATTCTAAATAAAATTTAAATTAATAATAATATAATATATAATGTACGAATACAGTAAAGTAAACTCCAGGGTAATATTTTTATCAGTTTATTGTTAATAAATGAAAAATTTAATGAAATATTTTTTTTTTTTAATAATAAAATCAAATATATTTGGTTACCTCTTGGAAATATTCATTTTTTGGTTGTTGCTGTAGCTGCACCGTTTCCTGATCTTGAGGAAGTTTATTATCAATTTTGTTATGTGTCGAAGCTAAATGATATTCAAGTTTATGTTTTCGATCATAACTCATTCCACATAATTGACATCTAAAGAAAAAAGAAAAATAATAGAATAAAATAATGTTACAATGTTACATATTAATATAATTAACTTACACGTGATTTCTATTTCTTCTTGGTCCACTTCCTGGATTATTATCATGTATATGTATATGAGCATTCATATTATACTTTTCTGCAAAACGTTTACCACATATTGGACAAGCATATGGCCGTTCTCCGGTATGAACTCTTAAATGCCGTTTAAGATGTGATTGGGACAAAACAGCCAAACCACATTCAGGGCATTTGACATGTTTTTCACCAGTATGAGTCATTGTATGTATATGAAAACTTTTTTGGTGAATAAATCTTTTACCGCATAAATCACATTGAAACCGTGTATATCCCGTATGAATAGGAATATGTTTTTGCAGACCAACTTTTTGAGTGAAAGATTTATTACAATATTCACAAGTAAAAGGATGAATACCGTTGTGCATACCAATATGTACATCTAAAGCTTTTTTCATTTTATATGCTTGACCACATATCTAAAAAAAAAAATAAAAAAAATAAATACATAAATGTATACAAATATACAAAAGAAAGCAAAGGAAGGGATACAGGTGTAAAGAGGATAGTGTTGAGTTTTCATTAAATTTGAATGCAATGATAAATCGTTACATTCGTAAAAACAATTTTGAGTGAAATTCATCAGATAATATGCATTGTTAAAATTTTTACATTTATCAGTCTCTACGTTCAATATAAATAATTATTCATAAAACCCCTAAATGAGTCACCTAAATACCTAAATCTTACAGTACTTCGCTCAGAATCGTTTTTTGAATATAATGATTTATTGCATTCTAATTGTAATCAAAATTCAACAATATTCTCTTTACACCTGTATCACTTCCACACAAGTATCCCTTTGCTTCCTTTTTTATAATTTAAACAGCTATAAAAAAATCATTAATGTAATAATTTACAATTAATTAGAACTGAGTTAAGTAAAATGTATTTAAGCTTCAATAAAATTTTCAAATTTTTTTTTAATTTTATTTAACATTATCGTAAAATATTGTAATAAAATAAGAAAAATCTATATAAATACTTTAGATATCAATTTTACTAAAATTTCAACTTTAAACACCTATAAAATCATTGAAACATGAGATTTTTCTAATATTTTGGATATACATTGAAATGTATGCTTCAAAAAAATTTTCAATAAATTTCCAAATTTTTTAGCTATTCTATTAATTTTTATTGTAAAAGTATTGAGAAATAATAAAAACAAGTATACAAAAAGTTACAATAAAAAATTGTATGGATTAAATCTTAAATTTTTGTATTAACTAAAAATATCAACTTTAAACATCTATAAAAAAAATTAAGATTGGGATTTTTCTAATATATTGATATCATGTTAAGTAATATGTAAGTATACTTTAATAATATTTTTAGACTTTAAAACCCAAGATTGCCAATCAAAAGATATCAAATATTTTATACATAAAAACGAGAATTTTACGGAATATTTAGTCTTAAATTTGTAGAAAAACTAATAATGTAAAGGTTCCAAAACTTTACCACATATATAGTATCTATGTAAACACCCAAAAAAAATTGTCAAGTCGTCTAATGGGAAGCCATAATTTTCCGGAATGATAGAACGGAAAAAAAAGCCTGGAACGTCATATCACAGATCGTAATTTTCAGCAATGTGAAAATATGTTATATAAATATTCGTAATATCCCGGAATTTTAAAATGATGTAAAGTAATAATCCGCATTGCAATAATCCGGTATACATATTTCCGGAATTTATTAATAATTCATTGGTTTTCAAAATACACTTTATATTTCGTGGAGTCCAGCAATTAAACCTGTCAGTTATTACGACTACCGTAATCAAACCTAGCATAATCGACTAACTTTTTTCATTTTTTCAAATATTTAAATTTTTTGCACATTTTTCCTACATAATAAATCAATTTTGATTATTTATACCCATACAATACATTAAAACTCATATAATAGGTATTAATCATGGAGTAAATATCCATAGGTCTCGCGAAACAAGGTTTTAGGTCACACGAAACCACTGCCTATCTACACCAGTATCAGGTCTATGAGGTAGTTATTAGGTAGGTATACCATAGCACCATCCTCATGAAAAGTGATGCAAAGTGGCGCTTGAGGAAGTGAGCGAAGCCGGCAGGCCTAGCGAACGTCCCTTCCACTTGAAAAGAACTTTGTTATTTTTTCTTTGTATCTGAAGTATATCAATTAAATAATCCAAATTGATTTATTATGTAGAAGAAATGCGTGAAAAAATTTAAATATTTGAAAAAGTGCAAAAAGTTTAGTCTATGCTTTAGGAACCAATTTATTACGATCCGGATTATTACATTCTGGAAAATTATAACTCTCTAACTTCAAAATTGCTTGAGTTATCGTGAAATATTGCAATCGGATTCGTCAAAATTTCAGTTTTTGTGAAAAATATCTTTTTCTATCGCATAGGGTCAATTTTAAGAAATTCAAAAAATTACTTAAATAAATTACCAACTAAATCCACTTTCTTCCATCCGGAAACATATGCTATTCTTGGAATTTGTAGTTGTTTGGGGTAGTAAAAGTGTCTCGGACATAAAAAAAAAGGACACATATCATTGTAAAACAAATACATTTTTCGTTTCACTCAAAATCTAAAATCATTATTTAATTTTGTGTAAAATACTCGGTAAAATATTAATGGCTTTCTATTTAATATCTCTATAATATATATAATTAATTTTTTTATATCACTAACAGTACACTATTATTATATTTGATTATGATATTATGATACTGAAAAGACTCAATGTTTAACATAATCCTTTCCTTTCCTTATTTATTATATATTTTTAAAAGAGAGAAAAAACAGAGTGTAGTATATTAAGTAAAATAATTACCTCACAGACATAAGGTCTAATAGAACTATGTGATTGAATGTGTGATTTCAACTCAGTGACAGTTCTCCACTTTTTTCCACATAATCCACAAGTATGTATGGCAGGTAAACAGGCTCGTTCGCCAGAACGTGAACTACCTCTTTTTTTTTGTCCTTTTTTTGTTTGTTTTTTAGCAGATTTTTCTGATCCGGATGAAGGAGTTATTGTTTCATCAACTGCACTGGAGCTATCTTCAATTATGTTTTCTTCTTTATAATTATAACTATCTTCTTTCCACTCAAAATCATCATCTCCATTTTCTTCTTCTACAACTTCTTCTAAATAAATACTATTATCGATAGAAAAATCAGGTTTCACATCAATTATAACACCTTCGGAAGAATCATTCGTATAATCAGTATTTATTTCAAGATTAGAATCAATATGATCACACTGTGAGATATCATTTTCAACTATAAATTAATTTAAAAAAAAAATAAATTAAAAAATATCAATATGTAATTCTGACAAAACTAACTTTTAATTGAACAAGTAGTATTAACTTGGTCGCTTATTTGATTATCCAAAGATTTATGTTCTCTAGATAAATGATTATTTAATGATTGTTTAGTTGAATAACTTTTATCACAAGATGAACAAAAAAACCTTTTAGTAGATTGATGAACTATAGCATAATGATTTTTTAAATCTGAAGCCCGCCGAAAAGCGTCATTACAATGCTCACATTTATAATTAACACTTATACTACGTTTTCTTAGTTCTTTAAAATAAAATATTTAAAAATTATTATTTCAATATTAATATTTATACTAATATAGTAAACAATCTTCTGATATATTTTTTAATAACATTAACAGATATGGATTTCAATTAATTTAATTATAACATCAATATAAATTATTCTTCTTGCTAGTTTTGCATACCAAATTAAGGATTATTTTCGACTTACAGAGTTACAAGTGACAATAATGTAAAGTACTTATGCAAAAAAAACTTGTAATATAATTATAGTTATTAATTATTTCTTAATTTTTGATTTATGTCATAAATGTAATGAAAATTTTGAAATTTTTTAAGCAGATCATAAAGATATCACTTAAACAAAATAGATTGCATACTATATTAGATACAAATGTACTATTTAAATAAAATAATTACCTAATTCACATGTACTTAACAATAAAAACTGATGTAATATTTAATAATTATTATTTATTCATACTTGATTCACATATTGATTGGTCATCAATGGTAGGTCCAGTTAAAATTTGTGGGTTTTCTACAGTATCATTATTTTCTTCATTATTAACAAATTTTTCTTTTTCTTTTAAATCGTCAGACTCTTTGTTTTCATCAATAGCCTTAGTTTCATCAGCTTGTATATTACTTATAATAGTTTCAACAATCTGGTAATAATAATTATAATAATAAATAAATATATAAAATAAAATAAATGTACATAAATATTTAGTTTTAATTAGATAACGTATAAATTTTAATTTTTAGTTTTTGAGGGAAACAAAAAATGTATTATTTTAAAATGATATCTTTTTTTTATGTCTGACGACACTTTTACTACCCGAAATAATGATCCAATTTTCACGAACTGCATATGTTTCCAATTGGAAAGTGAATATAGTTGGTACTTTATTTAGGTCATTTTTCGAACTTTTCAAAATTGACCCTATGTGATGGAAAAACAACAAAAAAATGTTTTTCACGAAAACTGAAACTTCGACAAATTCGATTTCAATATTTCACGATAACTCAGTTATATTTTAAAGTTGGAGACTTTAAAATTTTATTGTGTATTCACATAAGTACTATATATATATATGTGTGATAAAATTTTGGAACATTATGTTAATTTTTTTACAAAATATAGGAATTTATATATTTTGTAAAATTCTTGTTTATATTGAAAAAATTGGAAGTTTTGGGTTTTAGGGTTTGAAAATTTTACTGAAGTATACTCACATATTATTTAACATGATATAAAAATCTTAGAAAAATTCCTAGTCTCAATTTTTTTTTATAACTGTTAAAAGTTGATATTTTTAGTTCAAACGAAAATCTTAGAATCCATACAAGTATTATTCTTATTATTTCTCAATACTTTTACAATAAAAATTAATAGAAAAGCCAAAAAATTTGGAAAATTTTAATGAAGCATACTTATATATACCTTAACGTACTTCCAAAATATTAGGAAAATTTCAAGTCTCAATTTTTTTTTTATAGTTGTTAAAGTTGAAATTTCAGTAAAATCAATATTTAAAGTATTTATATAGATTCTTATTATATTTCAATATTTTACAATAATGGTAAATAAAATTGACAAATAACTTTTTTTTTTTTTATAACTGTTAATGTATAAAAAAAGCAACGAATGGGATACTGGTGTGGAAGGGATATAGGTGTGAAGAGGATAGTGTTGAATTTTGATTACAATTTGAATGCAATGATAAATCATTATATTCGAAAAACGGTTCTGTAGGAAGTACTGTCAGAGGGTACTTAGGCGACTCATTTAGGGGTTTTATGATAAATTATTTATATTGAACGTAGAGACTGGTAAATGTAAAAATTTTAATCAATATTTATATTATCTAATGAACTTCACTCAAAATCATTTTCACGAATATAATGGATTTATCATTACATTCAAATTGTAATTAAAATTCAACACTATTCTCTTTACACTTGTATCCTTCCATTGCTTTTGTTTATTTATTTATTAATAATAATTACTACAATTAAATTAAATTCATGAAAAATGATAACTATTTATCATCAGAATTTTGTCTATTCATAATTTAATAATTTTAAAAAATCTAAGAATATGTATACTTAATAAATATAATTTTACCTCATTGAATGGGTTAGATGATTTTTCTCCAATTTCATCATCATTTTGTTGTTCATTAAGTGGTAGTTCAATATTTTTTGTTGAATTCATACTATTGACTAAACTTAAAAATGTGTCATCTTTGTATTCAATACAAGTAGATGTGTAACGTTTAATAATGTCAGTTTGAAGTTTTTTAAAACGATTAGATATTTGATCTAATTCATCAAAAAGGGTAAAACATCTATAATGAATACAAATAAACTTTAATTTTTTTGGATTTAACTTAATCTGATAAGAAAATTACTAATAACTAATTGAACTAAGTTTAATTAATATAATTTTACAAGATATTACATTTAAATTGTCCATTGAAAATTAAATTAGTATAAACTACTAATACTAATAGTTTAAACTAATAATTTAATGTTATAATATTTACCTTCTGCATAATACTGAACTTCTCATATGAGAAGGATTAAAAATTTTCTTAAGTATTTTTGACATAACATCCATTAACAATACTTCTCTTTGAGGCATAAATGTACAATAAATATTGTAAGAGGACCGTGTAGTCACTTTAATATTGCATACAAAACATTTTGAACTGTGTTCTTCTCTTTCTTCTAAAGCAGAAGCCATTTCATTTGTAGTTAAATTAACTTTAAAATTCCTGAAATTAACAATTTCTATAAATAAGTTATAACTATATCTAATTGAATAAAATATTTTAAATAGTAACTTATGATATATTAGAAATGTTGATGACAGAAACCTATGAAGGTGTAGGAATAGAGTATATTATCACCTCATATTATATAAATTTTTTTAGTTTATAATTTATAACTTGTGAAGATTATATTACAATTATGTAAGTAGGTACTTTTATTTATTAAATATTTTTAGTTATTGATCAAAAATGATAAATAAGTTATTTAAAGGTAATTAGGTTATTATTTTTCTTAATATAGGTAGTCATAAAATACTAAATTAGTATTTACCATTTATAATTATAACTGGTTAAAATTTAAGGCAATCAGAATCAGTAATATGTATGAGATTAAATGAATATTAAAATACCATATATTTACCAATTACTAAGTAAAAAGTAAATAATATTGTTTTATAATTATTAATTCTTCTTCTTATATTAGTAGTATAATAATCATAAGCAGAAATTATATTCGATTACACTAATAATAAAAACATTAGTAGGTCTATTCATTGTTAATATTAATATTGTATATAATTTAAAAAAACATTTAAGAATATCGATTCTAAAAAAATTGAACATAATTATTTTAAAAGTAGAACAGTCATATATATAAAAATTTATTTAAAGTCATGAATCACTTAGAGATTCATGAACATTAGGCAAATGATAATAGAACGTTATAAATTATAATATGTAAATAATTATGCAAAAGCTATTCATTTGTTCACAAATCAAAAGCAATAAATTGACTATGAAAAATAAAACAAAAGTAAATGGTAAAGTGTTTTCTAAAGAAAACTAACATTCGGATCATTCTTAAACGTTAAAAGGGTCAACACTTGAACAATTCAAAATTTTAACAAAGACTATGGTCAAAAGTCAATGACAATATTGTCAATTTATAAAAGGCATTAGGCAATATCATGGTTAAGACACCGGAAAATAAATTACAGGATAATAGGAAATAGGATATAACAAATAATTAATGGTTTTATTATTTATATTTAATAATATTGTGATCCAAAATCGTTTCAATTTTCAAAGGTCCACATTTTGCGGTACCCTTAGAGAGATGACACAGGAGCGGTTCGTAAAATGTCGCGGTCAACGACCGCCATTTTGAAAACCAATGTCGTCGGTAATGTTATGGTACAACGTACAATCAGTATTCAGTGGATAAACGAACATTATAGCATATAGTGTTATTTAATATTTAGTAATTTAGTTATCGGAAAATGGATAAATACTCACCAATTTGGAAGTACGTTGTTTGTATGAAGGTCTATCTTTATTCTATGGGTCTATCCACAAACGTTACTTAGCAGAACGGACAAACCCTTACGAACTTTATAATTTTATATCGTCGACCGTCGTCATAACATACGTTGAATTTCTAAAATCCTAAATCAAATAAACCAAACCGCATCCGTATTAACTAAATTGTTTTCACGGACGATTTTTTTTTCCACACTCAATCAAACATGTAAACGAATTATTATGGTAACAAAAAAACTATTCGCAACGCGTACGTAACATCATACTAATCATCATACTAATAAATGACCAGTAATCAGTAATCACTATATAGGCAGTGTTGCATAGATAACATAGATAAAAGATTATATATGCCACTTATAAACCGTGGTGTTCCCTGAAGTACCTTGTACTTCAGATTTCAGTACTTATTTGATAACATAATATCTCTTCCTGTAATTCTGAAACCGTAACCGTGTCTTTGTTCCTATTTTGTTTAGTATTAAAAAATAATAAATATTAGTAATCATTAGGGCAGAGGACTTGTAGCTCTAAAAAAAGGCTAAATATGCAAGCACTTATGCACTTAAAAACTCTAAAATATGCACTTTTTTTATGCTATTAAAATTTTATTATATAGATTAATTATAAAAAATATTTAAAATAAGAAACATTACAAATACTAACTAAATTTAATTACCTATACATTTTATTTGCTATACTATTAGTCCACGAGCAATAACACATGAATAAAAACTTAATCTTAATGAGACTTTCAAAATTTTTTAACTTAATTTTATTGAAATGTATGTATATAAATTACGTGTTATTAATTCATTCTTCTGACCCTAAAAAAATTACCAATATGTTAGAATTTTTTTTTAAAAAAACCTACGGACGAAGTAAATAATATTTTCACCTTGAAAATTGCATTGAATAACTAAATGTTTTTTCAAATTTTCATTTTACATATTTTTATATTTATTTTTATAAATTGTTCAAAATGTTTCCCCAAAAACCATATATAAGTTAAATATGTCTCAAAAACCGAAAAATGTCTAAATATGCAAAAATATGCACCATAAAATTACAGATTTGGCTTTGTCGTAACATGAAACATTTTTCTATATAGTTGGCCTTTTTTTACGGCTGCGCAAAACAAATATGCAAATGCTATAAGTCCTCTGCCCTAGTAATCATTAATCAAAGTATCCGTAATTCAAGCCCCGAATAAGTGTAATTAACAACATGCATATATTAAAATCACAGTTTTATGTTATCTGTGTTAAAATTTTAAAACTGTGTTTACAGCACTTCGTCATGTAGAGAATATACAAGTCAACTCCTGTTTTTTATTTTGACTAATGTAAATTAGAATATAATATAATATAAAAATAGAGATCTATAATAATAGATTATATAACATAATATGAAAATTGGTAAAATTTTATTAATTTCCTTTTGTTCTATATTGTATAAAACATCGTCTTTAAATTTTAAAGTATATTACAATATATTAATTAACTATTGACAATTGTGAATGATTAAATTATTCTAAATTAATTAAAAAAAGAAAAATGAAAATTCATAAGCTAACAATTTACAAGGGAAAACATAATAAAAGAAAAAACATAATAAGAGAATTATAACAAAATAAAATATACATATTTATATAAGTACTTTTCACTAAATAGGCATATGCACAACTAGAGGGGTGCTTTAGCACCCCCAGAAAGTTTAATACATTTTAATGGTGTATTTGTTAATATATTATAATTATAATTATTTGGAACTTTAGCACCCCCAAAATTTTTAACTTAGTTGTGCTTATTTAAAATAGGTAGGTATAAGTACAATTATAAAAATAAAAATTTTAAATACAAATTACAATTAATCAATAGACACATTTTTCTTAAATAACAATACTTATCAACTTATTTAAATTATTATATACGTTTTCTAAAATCCTATTTCAAATTTTTTTATTGTTTGAATATTTAACAATTTTTAAAAAAGATCTATTACCTACTAAACATCTCTTACAATAAAAAGTTTTAGTCATTATTAAAATAATGAACATGACTGTTTTTACATCTATCTATATATCTTTACTATATTATAAATATATATACATATTTTGAAAGTAAAATTTTATATGATAAATAAAAATTAAAATAATTGTACAGTGTAATATACAAAAAAGAATTACATTAAAATTTTATTATTTCTCAATAAGATATTTATTTATATTAAACTTCACAGTCCTGAAAATTAAAAAAAAAAAGTATTATGTAAACATAATTTAATAAAATTACAAAAAAGTTCATATGAAAAAAATTAAATTAATAAATATAAAATTGCATTAATATAACTTACCGTGCAATATTATTGACACATTCAAAATTAACACTGCATTTGTATTTAGGATTGTCTAACTTCCCATCTCCTAATCGGATTAAAAGTCCCAAGTCAGCCAAAGTGTTAATCTAATTAAAATATATGTAATAGTTAATAGTTACAAATGATATATATTTTTTATTTTCAACTACTATTTTAAAACTAAAATACATATTTTTAACTACTTAATTTTTTTCTATTATTACATTTATGTAATTAAATTAATTAATCAATATCAAGACATGGGATTAATCTACTAATCTAATATATTTTATCATAAATAGGTAGTGTTTGTCTAAATCCTAAATCTAAATTTATAACATTAGCGGAAACAGTATTTGATTATATAAAATACATTTTTATTTGCTTTGTTAAAAATTTAATTTAACATATTTAAATAATTAAAATCTTATATTCATTATTTTCATGTATGCATGCAAATTATTTTTTTTATCAAATGGCAATAATCTACAATGAATTATTATTCTTTGATTTGGCACATGTAAATAATAATTGAATGAATCATTAAATTAAATACTCAAATTGTTCTAACCTAGCAATTTTTTATGAAGATTATTTCACCACTGAATTTCAAGAAAAAAAAATTGTGTGCATGTGGTAAGTTAATTGACCTTAATAATTTTAATTATTTAAATAAATATATAATGAAGTTTGTTACATTTACTGAAAAAAATATATAATATACATAATACAATATATATAATCTTTGATGTCAGTCTATACATAAAGTTATAGTGTTTCAAATGTTTTAATTAATGTGAATTGCACATTATATTATAGAATTAATGGAATGTTTTAAAAAGTATTATTTTAATAAAATTAAAGATGATACGAGAAAAAACATTTCATCCCTAAAATAAAATATTATTTGAATTAAAAACAAGCTTTTAAGCGAAACAATATTAATCAACACACAATAAAGTTTTAAATAAAATAAAATATTTTTGTGCATTATTATATTACTTGAGCTAATAAATTAGCAGTCATGTTTGTATTTTCTTCAATTATAGCATAAAATATGGCTAATAATCTATCAAGTGAAAAACTTTTAGGACCAATTAATTCATTTAAATTCTTTTCTGATTTTTTTGTTGTTTGTTTATTTTTTTTTCGTTTATTTGAAATTTTTACAAACAATTGTCTATCATATTTTGGTGAATTGAAAGAAGCAATATATGCAGAAATTAAAAAATATTTTGCATAATATGGTAAATCCAGTGCAAACTTTTCAAATTTTGTTTCTTCATTTGACGATAAACAATCCACACTCTCTAGACTAGTAAAATAAAAAACACATAATAAAGTAAAAATAATTATTAATTAATAAATATTAAATCAATAAATTTATAAATTGATCAACCTAAAATAATCTTTTTCATGCTTCTTTATATTATATTTTAAATTCAAATATTTATTTTATTAACTGAATATCCGAATTTGTAATATTTTAAAATATTACCGAACATACTATTTTTTTTAACTTAATAATTAACTCAAACATACTTAGTTCCTAAATATACATTGTTCAATAATAATTGAATGGTTGGACTTAATTTCCTGAATAATAAATTTTGATTGATTTCAGAACATAATCCAGCTTGTATTGGTTCTATATATTTGATGAAGAGAATTTTTGCCTAATTATTTAAAAAAAAAAAGTTATGAAAAATAATAAATATAAATCATATTTCATTAAATTACCAAATGTTTTAATTCGACTAAATCTCGACAGCTTCCATAAAAAGATCCCACAAAAATTGTTAAAAAATTTTTATAAACTTCTATACTCCAATCATTTGGTTTATCAATTAATAATATTTCATTTATTTCAGCTAAACAATAAACCTATTAATTAAGTACTGAATAATGATAATACCAATTAAATATATTTACCACTATTGTATTGTTCAAATAATATTGATATAAAATCAATATCTTCATCAAATATAACTGGAGACACTTGACTAATAAATATAACACAAAATGTATAACTTTTTATCAATTCTTGTAGTTTTGAAAATAAAAGTATTTGTTCATGTTCCAACATTTCACATTTATCCAATACTAAAATAACTCGTTGTTCTTTAATTTGAGATTGATTTAATAAATATAAAAATTGTAAAAAATTATCACAACGAGTAGGTATATCACTTTTTTTATCTATAATAAAACAAACAAAATCATCATTTGTACAAGGTGCATGAATTCATGGTATTAAATATATTTACTTACACAATAAATTCTTCAAAATAGGTTCAAATAAATATCGATTTGTGTAACAACATACAGAATTTACAATTGATGATTTAACTGAATGGCGAATTAAATATAATAAACGTGTAATTAAACTTGTCTTACCAGTAGAGGGTAAACCATGAAGAAAAATACATGAAGGTAAAACTGCATCATCCTATATATAAAAATTTAAACATATTAATCAGAAAAAAATCAATATACTAACATACAATATAATAGTAGGTATAATAATGAAATATAATTACTACCATTAGGCACCTATTTAAAAATTATAATAATTATGTTTTATGTGGATTTATGTTTATATATAAATTAAATAATTTTAGGCATAATTTTAGTTTAATTCTATTTGGAATTTTGTTTATTTTATCTTTTTGAAACATGTACTTCAATGTTTTAGGAACGATTGCACATACAATAACTTATGGAAATTAATTAATAGTTTTTAAGTTATCATTTGATATTTTAAATAATTTATTTAATGCAGGGAAGTTAAGGATGGATTATTAAATATAGTTTTGTAATAACATAAATAATTAAAAAAAATTCAGTACCTATACCTATAAAAATTGTAATTATTTCCTGTTACCAAACCGACAAGGTTCTTTATAACAAGTTGAGGAATATTTGATTTTCAAAGTACCACACACAGAACTTGCGTGGCTTAAAATATTAAATAATCATTATAAACTTCCATTAAAAATTATATGAAATTATTAAAATATAGTGCAAAAATTATAGGCATTGGATTGAAGAATTTATGCCCCAGCACCTTATGTGATATGTTAGTATGTTACACACTAGATATATCATTAAGCTAAAACTGTCAAAATGTCACATTTAACATGAAAATAACTCAAAACTATTAATTTCCACAAATTTTTGTTTTCACTACCTATTATTTTTAAAATAATGAAATACCTAGGTATATTTAAAAAATAATAATAATAATTAAAATCTTAGGGATAAATAAATTAAAATTGTTCTTGATTTTACTTACTTCTATAAGTAAATTGCACAATGTATCAATTTGTACATTCCTAAACGGAAATTCAGAATTTAACTTATTCCTTATAGATATAATTTTTGATTTAGAACACATTGTTAAAATCGTACAAATAAATTTAATGCAAGTTTGTAAGACAAACAAATAAATTTATTTAAAACAATACAAATATACTGTAAAATATTTAGACAAAAAATTTACAACAATTTGATTTTAATTCATTTCATAACATTTACAAAATATATTCAAATATTACGTGAGTGAAGTTAGCTGCCAAAATTTTGATAAGAAATGGTGTATGTGTAGTAGCATTGAAATAATTTTAAGGAGTTGAAAATAATCATAGACCTCATAATATAAAAGTATATTATAACAAAATCAATTATATTTTTACGCTAGATATCAGTACATGTAATATATTAACTAGAAATGTATATAAATTAAAATAAAAAATGTTTAATTTTAGTAAATAATATAATGCAACTCTGATTCAATAGTAAAATTTGGCATTATACTACGTATAGAAAATAATAGGTATTCATAATTTTCTGATTATACGTGAATAAATACCGAAAACCAATAATATAACAAAAGATCGAAATTTCAAGGCGTCGGTTTTTATTTTATTTGGACATGTTCCGAAAATTGACCTATAAGGCTGTAATACTATAACTATATTATATATTATATTATATAATACCTATATTATATATTATATTATATTTTATTTATATAATACGATTATTATATATAATAAATATTATTCATAAAATAATATTTTGGTACAAATTATAGGTAGGTAGGTAAACGCAGGGACGGCGCTAAGGGGGATAGGGGCAGTTGCCACAGGACCCACAGTTCACAAATGTATTTAGGACCCGCTTTTCTAAATGTGAATTTTAAACATAAAAATACATAACATAGCACATAGGTACCACTTATTGGCTATATAGGTATTGAAAAAACAAAAATGTATTAGGTATATTTAACTACATTTTAGATTCTGAGCGAGGCGAAGAATGTATTAGTTTTACAATGATGTGTGTCTTTTTTTATTTTTATTTCTGTAGACACTTTTATTACCCAATTAATGCTCCGAATTTCAAGAATAGCATATGATTTCGGTTGGAAAGTGGATGTAGTTGGTACTTTATTTAGGTCATTTTTCGAATTTCTTAAAATTGACCCTATGACTTATGAGACAGAAAAACAACGAAAAAACGTCATTTTTCACGAAAACTGAAATTTCGACGAATTCGATATCAATATTTGACTCAGGTAATTTTAATGTTAGAGACATAACAATTTTATTGTCTATTCATATAAGTTTAATATTTATTGGGTATTCACATAGGCGCACTATATTATATAAGTGATAAAATTTTGAAACCGACACATTAATTTTTCTACAAAATATAGGACGTTGAATATTTCGTAAAATTCTCGTTTTTATGAATATATTATATAATCTTTGATAAAATTAGCAATTTTGGGCATTGAGGTCTGTAAAGGTACTTACAAATTACATATTACTTAACGTCATATCAAAATATTAGAAAAATCCCTAGTCTCAATTTTTTTTTTATGACTGTTTAAAGTTGATATTTTTTTAAAAATCTTAGAATCCATACGAATATTCTTGTTATTATTTTTCAATACTTTTCAATAAAAAATAGTAGAAAAAATGTTAAAAATTTAATAATTTTTGAAAATTTTATTGAAGTTGAAACATACTGACATAATATTATGTCTCTTAAATAATAAGAAAATCTCAAGATCCAATTTTTTTTTTTTTTTTTATAGGTATTTAAAGTTGAAATTTCAGTGAAATTATTTATATTGAACGTATAGAGACAGTTAATGTAAAAAATTTAATCGGTACATATAGATATTATTTATTCTGATGAACTACGCTCAGAATCGATTTTTGTAATGATTTATCATTGCATTCAAGTTATAATCAAAATTAAACACTATCCTCTTTACACCTGTATCCTTTCCACACCAGTATCCTTTCCCTTGCATTTTTGAATTAAATACATTTAATACAATATTACTCATATTATATATTTATTTTATACGATTATAATAATATGGAACCCTTTTTTTCAAAAAGAGTTTCACCTTCCACTGATAAAAAAGTATAAGAACCGCTGGTCTTTATTATTATCTATCGAGATAGATATTCCACAGAATAGATTCAACTATCTATTCTATTCCTATTCTATAAACCTTGTGTAAACATTGAACTATGAATCTATAACATTGATCTATATGTATATCTTATAGTTCAATGTGTCATGTGTGTAATTGCACATACGAGTACTTCTATCATTAATTAAATCATTATATCCATCATTTAATCTATTTTCTATTCTGTGTTACTTCTGTGTTATATAGATATACCTAATTTTATTATTTAATATATATCTTATTTTAAGGTGCTTTTAACTGTTTTTTAATTTATTTTTAATTATTTAATTATTTAAATTGTTTATATATTTTATTAATAAAATAAAATAAATTTTCAATGTTATTGTACGATAATCAATAATAGTTTTCAATTTTATATTTTGAGCGAAGCAAAAAATATATTGTTTTAAAATGATGTGTTTTTTTTTTTTTTGTTATGTCTGAAAACACTTTTACTACCCGAAATAATGCTCCGATTTTCACGAATAACATATGTTTCCGGTTGAAAAGTAGATGTAGTTGGTACTTTATTTAGGCCATTTTTTTAATTTCTCAAGATGGACCTTAAGTGGTAGAAAAAATGACGAAAAAACGACGAAAAAACGGCATTTTTCACGAAAACTGAAATTTCGACGAATTCAATTTCAATATTTCATGATAAAGCCCGATTCACACTTGCACGACACAAAACGACACGACACTACACGATGCGACTGACAAAATCATGTTCAATTCACACACGACCGACAAAGAACGACAGACACGCACTCAGTTGATTCCAATTTTTGTATTGAATGTTTGGAAATTGTTCTCAACATGTTTTTACATTGTACATATTGGGATTAGCATCTATTTTGAATAATATAAACAACATAATATTTTTTATACTATTATACCTATTATGATTTATATATTATTAACCATATTTTTACAATCGAATATAATATAAAGACTATCTATGTACTACGTATATAATAATTATAATATAATATAATCTTTATATATAAAAATCAAACGTACAACGAGTTTGTGCGCAATGCACTTTGAAACTTCTCAACAAATTTTATATTCAATTATTAATAATATATGAATTATAAAAATAATTATTAGTACATAAAAATATGTATATTTCAACTAAATTGATTCCGACAGGCAACGACAGTCCGACAAAACATTCTTTGCTAGAATGTCTTATCGTGTCGGTGTCGTGTCGTGTCGTGTCGTGCGAGTGTGAATCGGGCTTAAATATTTCGTATACCTATCTGTGGTTATAATTTAAATTTTGGCGGTAATGATAACATAATATAATCCATAGACCTATTAACTAAGTTTAGTTAATAGGTCTATGATATAATCACAGATTAATAGATATAAATGAGTGATGATAACCGTGATAAGAATAATTGATGTATGTGCAAATATGTTTTAATATGTTTTCTATGTGTATGCGCATGTGTAAATTATATTGGAATAATAGGTATTTTTCCTTCGAAGATTCATTCGTTCGTGCCACAGCGTATTAATTAGTTACTATTTAATTATACTAATTAGATAATTATACGTCTAAGCTCTAAGATAAGTGATAACACAATATTTTTTAGTTATGCAATATTACAATTTAGTATTTTACTATTAACAAATACTATATAGTATATGCTATTAATATTAACAAATTACATGTATTACAATTTACAACAGAATTTTAATTTTATATAACATAATATATTACAATTTCCATTAAAAAAACATCAAGATTCAAGTAGTCAAAAAAATTACTCGATTGTAGTTCATTGTTTTCTTAGTTTGTATATTATATAGAGTTATAAAAATGACTTTAACCGAAGTAACAGAGAGGTAATATTTAAAATTAATAATTAATTATTTTTCAACATTGTATAAATAACAATAAAACTAATAAATACATGGCATAATTTATATTTGGTTTATAAAATAAATAAATATTATAAATCTATATAATACATCTTGTAATACACATGTATTTTGTTTTATTTTTATTTATTATGAGTCCCAATTTTTTACTTTTCCAATAATTCAATCATACTTCATATCAAGTTTGTTTTAGAATCTACAAAAATGACGTCATCTGTATGCGTATTGTTCCCAATTACTTCCATTTCATTGTTATTTTACATTTCCCTGATTACCCTTTCCAGGGCCAAGTTGGAAAGTGTTTGGGATATCATATCCTCTTTCCTTAGACCCTTTTTAACCTTAAAAGGGGCTTGATGTTTCTTCTAAGTAACATAATTTGCAGAAGGTATTCAAGTTATAATTTTTAATTAAACTTACAAGTTTGCTTGGAAAACCAAATTCTTCCAGCACTATCCATAGTTGGTTCTTGTTAATGCTATCATAAGCTTGCTTAAAGTCGATAAATATCATGTATAAATCCTTATCAAATTTATAATATTTTTCCATCATTAGTCGTACAATAAATATATCAACACTGGTTGACTTTCCTTTCCAGAATTTTATCATTTATATACATAAATTTTATAATCTTTATATTTTCAATAAGTAAGTTATAATAATGAATAATTGGTACTTGTCAGTTATCGCGACTATCGTAATTGAACCTAGCATAATCGACTTAACTTTTTGCACTTTTTTCAAATATTTAATTTTTTTTTGCCCATTTTTCCTACATAACAAATCAATTTTGATTATTTAATAGATACAAAAAAAAATTGCAAAGTTCTTTTCAAGTGAAAGGGACGTTCTTTACGCCAGCTGGCTTCGCTCACTTTCTCAAGCGCTGCTGTGCGACACTTTTCATGAGGATGGGGCTTCGCCCCAAAGGACTATGGCATACCTACCTCATAGACCTTATACTGGCAATGGTTTTGTGTGACCTAAAACCTCGCTTCAACAGACTTTTGGATATTTACTCCATGACTGGTACCCATTATATGAGTATTATATGGATATAAATAATAAAAATTGATTTATTTTGTAGGAAAAATTCCCCAAAAAATTTAAATATTTGAGAAAACTGCAAAAAGTTTAATCGATTATGCTAGGTTCGATTACGGTAGTTGTGATAACCGACAAGTACCAAATATTTTTCACAAATAAATAATTATAATATTTTATTATTATTACCTATATAATATATTAGATATTAGCCATAGGAAATTCATTATTTTATAAAATTGTATAATATATTATTTAGTTATCAATTCTTTATGATAATAAGAGTACTTAGAGTTGATATTTTAATGAATTAAAATTTTATATATTTGTATAAAAGTACTATTATTATAAATAAAATGTGTTAAATATTGTTTAATACAGAATATTTTATTTTAATTTTAATAATTTTTTTTGTAAATTTTTTATAACGTGTCAAAATATTTAAGTGTTAATAAATATACCTATAAGACATATAAATATATAAGTACCTATACATAAATGTAATAAATAAGTTAATTGTATAAAAAAATATTCACATTCTTTAAAAAAAATACTTATATAAAAATTTCCTATTTAAAAAAAAAAAAAGAAAACTAATTTAAAAATTGTTTTTAGTGGTCAAGTAAAATCTAAAAGTCAATTAAAAAAAGAAGAAAAACTTGCTGCTAAAGCTATGAAAAAAGAACAGTTTAAAGCAAATAATGTAAGTGTTTAAATAATTTAATATTTTTTAAATTATTGTTTGTAATAAATTAGTATATAGGATATTAATTTAAACCATATTTATTTTATAAATAAAAAAAATATGTTAGGATACTTATATATTATAGGTATTTCATACTGAGTAATTTAATATTATCTATGTTATATTTCTAATAGAACTTTGAATTAAAATTTATTAACAGAAATTTCATTGATTATTTTTTAAATAAAAATAATATAATTAGGCACATTAAAATAATAATTTAAAACCATTTGTTATGATTTATTTTATATTATATGTATGAAATAGAAAGCATCAAATGTCCAGGAATCTATTGAAGATATTTCTATTGGAAAATATGGAATTTTAAAAATGATTCAAAGTTCGAAAAATAATGTATCAGATAAAGTATTTCTGAGTGTGAAGAATCTTTTGGGTTCTTTAGCTGATAATAGTGTTTGGATTCGTGGGAGACTTCATACTAGCCGTGCTAAAGGTAATTAAATTGTGAATGTTACTTTTATTACCTACTTTTTTTATGAATCTTTATATTTTTTTTTATCATTAGGTAAACAATGTTTTATGGTTATTCGACAACAGCAGTGGTCTGTTCAAGTATTAGCTGTAGTATCTGAAAAAATTAGTAAACAATTTGTAAAATTTTGTTCCAAGTAAGAAAAACAAAATTTTGATATATATTTATAAATAATCAGTATACTTTCTTAATTTATCTTATAGTATTAGTAAGGAATCTATAGTAGATATAAAAGGAAAAGTTACAAAAACACCCTCTAAAATTGGTTCATGTTCACAACAAGATGTAGAATTACATATTGAAGAATTATGGGTAGTTAGCCAAGCTGCTAGTCAACTTCCATTACTTATTGAAGATGCATCAAGACCAGTTAAAGGAGATGATGTGGTAATTAACTTACATTTTGTATTAGAAGTGTATATAATTTATTTCTATATAACGTCTTAAATATATAATAATATAACATAATCCGAATACCTAATAAAATCTTATAATTAAAACCTTAGTTTTAATTATATGATAGTAATTGTAATATTTTTATTTATTTATTATTAAAAAGGTATAAAGATATACATTTTATCTTTTATAACATAAGGTATGTTATAAATTGTTATCACTCATATTAAACTAAGTATTTCTTTATCTTACTATATGCTGTCTACCTGAGTATGTGTAGTACCACTGCAAACATTCAAAGTAATAGTTGGCATTAAAAATGTGTTTATTGTTAAAATAACTGTGATCGTATTAGGTGATCTATATTACTTAGATTTGTATAAAGTAAAACCAATTTTAATTTTAATTGTATTATTTTGCAACAATCCTAACTATTATAAAATGGGTTATATACTTATTATTATTAAAAATATTTATTTTTTTTTTTGTCGTGGTCACAGTTGTCGTTTTGTGCTGATAGTATATATTTTATAGTAAAAGAGCATATCTTAAGATAGTTAAAAATTTTAAGATTTTATTTATATAATTTAAACATTTTTATTTTTAGGATCAAGGTTTAAATATTAAAGTAAATCAAGATACAAGGCTTGATAATAGAGTTATTGATTTACGTACTCCTGCAAATCAAGCTATTTTCCGTCTAGAAGCTGGTGTCTGTAAACTGTTCAGAGATTGTCTCACAGAACATGTAAATTTAATATAAAAAATATATTAATAAATTAATGCTTTTAAAGTGTAATATTTGAGGAATTTTTTTATTTATTCTCCGGAAAAATATATTAATTTTTAATTTAAAATTTGTTTTAAAAAATATTAATTTTAATTTTATATATATTTAAAATTTATTTTAGTTTGTGTAGAAATAATCAAATTTTAAAATATATTTTTTAAAATTTACAATTATCTGTTACATTAAATTTGTATATTTATAAAATATAAATTTATTAGGTGCAGTCAACATCAAATAGATTGCACTAATGGCAGTGATTTTCAGTAATTTTAGTCTAAACTAATCATTTTATGCATTTCTGGTTTTGGATGTTTAACGCGATACGCCATGTTTTTATTATAAATTTACAAAAATAATGACCACCATGATACTATTAATAAATACAGTGAACCCTTAGGTTTTTCTTCTTTGTGTCACTGTGCTAATTTGATGCAGACTGTACTACTAAATTCTTATTCATGGAATCGAATGGTTTCAATTTATTTAATTAGAAATTTTAATTTAGGGTTTTGTTGAAATTCATACACCCAAGATGATAAATGCAGCTAGTGAGGGTGGAGCAAATGTATTTACTGTATCATATTTTAAGGGATCAGCTTATCTTGCTCAATCACCTCAGTTATATAAGCAAATGGCAATCGCTGGAGATTTTGACAGGGTATTCACAATAGGTTCAGGTATGATTTCAACTTTTTGTAATTAATGTATTAATATTTAATAATATAAATTGTATAATTTATTTTCAGTTTTTAGAGCAGAAGACAGCAATACATATAGGCATTTGACTGAATTTGTTGGCTTAGATTTAGAAATGGCTTTTAATTATCACTATCATGAAGTTGTTAATGTTATTGGGTCACTTTTTACCAATATTTTTAAAGGACTACGAGACAAGTAATTTAAATTGTGCATATTACAATTAATACGTTTACAAAAAGATCATATTTATTGTTTTTTTTTTGTAATAGTGTGATACACTATAAAGTATAATTGAATGTAATTATGTTTATGCTTAATTAGTTTAATACTTTATTATTTAATATTTATATATTAAGATGCCAGGATGCAGCAGATTTTAGGGACCTTCATTTAAAATTTATTATACATCTTGAATAAAATAATAATCTAATAGGACTAAAACTTTAACATACTTATAATTTTAAGGGTTTTAAAAATAATAGATAATACTCAATAGTTAGTCTAATAGATTATATATAATTAATTTAAAATATTTACAAGTTCAAGTTATACATCAACAAGATTAGTGACACAACTCAAAAAATGTGAATGTTGAGAAATACAGTTTTAAAGTTTCAAATTTACATGTTAAATGGTAATTGAAAGGCTTGCTACTAAAACCAGATAAGTCCATATTTTTCGAAATATCACTTTTTCATATCATAAAATAAAGCAAAAATTCTCTACAAGTTGGTGCAACTTGATTACTTTTTGCAGTAAAAGGACTTGCTTGGTTTTATTATTTTAATAATTTATTTTGAACCTTTTATCAAAACTACCTTTTCAATATTAACATAAGTAAATATAAGTAGTATAGATAGATTTTAAACCTTAATAAATATCAAAAAGTGTTATGTTTAATTTAAAATAATACAATACGTAATTACTTTTTAATATAATTAAAAAAAAAATGATAATTGGGGGAAGAAACCAGATAAATCTATGTCTGGTTAACTTAACAAGTTCATTAAATGTTTATAAAATGTATATATTAATATAAAAACAAACAGTGTGCTTACATATCAAGTATCATTCATAGAATTAGAATATTGTAAGTTAGTTTAATTTTTCAAATTATTAAGTGTTTTTTGTTTATTGTGAAAAGTTTCAATAAGTGGACTAATCTGATTTTTGCAGCAAGCCCTTCATTAGGTATTTTAAAAAAATAATGTTTTTCACACAATATGTTCGAAATTGTATATTATACATTATACTCAGTGGTGTAGCCAGAGGGGGTTTTAAGGGTTCAAACCCCTCCATATGATTTTTTTTTTATATATTATGGTATTGGTATGTTTATTAAAAGCATTTTAATACAAAAGTACAAGTATAATGTTATCGTCTTAATTTATATATACGATAGACTAAAAATAAAAATGGCATATTTATTATTGTTACACTGCCCGGTGCCCGTATGACCATGTTGCATATCGTTTATTGTTTACTTCTAAGTTTTAAATAGTGAATTAGTAGAGCATCAGAAAATATTTCATAAAAATAAAACTATTATCAATTATTGACGTTTTGTCGGTCAACTGGTGTAGTGTAGAATTTCGTCGTATTATACAACTACTGTAGATAGCTATATTTAATTATATAATTAAATGAAGATTATTGTCGTTCTATTTGGTATATACCTACCAGTGGCGGATCTAGGATTTTTTCAAGGGGGGGGGGGATATACAAATATTTTGGATAGTAAAAGTGTTTTCAGACATAAAAACCAAAAAACAAAAAGAAAAAACTAAAAATATCAACTTTAAACAGCTTTAAAAAAAAAATTGAGACTAGAGATTTTTCTAATATTTTGTAATGATGTTAAGTAATATGTATTTATACCACAGTAAAATTTTCAAACCTTAATGCCCAAAATTGTCAACTTTATAAAACATTATATACATAAAAACGAGTATTTTACAAAAAATTCAAAGTCTTATATTTTGTAAAAAAATAAACGTAACCGTTTTAAAATTTTACCACATATATATAGTAGCTATGTGAACACCCAAAAAAATTTTCCAGTCGCTATCTTCAAAATTGCCTGAGTTATCGTGAAATATTGAAATGGATTTCGTAGAAATTTAAGTTTTCGTGAAAAATGCCGCTTTTTCTAACTCTTAGGGTCAATTTTGAGAAATTTGAAAAATGACCTACATAAAGTACCAACTACATCCATTTTCCAACCGGAAACATATGCTATTCGTGAAAATTGGAATATTATTTCGAGTAGTAAAAGTGTTTTGAGACATAAAAAAAAAAACAAAAAATAAAAGACACACATCATTGTAAAACCAATACATTCTTTGCTTCGCTCAGAATTTAAAAATATTTGATTATTTTGTCGTGGTTCATATTACAAAAATATAATCACAATTCACAAGCATTTCGTGTAAATTATAAAGAAATCCTTTATTTTAACCTCCGGCTAGGTTAAGTCTAAGAGTCTATCATAACATATCCCCCCCCCATAAATCTGCCACTGATACATACATCTTTTCTATGTCATATACTCAATACTCATAGTACTTTATGGTTATCCTACATTGTATTATGACAGTGCTTTTTGTTTACGGTTTTACACAATTTTTCATGTTTTTATTTTAACTTTTAATATTAATTGACGATTGTTTTATTATTTATATTTTTTATTTCTACTTAAAATAGTTAATAAGAGAAAGAGTACAAATACAAATACCATTTTGAACTTTTTTTTAAAAAAATGCTCTGAATCTGTTATGGAAAATAAAACCGAGGAGATTTCTTCTACAGTGAGAATACATATATTATGTATAAATTATAATTTATAATTTATACATAAATAAAAATTTTGAAATCTTTTGAATTTGTCCACTGGTAGATATTAGGTAGGTACATAATTAATTGGATAACAAGTAATGACATTATGAAGCCAGTAAAACTACATGTATGTGATATGTGAATATTTATATATATGAGATATAACTATATAGTAGTATATACTAATTTATTGAATAACCCCCCCATCCCTTACAAATTTCTGGCTACGCTACTGATTATACTTAAGATATTAAAAGTACATAATTTTAACTAATAATATAAAGGAGGAGAAGAAATTTTATGAGCATTATTAAATTATCAGAGCATTGAAGTATAGACTTTAAAAATAGTATACTTATTGTTAAAGGAAATATCAAAATTATTTTTGGAAAATTTAACTCTGCGTACTTTCTTGTTACCACTATTATATTCTGAGCAAAGCAAAAAATGTATGTTTTTACAATGATGTTTGTCTTTTTTTATGTGACACTTACTAAAAGGCAAAAAGAAATGTATATATAATATAAATTATTTCATCATTAAATGCTTACCGTGTAAAATGTATTTCAATATATCAACCTCAAGACTCAATTTTTTTTATAGTTGTTTAAAGTTGAAATTTCAGTAAAATTAATATTTAAAGTATTTATATGGATTTTTCCTATTATATTTCAATATTTTACAATAATGATAAATAAAATTGACAAAATTTTTTATGATATGTACATTTAGATGACAAAGGATTTTATGAGCATTTATATTGAATATTGAACTTAGAGATTTGAAAATTTTCCATATTAAATAATACCTTCATAATGTGAATGAACTTTGCTCAGAATCGTTTTTTCGAATGCAATAGATTATCATTACATTAAAATTCTAATTAAAATTAAACACTATGATTTGCACACTCTATACCCTTGCGGCAGGAGTATCAGCTCTTTTTCTATTATTGAAATTATAAGAAATGATATGATAAAACATACCTAACAGGCTATATTACAATATTCAAGCAAAAATTATGACATATCTTAATTATGTCATTACTCATACTGAAAAATTGATAATTTTCCAAGCAAGAAGAAAGACATTTTAGATAATACTGACTTAAATAAAATTGATATGTAAAAAATAATTATAATCTAAATTATAGAGAATTTGATTCTAAATATTTTGATATAAAAAACTCAAAAATCAATTTTTTTTAGTTTTGTTACTAATCTTGCTGATGTACTAAATAATTATTTATTATTATTAGTTATTACCTATATATTATATTAATATTTACTTTTATATTTTTTAAATATAAATTTTGGTTGCTGATTAAGATGGTCTTATAAATATAACATAGTTGAAAACCCTGGTACAATATATTCCCTGAATCCCTACTAATTACGTCACTGTATATATTAATGATTATATCCATATTTATTTTTACTTATTATAGTTATCAAAATGAAATAAGAACAATTTGTGAACAATATCCAGTTGAACCATTTAAATTTTTAGATCCACCTTTAATTCTTGAATTTCCAACTGCTGTAAATATGCTTCGTGATGCTGGAGTTGAAATTGGTGATGAAGAAGATTTATCAACACCTAATGAAAAATTACTTGGACGTTTGGTGAAAACAAAAGTATAACTACTGTTTTATCAAATATAATAGTTTTATTGATGTAAATAATTTTTTATTGTTTAATAATTTAGTATGATACCGATTTTTATATTTTGGATAAGTTTCCTCTTGCTGTCCGGCCATTTTACACAATGCCTGATCCTGATTCAAAAGTATTATTATGTTATTGTAGTTCTATAATAAATATCTAATAATAATAATGTTCTTAATAATATTAGATTGCTTCCAATTCATATGACATGTTTATGAGAGGTGAAGAAATTATATCTGGTGCTCAAAGAATACATGATTCTGATTTCTTAATTGAAAGAGCTAAACATCATCAAATTGGTATTTTTACTAAAATAATTATTTTATATAAATTAGTAACTTATTAATTTATAATTAATGTTAATATTTGGATTTTTTAGACATTCAAAAAATTGCTGCTTATATAGATGCTTTTCGTTATGGCTGTCCACCACATGCTGGTGGTGGAATTGGTTTGGAGAGAGTTGTCATGTTGTACTTGGGATTAGATAACATAAGAAAAACATCAATGTTTCCTCGTGATCCAAAAAGACTCACTCCATAATTTACAATAAACATTATTAAATATTTTTTTAGCATAAAAATTTAATATGGAATACTGATTATTTATTTTAAAAAATTAAATGTAATCAAATTTTTAAAATATTTTATATTAATATTTTTTATTATAAATAATTTTAATATTAAATATAACAAAAAAACCTGATGTAAATTTTATACCTACATTTTAAAACAATTATTTTATTAAAAATGTAATAAAAAAAAAAACATTTAATAACCATTTTATATATAATTAAATATTAATGATACATGAGAAATATTTTTCCCAATTTAATTTTTAAATGAAAGTAAAATATTTTGAAATAAAATGATAACAATTGGTAATCGAATTTAGTTAAATTAAACCTTAAACTTAATGAAGTATAGGTACATAAATTAAAATATTTATATACAACATATATATATATATATATATTAATTAAAGTATGAATTTAAGGTATTCAATAGTAAGTGATATGAGTTTTATAGAGAGCACTTGTAATACTTATCCTGTATAATTTGTATTGTAGACTTTTGGGTTTGTGTTTCAGTTTATCATTGAACATATATTATATTCTATAAATTTGGATTATATTAAAAATCTGTAATCTGAAATTTGAAATCTAATACTGTTTAATAATTTAATATTTATGACATGTTGACAACGAATGGGATCCAATATCAAGCAAGTACACGAGGGAATCAGAGAAATAAATATAAAATATTAGGAATCGCATAGTCTCTGGAATTTTATAATAAATATGTAATGTAATAAACAAGTAATGGCAACAATTCAAATATTCAGTTCAGTGGCAAAACTACATTAATGATCATTATTATACCAAAAAATTATAAAATATACAATGTACATAATATATTTTATACATGTTCAGTGAATCGTAAAATTTTGTTGCAAATGCACATTCATATTCATAATAGTATATTACATTTTTTTAATCTTTTTACAACTTAATACTTATAAGTTATAGGTAATGTGTTACCAAATACCAACGTATAAACTGTCTGACGAGGGTACAAAATTACAAATACTTTTTTTTACGTTTTACATTTTTTATTTATCCATGAACGTTGAGATCTTTTTAAGGTTAGGTTTTATCTAAGGCAGACTAAAATCTTTAATAATTAATTTACAATTTTACATTGGTATAATGTTATGTCATTGACAAAGCTTTTTTAATTTCATTTTTTATAACTATAAACTGTTGTCGAATTGTAATCTTAAAGTCTACAATAAAAAATGAATACACATTACTTTATAATTTTAAAATTATTGTTTATTGTTATAGTCTTTAGACTTGCACTAAATAGTTAATACTAATTATATTGAATATATTATATATTTAATTATATTATATTGAACAAACCCTACGAGTTTTTTTTTAAGTTTCTTATTCGAGGAATAATAAACCTGATAATTAATATTTAATAGACAAACACAAATTCGTTAAACTACCGTCGTTACAGTTACACCCGCAATCTGTAAAATGTAAACTAAAGACTAAAAAGACAGAACTGATAGGCCGTGTTTTCCCGGGAAAAATGCGCGCGCGTTACGCAGTAAATGATTACTGATTAGGGAGTAACGACTACTGTAACTGTAGTACTGTCTAAGTGTGTACTGAAGTACTGACTGCCGACTGGTGATGTGGTGAACTAGTGACTACTACTGTTGTACTACTATACCACGGGAATACGGAATAGAACCAACTACGCAGTAGACTGACGTCAGAGTCACGTTTTCGACATTGCGCGATGGTGAGCGCGGGCCGTGGTGGTGTCGACCGGCACTCGTTGTCGATGGACGGGGCGGGCGGGGTTCCCCGAATCGTATTCCGATTGGGTCAATGTCTGGTGTGTGTGGTGCGATGTGCGAGTGTGCGACCGCCGTTCCGTTTCCAAAATGGAGTTGTGAATTGTGATTAAAATAATATTTCATGCGAACGCGACCCCTTTTTTTCTATGATTTTCTTGCAACGTCGTCGTAATTCATTACTCGTTTGTGAGCTGTACACTCGCACGTATTTCAGTGTGAATGTACCAGCGAATTCATGTAAAATTTTCGCGTCTTTAATAACGAGCGTTTTTTTCCCCTCCGACGTATATTGCTACCCGTCGCCCAATACGTTTTTTTCTCCTGAAAGTTCGGTCCGTCACTGAAACACCAAGTCGCCGTCGCAGCGTATGTGTGATATAGCGTAGTCGTAGTGTAGCGTTTATACAGTCTGGTGTGGTGCGTGTATCTGTGCATATAGTTGTTTCCCAATGCGTTACCACCGCCACCACTCTACCCTCAGGTAGTAGAAGCGTAGTATGTGGGCCGTAAACCAGGCCAGATAGGCGTATCAGAAAAATTTCTTCTTTTTTTTTTTATTTTTTTTTTATCAATAAAAAGAAAAAAGTGCGAGCAATAAATCACGTTTCCTTTTCGTCGTTGTTTTCTCGTTCCATTACGTTCCGTTTTTTTTTATATATATATATACTTTTCGACACACGTTTTATTCGTGTTTTATATGCCCCGTGCACTTTAATCGTACGAATTATGTAAAAGTCAAAGAAAAAACCAGTCTCCCACACACTCGGTAGACGACAATCGAAAGAGCTTTTCAGAAGTAAGAGGATTCACGGTTTTCTGTACACCACACGCCGGACGTCGTGCGGTGGAAATGAGCGGAAGGCCCAGAACTACTTCCTTTGCCGAAGGAAAACAAACGTCCCCGAATCCACCTCTGGGCGGAATTAAAGTCATAAGTACGTATACACACACTTACCTTAATTACCTTACTCTTAATAACTAGGTACACTTATTTAAGTAGGTAAGAAATAAATTCATGTCATTGTAGTATATAATTGCGTATTACTAGTAAGATACTAGTACGATTATTGTTATGCTACTATATTACTACTTTGTCTTTGAACTTTTATTGTTATTGATGTTAAAATACATATGTGATGAGAATCCATCAAATCTGATTTTTTGATTTTACATGAACATATTTAAAAATTAAATTTATTGCCCTACACATTATTCAACACAATGATAATTTTATCTTAATATTAAGTTACATTTATAGCCCACCAAATTATATGTAATTTAATTATGTAAATTATTTTATGTTGATAAAAATAATTTCAAGGTAATGCACAATCCTATCTGATTTTTAAAGCAATATATATTTACCTATACCTAGATAGTTTATAACTAATTTTTATTAAATATATAAGTAGATAATTTTTTTTTAAACCAAGTTTTTATGAAATCCAATATCCTTGGAAACCACAATTTTTTGACTTATTTATAGTTAGGTATGTTTTTGAACAAATACCTAAGTAGGTACTAATAATATTTAAAACATTTTTTGGGAATGATAAACTTAATTATGTATAGGTTTGTTTATGTAATCATATCATGCATAAATAATCATTGACAATTAATCATAACATTGATATTATTGGGGATATTATTTATGTAATTCATTGAAATAATATATAATTTTTTGTAGGTATAGGTAGGTAGATTTTATTTGGGGTTTTATTTGTTATATAAAATATTTTAGTAGGTACCTACAAGATTCTAAAAAATACAGTTTTTTTTTCAATTGAAGATGTCTTACCTTTCTCAATCCTTGTAAAATAATTTAAATAGTATATTTTGCGTATAATCTTTTCAAAGAACTAAAATAGATAGTAAATTATTCAAAATTGGATGTACAATTTTTTTTTATGGTTAGGAATTTGTATTATTTTAAGATTAGAAAATTTAATGATACATTTAAACTTATAGGTATCAATAGGTAGTTCATATATTTTATTTTAACCAATTATTTATTGGTGTTTATAAATTTAATTGTGAATACCTAGGATTTTTTTTATTAGTTTTACAAATGATTTCTTAAACTTTTAAAATATTTCTACATAAAATGATAAAACAATTTAAATATTGAGTATCTACTTAGATATTGTTTATCATTGCCTATATATTTCATGCCTTAAACTATACCCAAAGTAATTAGTGTAATTAGTGTATAAAGTGTTAGAAATTTATAGGAATTAATAAAAAAATCTTTGGAATTCATAGAGAAATCTTTTTAAGACTTTAGGAATCTTTGAAATACATAGAAAATCAATAGAAATTTGAAAATCTGGTGTACAATATTATTTTCCTCGCGAATTACCCTTAAGCCTTAACCATATTTCTTTAATGTTTTTATCTCGTTTTTGTTGAATTATAAAAGTTTTAATTTTCAATTAATTACCTACATACCTAATATATCATAATACAGTTAACAAGATACTTAGTACCAAGCTCAGTACTTAATTATAGGCAATGAAAATTTTTATTAATTATTTAGGTAGTGTTCTACAAAAGTAATTTTGTAAAAAAAAATAAGAAATTATCGTTAATACCTAATATAATTTAGATATTTATCCTAACATAACAACTTGGTATTATGCACCTATATATTTTATATTAATATTATTAAGTATTGTAACGTTACACGCCACGTACCTTACAGTACAGGGTGTCGTTCAATGTTTCCTATCAAATCCTATCCAGTTAAAGAGCAGTCGGCTGGCTATTTCCTACTACACTAACTGGCCTTTTGAACCGGGTCGTTAGACTGATATAAAACAAAGGTTTCTTATTTATATTATACAGGTCCTAGAAACTTATGACCTGCGTTCAATATCTAACACGTAATTTAGCAACGAACATAAACTTAATATATTACTATCGAAAACAAATATAATAAATACAAATACACTATCACCTGAGTAACCCTGATCTTGGAGGGTAGTTTATTGTAGATCACAGGTGTAGCGGAGTGCGAGCTTCTATAGTTGAGATGAATAAATTAATATAAATAAATAAATAATCAAGACGGTATCGGTATGTTTATTGAAACTCGACTTTGACGGTACGGCTATCGAAACTCGACTAGTTCGGTTTGGCTATTGAAACTCGACTACTTAACTATATATCGCACTCAGCTCACCGGTGTCTGGCCTAACACGTAAATATTGCTGAGGCGACATAAAATGACGACTCGGGTATAAATGCAACTGTTACAGTATGTACCTACATAAATGTTTATGAGGAAATATATTTTATTTTAAAGATTTAGGTACATTCCCAATTATATAAAAAATATTGTTATATTATAATTAAGTGGGTGTTATTTTAATACCTACCTATTATATGTAATAATTATAAAATTAAAGTTAAGAAATTATATAGAGTTAATTATAATTTAAATATTAGGTACCTACTAGGTATTTACCTAAAATAATTTTTCTTATAACTTATTTTTTGAAATTCTGTGATCTAACCTATTTTAATGTAGTTACTTACCTAATAATTAAATGTATTGAAACTATTTTAATTTCATTTGAATTAATTAATAACCTTTATAAAATCTATAAATAAATTGGTTGGTTGATTTAATTGTGCCAAATTGATTTTGAAATTACTTAGACCTTTTCTTTTGATTTAATGTCAATACATTGACTTCAATTGTGAATTAGCAAGTAGTAATGGATTTTCATCTCCCGTGTCAGGATTCTTCAGTAAATGATGTGGTTCCTATTTGGAATCCAACTGTTGTAGCAAATGCTGAACGTCAAAGGCTTCAAGGTATCAATTTTATATAAATTTCATAGATAGGTAATTGATTATATTATAATATCTATAATAAATCTTTAACAATTATTTTTGTATTAGATATTTATATTTTTATTTTATATTGTATTTATTACAAAAAAATTCAATTTTAAAGTAATTTTGTTAATTATCCTATATAATTTATATACCTAGTTATTATATTTTTAGTTTTTTAGTGATTATTTGTATGAGCCATGGTTAAATTAAAATACTACATTGAATATTTTGTTTTGTATTGATTTATTCTTATTCGATTATCAATTTTCATATTAATTGAAATAATTTTTAACAAAAATTTAATTGATTTTAATGTTTTTAATTAATATTATGAATTTTGAAAAACTGATAAAAGATAATATAATGTAATAGGTATACAGTCTACTTTGTTTGAGTGATTACCTGTAGTCTAATTATGAAAAATTGACTACACTTCCAAGCTTAAATAATATATTTAATTCAGAAATTGTTTACATTTTATTATAATAGGTACCTACCAATAATAAATTATTTTTCTATTATTAAAAATGTATCTGTAAGGTAGTAAATCATATCTATATTATAAATTTGATGGTAGATCACATACTATATTATTATAGTCGATAACAAGGTATCTGGTTCCTCTTACCACAATTTGGACATCTTACCTCATCCGATAACCATGGGTTTTCAATCATAATTGGTTATAAATTATACAATATGAAGTTTAAAATCAAAAAACAGCAATACATATTGAAAACCAGTGAGGAAAAATGACTATTAGCTTCGCAATGGGCAGGGCCCAGTTTTCCTGTCGTCAACTATAATATTTAATAATATTACCAATATTTTAATTTATATTTAAAGTAGGTAATAATGTATTTTAAAAGTGTAATTGTATATAGTTTTTAAAATAATTTAAAATGTTTGTTATAAATAATTATACCTACTTATACATCCAATAAATTATTTTTAGGTAAAGATGGGAGTAAAGTTACTACGGTTGTCGCAAATCCCTGTCAAGGACCTGATCGACCCTTGGAAGTATCATATACAGACACAATGGTCATTGGTAATGGAAGTTTTGGTGTTGTGTATCAAGCTAAATTATGTGATACCGGAGAAATGGTTGCTATTAAGAAAGTTCTTCAGGATAAAAGATTTAAGGTATGAACTTAATAGCTATTCTTAAGTACAAAATTTAAAGTAAAAATATTCATTATTTTTGTACGCTTAATTTTTAAATGACCATGGTACAATGTGTTAAAATTACCAGCATGTGGTATATTTTATTTTTATGAATGCTACTTATGAAATGTTATAATATCTCTTGGCAATATAATTATGTAGCTACTTTTAGTTAAACTCAATTTTAATTATTTACATTACTAATTAAAAAAATTATTGGATTGCATTAAAGTAAACTATTATAATTAACATAGATTATTCTTTATAAATGATTACAAGTATTATATGAAAGTTTTATTTTACATTTAATAATTATTTATTAAATTGTAACACTTCTCACGATTAGATATTTATAACATAATATACTAAATCAATAATTGTAACAAAAACTACCAATCTGGCCATTATAGACATAAATTAGTAGACAATGTATACCTAATACCATAGCTTTAAAAATAATTTGAATAATAAAATTGTGTTTTACTTATTAATTTTATGAATTATTACAGAATCGTGAATTACAAATAATGAAACGTCTAGATCATTGTAATATTGTGAAGTTGAAATTTTTCTTCTATTCAAGTGGTGATAAAGTAAATTTAACTTTCTGTATTTTCATAATGTATACCAATGTATAATTTTTTTAAATTTTTTAGAAAGACGAAGTTTATCTAAATTTAGTTCTAGAGTATATACCAGATACCGTGTATAAAGTTGCTCGTCATTATAGCAAATTGAGGCAAACTATTCCGATCAGCTACATAAAGGTTTACTATTATTATATAATTTATTAAACTATTTTATATATTGTATTATTGATTATTGTATTATATATATATTTATTTATTTTATAGTTGTATATGTACCAGTTATTTAGAAGTTTGGCATATATTCACTCATTAGGCATCTGCCATCGTGATATTAAACCTCAAAATTTGTTATTAAATCCAGAAACTGGTGTACTAAAGTTGTGTGATTTTGGTAGTGCTAAAACTCTTATCAAAGGTGAACCTAATGTTTCTTACATTTGTTCAAGATATTATCGGGCACCTGAATTGATATTTGGTGCTATAGATTATACAACAAAAATTGGTAATTATTAATTTAATATATAAAAATAAAATTTTAGTTGATAAAATTTCCAAGTTTAAAACTATAATTGATTTAACAAATAAATAATAAATAATGTTAAAAAAACAGCTTATTTCAGTATAATTTATAGTTAAATAAAAAAATTTTGTTAGTAATAATTACAATATTTTTGATTATCAATATATTATTTTTAATGTATTGTTCTTATTTTCTTGTAAAAAAAATTATGGAAAAATGAGGTTTTCTGTTTTAACTAATTCAATTTTGGTAAACATTTATTTCAAACTTTTCAATTATTACTTTTTAATTATTAATCCATTAAAGTTTTAAAAAATTCAAAATTCATCCTTAATAATGTAAAAAATATATTTAAATAAAAAAAAATTACATTTATTATGAATTTATAAATAAAAAACTTTTTAAAAAATAATATAACTACTCATATTAAATGTGTATAACATAGGAATTTGTTATTTTGATAATCCTCAAATGATTATTACAATAATTTATAATCAAATACCATCTGTGCTCTTGTTGGCATTGATGTGATGCTGAAAAAGTCACATGTTGGTCAGTAACTTATAATTGTAAATCTATTTATATTTTACAATTAGTTTGTTTTTTTATTTGCCATAGGGAATATATTTATTAATTTTATATGAAATAGTAAATATGTATTTTGTAGATGTATGGAGTGCTGGTTGTGTATTAGCAGAACTTATGCTCGGTCAACCTATTTTCCCTGGTGATTCTGGTGTTGATCAATTAGTAGAAATAATAAAAGTTCTGGGTACTCCAACAAGAGAACAAATTAGGGAAATGAATCCCAACTATACAGAATTCAAATTTCCACAAATAAAATCACATCCTTGGTCAAAGGTTAGTTATTGTCTATTCATTTTTTAAATTTTTATGAAGCTAGCATATTATATTAAAAAAAGTATTATATTAAGAATTTGCTCAGAATTTTTTTTTATTATTTAAATTATAATACTTATTACTTAACATTCAAGTAATATATAAAATTCATTCTTTATATACAAATTATTAAGCTTATTATTTGATATTTTTAATTATAGGCCATTAAGAAATACAAATTAAAATAAACCTGAGCGAGTTTAATGTATAGTTTTCCAATCATTTTTTAACCTTTATTAAGATTTTTTTTTTATTTATCAAACATAAAACTAATATTCCAAATTCTTATTTTATTTTATTTTAACATTATTTTAGTATATAGTAAGACATGTTAGAGGATATTTTTATTTTTAATGAGCATATTGTTCCTTACAGTTAATGTTACAACGTATGTCATTCCCAAAAAACAGCAATGTTCATCAAAAAATTAGAGTAAGTCTAAAAGTGACTATGAGACTGTTTGAATATCTAACAACAAGTTTTTCTTGCTCTATTATTATAACCCTTTGATACACTCTTTATTTTATAATTAAAAGAGTTTTAATGTTTTGTTCACAAAGTATTCTTGTGATTTATATTTTATAGAAGTTATTCAAACATCTTTGAAATTATTCAAAAACAAAGCATTTGCTTATAAAAGTAAAAGTGGTATTTAATTAGTAATTTACTGCTATAATTGAAAATTTAATGTAGAATTTAAGAGAAAACTAGAACTCTAACATGTCTGAATATATTTATTTTATTTTTATCTAATATTTTAACTATAATAAAGTTTTGAAGTGTGTGTTTGAAGCGAATATTCTATGTGTTAATTCAAAGGCGTCATTTGTAAAGGTTTTCCGTATGCGGACACCAGCAGAAGCTGTTGAACTAGTGTCAGTGTTACTTGAATACACTCCATCGCTAAGGGTGTCTCCTTTACAAGCATGTGCTCATGCCTTCTTCGATGAATTAAGAGATCCACTCCATAGATTACCAAATGGACGGTCATTACCTCCACTTTTCAATTTTACACAATTAGGTAATTGAAATTGAATGATAAATTTTATTTCATATAATAATGAGAATTTTTTAGAACTGAGTGCAGCAGGATCTTTAAAATCTGCATTGATACCTAAACATTTAAAAGATTCTGTAGGAAGTGGAAATGAAGCATCTGCAGCTAGTGGTGGACCATCTACCCCGGATACTATTAATCCTGATAGTCCAAATCATCCATCATCATCAACTACTTCCAGGCAACCTTCAAATGAAATAGTTTAAAAGGTAAATAAATATGTGTAAGTTAGTTGATATAAACTTACAATTCCATTATTAAAAATAATAATTAATCCAATACATTTTTAGTCTCAATATAATATATTATAATATTTACATTTTTATTTTAAAATTATAGTGTACAAATGTCTAAATTTAAATTATAATTGCTTTATATGTTCTTATTTTAGTTTAATTTTAATATATACTTATATGAAAATTTAATAATTATGATTTTCTTGTTATAGTAATATTTTAGATTCTGAATGAAGTGAAGAATGTATTAGTTTTACAATAATAAATCGTTTTTTTTTATGTCAATACTTTTGAAATGAAAAATTCAAATTTCACAAATAGCATATGTTTCCAGTAGGAAACTGGATGTAATTGGTACTTTATTTAGGTAATTTCGAATTTCTCAATATTGAACTTATTCCATAGGTGAAACTACCAAAAAGAGGCATTTTTCACAAAAATTGTAATTTTGATGAAATTGATATCAATATTTCACAATAACTGAGGCAATATTAAACTTAGAGATTTGAAAATTAGGTACATAAGTACTATACAGGGTTTGTCCGGAAACAATACATATTTTAACATATTCGATTTCAATATTTTACAATAACTCATGCAATTTTGTAGTTAAAGACATAAAAAAATTTTGGGTGTTGACATAGGTACTATGTATATGTGATAAAATTTTGGGACTGTTGTGTTAATTTTTCTACAAAATATAGGACATTGAATATTTCATAAAATTATCGTTTTTATGTATATGTTTAATAAAATTGGCAATTTTGGTCACTAAGGTCTGAAAATTTTACAGGAGTATACTTACATATTACTTGACATGATATCAAAACATTAGAAAAATCCCAAGTCTCAATTTTTTTTTTTTTTTGTAGCTGTTATAGTTTATATTTTTAGTTTAAACAAAAATCTTGGATTCCGTATGAATATCTTCTTATTATTTCTCAATAATTTTACAATAAAAATTAATAGAAAAACTAAATATTTGTAAAGTTTTGAAATTTTATTGAAACATACTGATATTTTAACGTATTCCAAAAATATTAGGAAAATCTCAAGATTCAATTTCTTTTTTTATAGGTGTTTAAAGTTAAAATTTCAATAAAATTAATATTTAAAGTATTCATATAGATTTTTCTTATTATATTACAATATTTTAAAATAATGTTATATAAAATTGACAAAAAAATTTTAAAAATCTTGAAAATTTTATTGACCATTAAATATATTTTACTTAACTCAGTTCCAATTATTACGTTTACTATTTTTTTTTTTTTTTTTTTTGTATAGCTGTTTAAAGTATATAAAAACAAGGAAAAGGGATACAGGTGTAAAGAGGATAGTGTTGAATTTTGATTACAATTTGAATGCAATGATAAATCATTATATTCAAAAAACGATTCTGAGGGAAGTACTGTCAGATTTGGGTATTTAGGGGTTTATGATAAATTATTTATATTGAACATAGACTGATAAAGTGATAAATGTAAAAATTTTAATCTGTACATATATTATTTGATGAATTTGGCTCAAAATTGTTTTCACGAATGTAATGATTTATCATTGCATTCAAATTGTAATCAAAATTCAACACTATCCTCTTTACACCTATATCCCTACCCTCTCTTTTTAATATTAGGTATTAAGCTTAATAAAAATTTGGACTAATATAGTAATTTATACAGTTAAAATATTTTCTGCCCCCCCCCTGTTACGAGTTTCTTGTACCGACTCTAACTTGGTGTAATTGTAATTAATTATTTTATTTTATTAATTACAGTGCAAAAAAAAAAAAAAAAAAAAAAATGCCTTGGCAATCAAACCACACACAAATTAAAGGTAATGTATATGTACACCGAACCTTTTTTTACAAATCTATTATCATATCTGTATTGTTTTTGTATAAAAAAATATTACTAAATTTTATTAAGTTGTCTACTATGTTATATTTAGGTAAATTTGTTGTACCTACTCTCCATATGAAAAATAATTTTCACTCTTGCAAACATTTACTTTTTCTTTTTGTTAATTACAATATATAAAAAAAAATATTGGAACTAATAATCAGTTTATTTTAAAAATATTTGTTATTGTTTAATATCCCTTTTTTAATGTAAGTTTTTTTCAAAGGATCTCGTTAAAACGTAATCTTTTATTAAAGGTAAAATTCAAATTATGATCTAGTTAGTACTCAATTACTTGCCTTTTGTGTTAATTTTAAGTCCAAAGATAATATAAAGAATTAAACGTGTATTATATAGTGCAAATTATTATGGTTTTGTATTACATTGCATTGATTGTAATTACAAGGTTAGGGTAGGTTTACAGCTTTATATAATCATAATAATAAGTAGTAATAATTAAGGCCGCTCATTGTTGTCAATAACAACAATTTCTTTATGTATATAGAAAAATGGGCAGTTTTCAAAGTCTTCTATTACATAAATAATTATATTTTTGCACATACAACGTTCCTGATTTTTTTTCTTCGACAGCTCTTTAAAAACTAACAAAACTATCAAAACAATCATTTTGCTATTTTATATATATATCAAAAAATAGTTAGAAATACACTCTAATAATTGCAACTTAAATTTTTATGAAGTGTTCAAAATTAATATGAGTTGCAATTATTAATAAAATAATTATATTTTTATCTTAAAACAGAAATAAACCTATTGTAATATACTGTGCTTCCATATGTATTTATAACTATACAATAATTCTAATTGGTTTGTTGTGTATTATTTGTGAAACATTTTGTTAGATTGCAATTAATTAATTATTGCATGTTTTTTTGTCAAAAATAAAAATTCATTCCAATATATCATAAATGTTTTAATTTTTAATTATTATATATTCATATTTATTTAGTTTTTTTTTACTGAATGTTTTGGATCGATGGAAATTCTGTTTATTATTTTACTTTTTTTTTTTTTTTTTTATCACTCTCAAGGGTTCCTCCTTTTTCAAGACTAGAAGTATTGGAAAGAAAACATGCTATTGAAATTAAAATGTATATTAAATTAAAATTTGTAATTAAAATATGTAAAGTAATAGAGTATTGATAATTAAAAATGTTGTGAAAATTAAAATCGCATGAATTTCTTATAAATATATACTTCAAATAATAATACAGTTTGTTCATCATGTATGTGCAAAATAGTAAACATTACATTTTTGTATCCACCAAAACTATTTAATATTAATTATAAGATACTAAATGCCATAAATCATTGTGTTATTTAACTAAAGATTCTATATTTTAATATATAAACAAACTATTACTATGTTGTTTTTTTATGCTTACACAAAAATTAAATTTATATAATACTGATTATATGCTGTTGTATAGATACATTTTGTTTAGAGCTCAACATTGTTATTTTAGAAAACAATTATTTTATTTAGATTTATAGATGCTCTATAAAACTGTAAAGTATTTAACAATGATATATGTATAAAACCATGCATAGATATTATATAGTTGCGGCAAGTTTAACATTAAAACAACATTTTGAGTTTTCTATTATTTAATTTTACAAATGTACAATATGCAAATTTTTAATACTAACTGGTTGATTTTTTCATACATATACACGTACGTGTATTTAGTGTTTCTTTTTGATATAATATTAATATGTATACAAATTAAAAATATGTTTTTGTCTCTCTAAATTTATTTTCTGTGGCATGTATTTTTTATTTATATTATACTTATATGGACTATCCTAAATAAATTATTAGTTTTGTTATAAAAATAAAACAATTATAAATGTATTTAATTATTTATAATATGTTTATAAATTACAATATTGAATATGTCAAACAATATTTAGACTTCTGTAATTTAAATATAATTAATATTAAAACAGAAAATATTAGTTACAAAAACGAAACTTGTTTTTTTATAGATAGTAGTAAATAATATGTAAACATAATTATATATTACATACATTCTATACTGATGTATATACATAGAAAAATAAATGATATTGCATAATTGTTATGTATGTAATGTTATATGTATATAAATAAATATTGTTCTATTGTTTTATTTTTAGTACGTTGGATTTCAGTGGTGTACACATATTTTTTTATTTAAAAAGTAATTGTATAAAGTTTTATATTTTTACAATATGAATAATAGTGTATGCCACTGCATGATTTTATGTGCTTAGATGTAAACAATGGGAAAATATAAACCCGTTCCTATCACTTTATAATTCTTTATTATTGTTCAACAAGATTTTATGAATTACTCTCCTAAATAATGTAATAAAAAATGAATCACTAATATTTTAATTGGTTTCTTCAAAGGACTTACAAACTTCAAAGCGTAGTATTTTTAAATTTTACATACTTGAACTTACGTTATGTAGCAATTGAAATAATGTGTGAATGGTTCTCTGCTGCTGTTTAGACATAGACTTTAAGTCTATTGTATATGTAATTAGTTTAACCAATATTAGTGAGTACATTAGTAACCAGAATAAAATTTCAAGTAGAAAATTATTTATAATATGCACATTGGCATTTTTATAATTTTATACTTTTGATATATGTATTATATTACACTTGACAAATGATTTCGACTTTTACAATGTTTTTATCATGATAACTTTGAAAATATATGTAGTTTTGGAAAGTTTGGTTTTTATTTATTATACATTTTTTTCCCAATTTTTTTCTATACATTGCCATAATTATAATTTTACCCTCATCCCTTATATAATAAAACAACACCAACTTTTGATTATCAAATGGTGACATTGTTTTAAATAGTAAATTCTTAAAGAATATTTCTATAAACATTTAGACGTACAGATTATGAATGTCCAACTAATATTTCGCGAGTAATTAACATTTTAAAGTATTGATGGAGAGAGATGCTATAACATTTACATTAATAATTTTATATAACCGATATCTGGTTCGATATCAAATAATTTTCAGTATTGATGTGTCCCAGTGAAATTGGGAACATTATGTTATACATAATAAAATTGATTATGTATAATTATGTAACAACATATTATGTATGTTATACATAGTAGTTAATTATAACTAATTAATAGTTAATAGTCTAGTGAAATGAACCAAACATCAATTAAATTGTGAAATTAATGTAAATAATGGTAGATATTACTGCATATATATGTAACTTCCGTCTATACTTTAGAACATTAATTACTTACCAAATATTAGTCGGATTTCCATAACCTGCAAGTCAACTACTTATATTTTCTAAGTTATACACTGTATCATTTAAGAAAAAAATTACTGTATTAATACAGTGATTATCTTTAATATGTTAAGACAAAACTTGGTTATAATAAGGTAGGGCAGATTTTGTGCAATTTCATCCTTGTGTTCTTTTTGTATGGTACCTATATATTTAAATGATTTACATATTTTGTGCTAAATTGTATTTACGAAATATATAATACTCAATCATATTCAGTAATTCAAAAAAATTATAATAGTTAAACAAATATTTTATAAAATCTATTAAATAATAGATTTACATTACAAACCTAAGTTTATAACAATAATTTTTCAACTTTTAATAAGTTATATCAGTACTTAAAAGTTCCAGTAAAACATTTATTAATGAATTTCAAAATATAAATACAAAAAATTAAATCAATATTTGAACAATTTAGCCAAAAAAGTTAGGTAGTTTTTAATATTAATGAATAAATAATATAAAAATTATACATTTTCTTATACACATAATTTCATTGAACTGCATCAATTTATATAAAATTAAAAAAATATACTTTAATAGAATTGTTTTATGTGAACCTGTTTTTTAAAAAATGAACATCTATTCTAATTATTTATATATAATCTAATTAATCTAATTAAAATTTGTTTTCAATTATAATTATGTTAATAGCCAAGTATTTACATATCCAAATTTATAATATTGTTAATAAAAAGGAATATAAATAAAATAACTTTTTATTTTTGTTAAGAATATCCATAGATACACTGTAGGATGTGTATACAATATTAAGTAATAGAAAAATTAAAATAAAAAATAGTAAAATTAAACAGTCTATTCATCAGAACGTACTTTTTTTGACTCACATACTTCTTCGTTATCTTCAGCCTTTCTCTTAGTTGCCAATATTTCTTCATTACTCACTTGTTCATCGATGGGAACCATTATTTTTTCTTTACCACAGACTTCATATTCATTAGAAACGTCCATTTCTTCACCGTTATCAATTGTTTTCAATCCTTGTTCAACATCCACCATTTCTTTAGCAGTAACTTCTTTATTAGTATTTGATACATCACCAGCTTTTACTTCACTTGCATCATCATCCATCAAACAATCGTCATCTTCTGATTTAGGTTCAGGAATTTCTGATTGTTTTTTTAAGTCTTCTAAATTACCAAAAACTTCAAATTCTGGTTCTTCTTCGTGTGTCCGTTCTTTGTGATGTAACATAATTTTAATGCTATAGTTTTGGAAATAATCATCAACTGTAAATCTAGACCCATGTGTAATACCAACTTCAGAAAACATGCAATTGTATAAGTCCAATTTATCTTCCTCATCACTAGAGATTATCATCCTACCATCCACCATAGCATCAGGTAAAACCATGTTTAATTTTTTTTTCAACACTAAATCTTCAAATTGCCTTACCGTAAACTTATTGATGTCCGTTGATAAAATAATTTCTCCTTCAGTAGAACAAACTACACAACTAATATGAGGTTTTGTAAGTACTTTGTCTTTTACAAGCATTCCTCCTTTGTGATTTGGTTTACTTCTTAAAAAAACACTTTGGCAATTTTCAAATTTACCTTTCAGAATTCTTAATGCATGTATAACAATTTGTCCAGCAACTATGGCATTTGCTGTAGCAATAGCTGGAACAATGTTACCAGCCATAGACTTGATATCAAAATATGTCTTAAATGGGATATTAAAAATTGCTGATCGAATATTAGTGCTTGCAACAACAAAATTCATAAAGTTATCATCATCTTTATCCCAAATCAAAGGACTTTCAGAACTTAATAATTTTTCTTTTATTATATCAACACAATCCAAAAACATAGTAACATATTGTGACAAATCCATTACCTTATAATCTGGAACATGACTATAATCGGACCTTTGTTGATCAATTAGAGATTTATCTAATGGAACAGGTTGAATAGATTTACCTTTAAACAAATCAGGCATACTCATAAGATATTGGATGTCGTCAAAGAAAATTTTTTTGAACAATTTTTTAGAATTATAATCGTTTCGTTTAGCCCATTCACGAGCAGATATTTTAGTACCATAGTAATGTCCTTCCTTGGCATTTTCTTCCATTGACACATCCTCTTCACTATTCTCCGCAAATAATTGCGAAAATAAAAATTTAGACCATATAATACAGTGAATAGGTTCTTTAGGTGTGTTTCTAATTGTGCACATGGGATACGATTTGGGTTCTTGTCTTGGAAAACATTCATAACACGCTGATAGGCCTTTTTTAATCAATTCAATTTGACCATCATAACCCATTGTACCGGATTCAATGAGGGGAATATCGCAGGAAAGGCACATACGATTTACATGACTGCGTGCTTTTTTGTTATCAAGAGCGTTAATAACAAGTTTAAATTTGTTAAAAAATGCAGTGCCGTATTTTTGGTCCATGATGTCACCAAAATGAGATTTTATAATGACGTTGGGATTGAATTTCAATACGCTTTCTCTGGCAACGATTGATTTTGGTTTGCCCACAGATTCTTTGTTAAACAGAAATTGCCGATTTAAATTGCTCACTTCAATCGTGTCCAAGTCAATAACTTCCAATTCACCAAAACCCATCAACACGAGGTTTTTGAGTACTTCGCACCCAATACCGCCAGCTCCGACCAAGAGAATTTTTGACTTTTCTATAAGATTTTGAGTTTCTGGAGGAAAAACACCCGCGATAGTTGCCGCCATAGCGGATAATAATAATGTAAACGATTTTACGGCAAGTTGGAGTTTTTACAAACGCGCTATACTTACAATTGTTTAAATGGCTTACGGTTGCTTCGTTCTAGACGTCTTTTGGTACCAACAAAATTTGTTAGTTGTATTCATAAATTTTAAATTGTCAACGACAATAAAAACGTGTTTTATGTTACGCTCGTTGATAGTTGAAACCAAAATTGACAGTCGCAAAAAACAAAAGAAAAGTATGGCCGAACAGTACACAGTACACAACTACGCACTACTACACCAGTCTAGTACACAGAACAAACAAGTGTCAAGTATCAACAACACCGAATTTATTTAGTACAAAAGACAAAACTATAAAGTGCATTTCATGGCAAATATTCAGTTTTTACTCTTTGGAGATTGGGGACACTTCTAAAGAACCAAAGCGGTAAAAACTAAAAACATGAAAATTGTATTGATACCGGTAAACGACTCACTGTTCTGGTTGTCATGGAGTAAAAAAAAAAATTATATAGATGATCGGGGAGCGCTTACAAAGCGGGAAAATATTCATTCGGAACGATACTTTTTGGGAAATTATTTTTAAGGATTGAATTTATTACAGGAATAGTAAATCATGGGAAACGACTTATAAAGGAACAATAATTTTCGTGAATCGTAATTTACTGGATAATTTTTTTATTTGGAATAGGAATATACCAGATAGATTTATTACAGAAACATACTTTTCAGGACAAATTAATTTACCGGATGATGGTATGATGGTAGTTGGTAACATGGTTGTTATCAACTTATCTAGTTTATATCACAATATAAAATATTTATTTATTTATTTATAATTTATTTATGAAATTGTAATTTTTAAATAATATTAATTATTAAGCTAATCTGTGGCTCTATGCTTATATGAAGAATTAATGAATAAATTTGTAGTTTTTTTTTATTCATGTTTTAAATTTTAATGAAGTTACGAGTTGCGATTACTTCAATTAATCTCCACTCTCCAGTACCGTCTATAGCCATAAAATTTCAAGAAAAAACTGTAGTGTGTATCTACATAATATGGAGTTTTGTAAAATAAAATAATACACTAGAGTCACCAATTAGATCAAATTAAAACTATATAGTAGTAAGTACACTTTGGTAATTATTATGGCTCGGAAGTTTGCAACTTTTTTTCCATTACTTGGATTTGTTGCTAAGTAAGTTTTAAATTCGTCTCATGCGAGTACAAATTAAAATTTAAAAGTTTTTAGTGCAACTTTTTGAAATTTTGGTCATTTTTTATTTTGATTGACATTAAGTTGATTTTCTTCATTTATTGTACAATTTGATATTTGAAAGAGGTAAGAAATATAAAGTTATACTAATTCTATAATATTAGAGCTCAATCCAGATGACGCAATTTCAATAAAAGAAACACAAAAAATATATGATCTACCATTGGAAACAAATTTAGTTTTTATTCACGCAAACTATGGATACTTACCCGAGACCATAGAAAAATTAGAAACACAAGGACTTCCTTTGGTGACAAGCATTAAAAATGTTAGAAAATTTTGTATCAAATTTGGTTTAGTGTCAGAAATACAAGAACTTATTGTCTTCAAATCAAAGATTTTTTGAGTTTGAGAACCTAAAGAAATCCTTTATAGTGCAATGCAATCATTTTTAAGGTACCCAAATTTGTATTATAAAATAAAAAAATTGTTTTTACATTTTATAAAATTGCTTGCAGGTTCTTAAAAGATCGGAAAAAACCAATTTCACTTTTTATTATTAACTATATCCAGTAATGTCACTTTCTTATTAAATCAATAAAACTATATTATCATTTATCACTACAAAATTGGTATTTCTTAAAAGTAAACAGTTTTAACTTAAAACCAATAAAAAAAAATGTTGAGCACAATTTTTAAGTGCAATTTTAAATATTTTTTACATTGCAATAATGTAATCAATTTTCAAAGCTTTTTAGTGCAATAACTTCCGAGTTCTAGACTAATTATTATTTGTGACTGCTATTATTAAAAATACACTGAAATTGTAAGTGACTGAATTTGAATTATAAATTGTTAAATTTTTTTACATACCTATACTATATACATACAATGATAAACAAGTTATTGGAAAACATTTTTTTTATTAAAGTTAAAAGTACTAATTCCTTTGTATCAATTGTATCCCATCATATTTTATAATTTTAAATTATAACTTTTAGATACTATTAAGAATAAATTATTACATAAAAAATTAAAGTGAATTTAATATACTAGGTACACAATTAATAAATTAAGTGTATAAATAAGTACATAATAATATACATATAAAATATTGATGCATATATTATAAAAATTATATCACTATATCAATTATATATTATATATATATATATATATATATATATGACAAATATAGAATAAGCATATTATTATATTTTATTTAAAATAATATAATAATTACAATATTGAATTTAATTAATTGTTAGATGTATAATAACAATTATAATATATTTAATGGTATTAATCAATTTAATACTATTACCTAAAGGTCTAAATATACACAATTTCAATGAAATCATCCTCGGATAAAACATAATCATTTTCATCATCTAAAACACAAATTGCATAATTAAACCTAATATATTTTAAAATTAATTATATAAATTTACCTTGAAATTCAATAGTGGGTTGTTCCTGACTTAAATTTTGATCATTTATATCTAAATAAAATATTTAAATAAATTAATAAATGTATTTTAGTCAAATTGAATATGTTTATATATTCATTAAATATTATAATATTCTACTTTATCTTTCTCTTTCTATTTAAAACAATAGCTACCATATTATTTACCATTATTAATATCGATAGTTATTTCTTGATCGTCATCTTCTGATTCATTCATAACATCTAACAATAATAAATCAAATAATTAGTAATATTTTATTTACTTATATGTTTTTATAATTGTAGGTATAATTAGGTAGGTTCTGCTTCACTATAAATTTAATATACCTCCTAACACGTTGACTTGCCAATTGAGCTCTCTTAGAATATAAGATTCTGCTGTATGAGAGCATTGTAAAAAAAATTCCAATATAGTAATTGTACCTAACTGTAATTGAAATGATGCCATTTTGATACGTTCAGAGTTTGCAATATATTTTATTTTTATTGGACGTGTAACTGGACGTCCTTGTATCAGTTGCATGATTATAATATGGTAACGTCTACTTAAATCATTAAATTATGCTATAAAAAAATACACAAATATTAATGAATAAAGTAAAGTGAATATAATTTTAAACTATATACATACTCAAGAATGTCCAAAGATTAGGATGCATAACTTGAAATTTTTCTTTGAATTGTCCATGGAATGATTCCACATTATTATTTGTACGTCTTGCCAAACCATGTACTAAAAACAAATAATCTCCTGCCATTTGAGTTTCTAACCATTATCTAAAATAAGACAAAATAATCCAATACAATTATCTAAAATAATAAAATATTGTACATAAAATATTGATGAACACACCTCCTAAAGTAATTAAAAAAAGGAGCCATAGTCATGAAGATATTATGATCTCTTGCATATTGCCTAATTATATTGTATCCTTCATCTATTTTGTTTGATGGTAACAAAACTAATGCAGCAAACATTTGTATACAAAGTTGTGCATTAACATTTATTTTAACAAAATGCGATAACCCTTTTTTTCGTATATTTTTTACTAAAGCCTGAAATAATAGCGAGAGACAAGAATAAAATTAACTTAAAAATAATTTGAATTTATTACATTGGCCAAGTATAATATTTAATATAAATATAACAATAATCAAATGTTTCAATTATTCCTACTTGTACATAATGAAACCAGCAAGAATGGAGTTCTGTGTTTGGATAAACACTTTTAAAAGCATTATGCAATCCAGTTTCAAAATCGGTCATTACACTAACAGGAGTCAAAAATGGAAACAACTGTTTACATTTTGTTAACAAGACTGTATATGCCGATTGAGTTTTTGCTTCCATCAATCCTAGCCCTAATGCCTAATCATCACATTCAAACAAACAATTCTAAATCAAATTTTGTCAGATATAAGTAGGTACTATAGTTATTGATTAAAATTTTGAGATATTCATTTATATTTAAGTATTATCGTAAGAGTTCCAAAATTGTATCTTGTATATAAAGTACATAAGTGAACAATAATTAAATAAATACAATTTTCAAGTTTAAATTCATTATTTCCTAAGTTATCGCAAAATATTTAATAATTAACTTGTCAAAATAAGAGTTATCTACCATAATATAGCCAACGCCATAATTTTTTAGTAATTTTATTTATTTATTTTTTTTTTTATTTTATTTTTTTTTTTGTGTGTTTGTGGTTTTTAAATTACTTGTTTATTTAATATTAGTCAACTAATATACTCGTCTGCTACTATTCTACTACCACCTACTTGTTTATTAGTCATTTGTCGTAAATGCCCATAAAATTTTTAAATGACCTTATCGGACAGAACATAGCTCAAAATCATTTTTCAAATACAACACCATCCTTACAACACACATATATCCTACCCACACGCCACACCAATATCACCTGGGCTTTTTCCATATTTTAAACTACATACAGTTATAAAAAAGTAAAATGTTAGGTAAGTACCTAATTAAAATATATATAATACCTATTTTGGAACTTAGTTAATCAATATATGGTTAGGTGGCACGATTCCTGTGTCTGGCCACGAAGTGTCCCGTACAATTTATTTTCATATTTTCGACTTCAATATTTTATGATAAATTTTAGAGTTAGAGACTTGAAAATTTTATTGGGAGTTTACATAGGGATTATATAATATTATATAGGATAAAATTTTGAAATATTTCCATTTTTATCTTTATAATGTTTGATAAAATTGGCAATTTAGAGATATATCCACATAATATCAATATATTTTTCACAGACACATTAATAATAAATAATAATATAGACATTTTTCATAAATATTAAAATTCAAATTAAATTGTAAATAAAATAAAACAATTTATAGAATAACAATATATTTATAATTAATTATACAACACAAAGTAATAAAACTGAATAATAATTTACATATTTACAATAAAGTTTGTAATTTTAAAATTCAAATTAAATTGTAAATAAAACAATATATTCATAATTAATTATACAACACAATTTAATAAAACTAAATAATAATTTATATATTTACAATAAAGTTTAAAATTCTATAAAAATAATTTAATAAAAAAAAACAAAGACTTAAATAGTTGAATAAATTAGAACAGAATTATTTTCATAATAGTTTTTAATAAATGAAATTCCATGGTTTTCATGATAGGCAAATGCAATATCACTTTTTTTTAAATTACCATCTTCACAAAATTGTTTTAACAATTGTTTTGCTACTCCTTTATTTCTATACATAATCATTACCCATAATTTAGATATACCAAATTTTACTTCAACTAAATTTTTCGAAAGTCGATTATTTTGACAAATGCAAGCATTTTTTATTGATTCTATTTCTAAATATCCAATAATTTGATTATCAGGATTTATAGCAAGGAATATTGAATGATTTAAATTTATATTTTTTTTTGAAAAATTAATTTCTAAATTTATAAAGTCTTGTATATTTTTTAATGTCAATTTTAAGGTTCCATCACTATCATCATTTTTATTAATCTTTATTATGTTATATTGAAATCCATTATCATTAACTTTGTTTACTACATTTGTGGCAGATTGGCTTTTAAACTGTAGTTTATGTAAATTTTTATGTATAGATGAATGCAATGAATTATTCCAAGAAGAAGGAACTTGAGAGGGAAATATTCCACAACGGCAAGGTTTATCATTTTTTCTTGATTTTAAATTTGAAATATCAATAAGAGTAGTATTTTTATTATTATTACTTTTTAAATATTCTGAACATAATTTGTTCACTAATTCATTTGAATTAGCTTTTAAAATAGAATGAACTTTATATTGTATTATTTCTTTTTTTTTACTTGTACCTCCATAAACAAATATATCAGTGTAATTGGTTTTAATATTAGATCGTTTTTTTTTAATAAAGTTGTGATTATATGGTGAAAAATAATGTTCAGTTGATTTAGGATGACGTCTTAAATAATATCCCTTTTTATTTGTTATTGAATTTATATCATTACAATTATTTATTTGAGAATAATTTGTATTAATAGGTTTTGATTTTATTATATTCTTGACTTCTTTATAAGATAAATTAATGTCTGGCATTACAATTTCTAAAGATATTTCATTTTCTGATTCTACTTCATACTGTAAACTGTTATTTTTTACTAAAGACTTTTCTTGAAATGATTCAATGCAAATATTACTATTATTATTAAGAGATATCGTATTTGATACATTTTTTTTTCTAATATCATTATCTTCGTCTGAATTATCATTAGATTTATTTAAGTTATTAATAGAATATTTATTATCTGATTTTGATTTATTTATAATACTATCATGATCATTATTATTAACTGGTTCATCATTTCCTATCAAGTTAAGTTGATTTGAAATTTTATAAATGTATTCCAACTTATTATTTAATACATTTAAAGAATTCATATCAATTGATACAAATGGTATTACAGAATAATTTGTTTTGTTTAGTGGAACATCATAATAATCATTTTCATTTAATGTCATCATATTACGTATATCTTTAACTATGTTATTAATATCTTTATGCATGCAATAATTTGTTAATTTTAACACATCATGCTTTAGACTACTAAAATAAGGTCTAAGATTACCAGGAAGTGTTTTTAAATTTAATTCTAGTTTAAAAATTTCTACTGTATTCATTTCATTAAGCCATTTTTCAGATCGTCTTTTTGAATATTCTACTTCAGTTTCTTTATTATAATTTTTATTTATAAGTTCATTACTTTTTATTAAGGGACTACTAGTTCCTAACGGAGATATATAATGCAATATACTCGAATTAATCGTAGCATTAGAAGTAGTTGATAGAGGCATATTCCGTAAATTACTTTGTTGGGGTGAAATTATCATACGAGATGATTCAGAATCTGAATAAAATATTTCATTGACTGACATTGGTGATGACATACTATAATAATTATTATTACTGTGCATTGATTGATTAAGTGTTTTATTTATTTTTGAATTTTGTAATGTGTCATTAATTTGAAAACTATTTATACTATTTGGATGAAACATTTTACTGTTTAAAATATTTGTAAGTTTTTCTATTTATAATGTTCATTTAGGTTTTTGATAATAATATTAATAAATACCAAAATTTGTTTGAAACATGCTCCTGTTCTTTAATTTAAAAAACACCTGAAAAAAATTGAGTTTTTCAGCTAAATGTAGTTAAAAGTAGTAATTTTTAATTATTTTCAACATATTGATTATTTGGTTATAGTTTATGATTATTTTTACTTAAGTAATGTTTTGGATTAATAATTTTTTATTATAATACATTTATTTATTATAAAATTTAATATATCTTATATAACATTTTTCTCTCAAATAAATACACCATAATTTTACTCTAAAACTATACTATAACTATATGATGCAATTATTATATTAATTATTAATAATATATATATACTTTAACCACATAGCAGTGGCGTATTTAGGATTTTGTCAAGTGGGGGATATGAATATAATTATTAAGTGGTCACAAACTCGAATATAATCCCGCGACCAACCCCCAATGTGACAATCAAATAATATATAAACCGATTAATTTTTTTACATTTATCAGTCCCTACGTTCAATTTAAATAATTTTACTGACATATCAACTTTAAACAGTTATAAAAAAAATTGAGCCTAGGGATTTTTTTAATATTTTTGATATCATGTTAAGTAGTATATTATTGACTTATTGTACTTTAGTAAAATTTTCATACCTTAATGCACAAAATTGCCAATTTTGACAAACATTATATACATCAAAACAAGAATTTTACGAAATATTTAAAATCCTATATTTTGTAGATAAATTAATGTAACTGTTCCAACATTTTATCACATATACAATATATATGAGATATTATATATTATATGATATTATATCATATTATATATATGAGTACATAATACCCATGTAAATTCCCAATAAGATATTCAAGTCTCTAACTTCAAAATTGCCCGAGTTATCGTGAAATATTGAATCCGAATTCGTCAAAATTTCAGTTTTTGTGAAAAATTCCGTTTTTTATCATTTTTTCGTCGTTTATTCTGCTACTTGTCCACTTAGGGTCAATTTTGAGAAATTCGAAAAACAATTTAAATAAAGTACCAACTACATCCACTTTCCGACCGGAAACATATGCTATTCATGAAAATCGGAGCGTTATATTGCGGGTAATAAAAGTATTTTCACACATTAAAAAAATCACACATCATTTTAAAACCAATACATTCTTCGCTTCGCTCTGAATCTAAATAGTACCTATCTATTTAATTAGATGGCTATAATTATTTACATACTTTACAGCCTATGGGGGATGATCCCCTTGATCCCCCCACCCCGTAATTACGCCACTGCTACATTCTACATAGTAATTATAACATTTTATTAAAATGTTTTATTTATATTATATAGGTAATTTTGTAAATAAAATAACTAGGTATCTCATTATATTATAATATTACATTATTTCTAATATTAAGCAGAAATAATTAATTAAAACAAATATATTACCTAAATTCCAAATATTAACTGTTCAATTTAGTACCTTTGTACTAATTGCAATAAATACATCTGTATTGGATAAATTAACATATAACAAACTAAAAGTCTAAACTCCAAAGTTTAATAAAAAAATACAATTACAAATTTAATGAATTACATAAAATTAATAATTGTCAATTGAATTATTAAAAGGAATATGTAGAGAATTTACCGATTACAAATTGGTAAAATACATAGATAGACAGGGTCGGATTAACGTATAGGCAGTATAGGCAATTACCTAAACTCTTAGAGTCCTAGAGCGCTAAATTTTAAAGGGCGCCAAGTAAATGCCAAATTCAAAATTCTATTTAAAACATTTTTTTTTTTTTACATGGACTTAGTGGACTTAGTATTAAATTTTATTTGCATTGAGAAAATATTAATATATTTTTATTCGTATTTTTCTTTTATTGTGTAGGTATTTATTTCTTGCGAGTTAAGCAGTGGCGTATTTAGGAATTCCACGGTATGGGCAACGAAAATTTTGACGCCCTCCCTTTAAGAAAAAATTAACACGTTATTATAAATTATCATTAATGATTATGAAATTATTTTAATATACATATATATTCCAAACCTAATAAATTATAAACAAATTACTATATAATAATAATAATAATAAAAAAAAAAAAAAAAATTTAAAAATTTAAAAAATTTTTTTTCGTGCTTCAATAGTAGCGAAATCGTCAATTATAAATATACTAAAAGACGTGTCAGTCATACTTATTAATTCATAAATAATAATTATTTAATTAAAATATTCAAGTCAATCGTTTGTAACCATTATATTGTATATTGTATATTGTATCTACTAACTACTTGATTCATAATACTATTCTAATACAAATTTAATTTTGATTTATCTAGACATTCTTGGCACATTTTACCAATTTTTAATATGTTTTAACATGGTTTATTGATTTTACATATTTTAAACTATTAATTTTTGCATATTTTGAGAATTATGGAGCTCTGATTAATACATTATACATAATACATAGGATGGTCGTTAATATATATCTAGCAACTTGTAAGTTGTAAGTATAATTTATATTAGCATTATAGGTATATAGTAGTGTATATTTACTTTCAACTGTTGAGGTTTTTTCACGAAACATGTCTTCAATTTTTCTACATTTGTTAATAACCATCAATTGATTTTTGGCTTTTAACAAAGTCTTTTTACGATTTTCGTATCCACTTAATTTTTTTTTTCCGGTCATAATTAGAATAGGTAATTTATAACAAATATAATAAATTAATAACAAAAAAATAATGATCAATAAGTATTTACAAATGCCGAGTGATCAAGTTTGTTGACTAATAATAATATTGTACTTTTGTAGTAGGCACGCCACACGCGATAATAAAATACACCGTATTATAAATAATAACATAAGTTTAAAATCTATTAAATAACAACAAACTTGGGAAAATGATTATGGAAGATGACACTATTATAAGGTATATTAATAATATTCTCGCCTCTCGGTCGCTCATTAATTCATTATAATCTGCGATACGAAAAGTGCCCGCATATTTCAAGTTGATATAGATATTTTACCATAGTACAATAATAATTATAAATTTATAATGTACATCCAATGAGTCATTGGATTGGAAAATATACAAAAATAATAATTATTGAAAGTTCCCCGAAATAATAAGAGTATTGTACACGTTAAAACCCAATTACATACATATATAGTTCCTACCTTTAGGCTATATAATCATCATGCTTTTATAATTATTATGTATACACTATACACAATTGGCGACAATCGTTACCGACTTATCGTGCCACAGCCCACAGAAACAGGTTGGATTATTAATAATTATTATTTTTATTTTGTTATTACTCATTTGTCGTCGCATGCACAATGACAATGTAACATACGCATCAATAACTCCCAGGATTAAACTATAAATAACAATTATTACTATATTATAATATCTAATATCTGATATAATATATTATTTTATTTATATATTATATATATTGTCATAATATCTCATATGAAAAAAAAATATATATATACATTTTACGTAGGTATATTATATAAAGTAAATTAAATTATTAAGTAATAACAGCAAACCAAATTATAAAATTGCCGCCCCTCATAATCTTCAAAAATTTGCCGCTCTGGGCAACGGGACCCATTGCCACTACCTAAATACGCCACTGGAGTTAAGAACAAAGTTAAAAATTTTGGTTATAGGTTGAAATAACATCACAGATTTCTTTAGTAGGTACTTATAGAAGTTTGTGAAAAGTATAACTACCTACATACTTGCCACCAATATGGAGTTAAGTACGTCAGTAGGTACGTCGTGACTTTGATATTACAAATTTATAATCAATAATTAATATATTGTTTATTTTTTGCATTTTAGATTCTGAACGTAGCAAAGAATATATTAGTTTTACAATAATGTGTGTCTTTTTTTTTCTTTTTTTTATAGCTGATGACACTTTTACTACCCAAAATAATGCTCCGATTTTCACGAATAGCATATGTGATAACGTTTTACTAACATAAGTATATTGAACATTGAAAACTTCAAAAATTAACAAATAAAATCGAAAATTTTTACATTGTATTATACAAGTCATAAAATAAATTTCTGCCCTATTCTGCAATTTGCCAATTTCTACTACTAAAGGAAAAAAATATGCAAATGCATAATGCATTAACATCCTCCCTTTACATATAACATAATATAACATTAAATAAATAAATTTATATAACATTTTGTTATATTTATAAATATATACCTATATAATTATATAATAAAATACCTATATTCTATATACGTCATTATATTTATGTTAATTCGATATAAATTAATATTGGTAATTGGTATTGTATGACGTATGTTTGGACAGGATTACAGAAGAGTGACAAGGCCCCATAGCAATAGGAAAGTTATGTAATCGTAGGCGTAGCACCCCCTTAGATTTGAATCTTATTCGTGTATCACGTTACTGACTTACAGGCATGAATTAAGATAGTTATCTTAAGAGGATGCTATACACCCAAAAATTGTTACTAAAACATGCTCTTCGCCAAACTGTATTTCTCTTGACCTATTAGTCGTAAAATTAAAATTCGCATGTCATTGAAAAGAGGGGAACTTTATTTATTATCTCTCGTCGGTTTTTTCCTATATCTTAATTTTTTATACTGGAAATATGCCGTTAAAAAACAAAAAAAGTCAAAAGTTTAATCATAAATTATGAACGTTATATTAAAGTAATTGTAAATGTAAAGCCACAGTTGTGACCATTATCAAAGATAATTTTATCTCAATGATAAATTCTGATATTCTGTGAACGAGTGCATAGTAAAATTTATTTTACTATGAACGAGTGGATCTTCGCAGGAAAAATACCTATTATTCCAATATATATTACGCATGCGCATACATCAATAATTCTTATCACTCAATTATTTAATTGATAATGTTTACTATGAAAATCATAATATAAGATATTATAATACATAAGGATAATTTATTAATTTTTTAATTCATACTTTTATAGTAATTTAAAAATCAAAGTAATATAATTAAAACAAATAAATAATATTTTAAAAATTATAGTCATTAAAAATTTGAATTGTATCTTATTAGTATATACATTCTTATTAATTATTATATTATAATACGTCACTTGTATTCTTATTAAATAAATAAATACACTGAACTTTAGAATTCATAATGATTAATTTTGTTATAAATAATACAAAAATATATTGTAATTTATTGTTAAAAAAATATATAAAATAAATCTTTTAGACTAAATAATAGATTTTATTATAAAAATCTAAAATTACTGCATATATATTATAATTATACTATATACTGTTTTAGTCTATATACTTAAATTAGTAGCATAATATTAGAAGTTAATATTGTGAATTAACTAATTTTAACTCAGCAAATCCTAAAAATATATAATATCAGTTGCAGTGGCGCCGAAGTATATTTTATTAGGTGTGGCAAAATACAAAAAGCCAACTACAACACCAACCACTCATTGAAACTGTGTATTACGAGATTTTTAATTTCATTTTTAAGTTATTTATCAACTTCTTTAAGCTTTATAGGTTGTCATATTGTGAATATATGATTTTAATATTTCTATAGAAGAAACAAAAATATTAGATATAATAAGACTTTGGTGTCATAATATATTTTATTAGTTATAATTTAAATTTTGGCGGTAATGATAACATAATATAATTAAGTGATGATAACCGTGATGAGAATTATTGATGTATGCGCATGCGTAAAATATATTGGAATAATAGGTATTTTTCCTGCGAAGATCCACTCGTTTCTGAATTCTGACACTATTATCAAAATTCAAAAACAAGATATTGAAAAAAATTAAAAACCAATATTTACTAAAAATATTATAACTAGTGTAAAATAATTAGAGGGGGTTCAATTCAATAAATTTGCACCTACCAGATTATTACAGGGGGTGCACTTGCACCCCCGTGCACCGCCGTAATTACGCCTATGGGTATATTGGAGAAATGGATTGGGTTATCTAAAAAATGTGAAGGACCATTTCTAAAGTAGGTAGTTGTAATGCCTTAATATATTATGCATTAATAATGATAGAATACATTTTGGGTTTTCTTCCGCGGTTAATTGAAAATACAATATTACATAATGTTGAATATAATATATTTCATTTAAATAAATAGGTTATAGATATCAGACTCTTAGGTATTGAGTACCTATTTAATATAGGTAGTAGTGGCAGAATTGGTTTCTAATTATTTTTGGTACCTATAATTATATTGTAACCAAAAAGATATTAATGGAGAGGTTATATGTAATAAAATATGACTATATTATATTTATTATGTATTTATAATATAATATATATATATATATATATGCATTTATTACAATAATACAATATGTATTATATTATATTAATATTATAATATGAATATTATTTTTACAAATATCTCAATTATCAATCAAAACTAGAAATAAAGTTATTTTAAAAACCACAACTGATAGGTAGGTAATAGGTTAGGCTTAGGATAAAAATGAGAATATCATAAATATTAAATAATGTATTAAAATAATAAAATCTCATAATTATTAACATTTCATTTTGAAAATATAATACTATAATAGATATAATATTAGTTTTCGGAGAACTGCATGTAACCACCATGGACAAAGACATTATATACGGTAACCACGGCTGTACTGTAAAATATTTCCCGATTATTACGATTACTGTCTAATACTTTTCTGATATATATTATTCCTTTAAAATAACATTCCTAATTGAAGTAGTTCCTGTTAAATACTAAATAGTATTGTCGTAAAATCCCATTTCTGTAAAATATATGTACTGTAAAACATGTTTTGCGCCGTAAAATAACCGTGTATAGGCAACTTATTATATAGGGACGCCATGATTTTTGGACACTATTTCTTATCACTAATTGGCCGCTTGCTGGCCGCTTGGTATCATCACGCCCGTGTTAATTCTTAATTTGTATCTCGTGCTTCGAGCACATCATAGTGTATTACCATGAATTAAGATAGTATGGATACCCAACATGCTAGAATAAACGTAATACCAAAGTGACTACAAAATTGAATCCAAATAACAGCTGACATGTGCGGAAAACCAACGTTAGCGCTGCTAGTGTCCTAATGCAGTACTAAAATGCTACGGACACGGCTATGCTAATTTAGCACTTCAACAAAAATTGTCATAAATTAATTTCCCGCCATTTACATTAGGAATTAACATGTACGAGTATTTAAATTAATGAAAAATTGCAATTATATTCATGTTCATGTTACACGTGTAGTTCTGGTGTTGGTTTATATTTTGCAATAATTATTTTTAAAATGGCATGTTGTACCTTTTTGTCAAAAGAATACGAGAAGTACCTTTGGTGTACCTAAAGATTTTAATATTTTAAAAAACTGGATCATTAGAAACATTTGAAAACACGTAAATGAATTTTTTTAAATGAATATTAGTTTAAAACTTGAATGTCAAGAACATTAAATAGATATGTTAACTAATATTTTTACATATTATATTACAATGAGAATGAGGCAGCATACTTATATGCTAAACCAAAATATGTAAAAAAAAAATAAAATCAAAAAAAAATTATCAAAATTAGTTACTTTTTAAATAAAATAAATATAATATAGTTAAATATTCTTGTAACACTTACCTCTTCTACTTCTACATCCTGTTTTTAAAAACTATAAAGTAACATAATAAAATAATATATTTTATTTAATATTATTATTCAATTATCTGTTATTAAATACAAAAACAAAAATATAAATTGTTATACCTCAACCTTAACGATCTAAATTATATACCTATTTAAATAATTCAAATTTAAAGTAATAAAACTTCGTAGCATTTAACCGTAGCATTTTAGTACTGCATTAGGACACTAGCAGCGCTAACGTTGGTTTTCCGCACATGTCAGCTGTTATTTGGATTCAATTTAGTAGTCACTTTTCACACTCAAGTTGGGTATCCATACTATCTTAATTCATGTGTATTACACAGATATAGATAATATTATCTATATCTGTGGTGTATTATAATGTCCTATGGTCACGGTTGTAGATACTATGGTTGCGTAACAAAACTCGAAATAGTGAAGCTCAAATGTTCTTCACCAAATACCTACGATCATAGAGCGCTCCTAGTGGATTTATATAATAACTACAACCACGAACTACAATATTGTTGAAATTTACAAATATTACCTTTATCTATAATAATATTATATTATACATCTTTATAGTAATATTAAATTTTAAATTTATATTATAATTTATAAGTTTATTACGTAATTACTCGTACTAATAAATTTAAAATTACTGTTAATTGTTTTCTAGTATTTATTAAGTTTCAAATAAATTATTATCAAATACTATATTATAATATTATATACATTACATTACACAATCTTATGTTGAAATAGAAAACGGGTATTTATATTTTTATAATAATTATTTATAAAATATAGTATTCATTATTAATAATAATGTAGTTTTAGAGGTTTTATGAGGTACACGAATACAACAAATATATGGCATGTTAATATTTATTAATAATAAAAGAATAATTAATTAATAACAATTAAAGTACACAGACACGGTATTATTTATATTTTTTACAAATATAATAAATAATAAAATATAAGTTATTTTGGTTTTTATTTTTGGAGGAATTACGGAATTGGTGGTTTTGTATTATAGAGTTTTATAATACAAATAGTAGTAAAACATAACTTCGATAATAATTTAATAGATGGCGCTACAGAATCGTAGGTAAAATCAGCTGATTTTGAAAGAACATTTGGGACTCACAGCGGTGTGTTGAATGAAATATCTCGTTACGCAACCATAGTATCTACAACCGTGCCAATGGTATATATTTTAATTTTGAAATTTGAAATTTAAATATTAATATAAGATATAACTCAACGTTAACAGTGTTAAGGTTAACACATTTCATACCTAGCCGTGGTCAATGGAAGTGTATATTATTAAATTAAGTACACTACATAAGTACACTATTATAGTTATAGTAAACTAATTTGTAATCATTTTTATCAATAATATTTTAGTTTTAAATTACTTATTGTCCAGGAACGAACATTACATTGTAATAATTCAAACAACATTTGAAGAACTTAAACTGTTTTACTGTAATTAATAATTTTATGTTCTGAATATGGTTCCACGTGTGACTTTAGTAAGTTGATATAGTATTTATATTTGTACATAATACCCACTAAAAATAATCAACAAAAATACAAAATATATAATGTAAATAGTAATGCCATAAAAAAAAAAACTAGATAAATTTTTATTATAATATCTCTTTTGCAGTAATTATACAATGTAATAATAGCAAAATAAATTATAATCAACTAGGCACCTAATAGAAGTTCAAATATAATTTGTAAAAAAAAATACCTATTAACCATTATATAAATTTGGTATATAAAATTCTAATATATTGAGAAAAATATATAAATTTATTTTAATTACATATACCTATATAATTTAAATTTTATATTGTCAATGATTCTATCTATACTACTTCCAATAATTTTGTAGTTTTAGATTCTGAGCGAAGCGAAGAATGTATTGGTTTTACAATGATATGTGTTTTTTTTTTTTTTTTTTTACATGTCTGTAGACACTTACTACCCGAAATAATGCTCCGATTTTCATGATTAGCATATGATTCCGGTTGGAGAATGGATGTAGTTGTTACTTTATGTAAGTCATTTTTCGAATATCTCAACTCAATATTGACCATATGCTACACAAAAAATGACGAAAAAAACAGCATTTTTCACGAAAACTGAAATTTTGACGAATTAGATTTTAATATTTCATCACGATAACTCAGGCAATTTTAAAGTTAGAGATTTGAAAATTTTATTGGGTGTTCACATAGGTACTATATATATATATATATATGTGATAAAGTTTTGGAACCGTTACGTTAATTTCTCTACAAAATATAGGACGTTGAATATTTCGTAAAATTCTCGTTTTTATGTATATAATGTTTGATAAAATTGACAATTTTGGGCATGAAGATCTGAAAATTTTATTGAAGTACAATTACATAGGTATTACTTAACATCATATCAAAATATTAAAAAATCCCATGTCTCAATTTTTTTTATAGCTGTTTCAAGTTGATATTTTTAGTTTAAACGAAAATCTTTAAAAAGTTGAAATTTCAGTAAAATCAATATTTAAAGTATTTACCTATATGGATTTTTCTTATTATATTACAATATTATCCAATAATGTTAAATAAAATTGACAAAATTTTATTTTGTAAATTTTGAAAATTTTATTCTAGCTTAAATACATTTTACTTAAATCAGTTCTAATTAATTGTGAATTATTACATTTACGATTTTTTTTTTTTCATAGGTGTTTAAAGTATAAAAAAGAAGAGCTGATACTCCTTCCGCATGAGATACAGGTGTACAAATCGTGCAATGATAAACCATAGCATTCGAAAAAAATATTTTGAATGAAGTTCAGTCAAATATGGGCATTTAGGTGACAAGGGATTTTATGAGTGTTTATATTGAACTTAGAGACTTGAAAATTGTATAGGGTGTTCATTTTTGTACTATATGTGTCATAAAATTTTGTGTTTTAAATATTTAATAAAAAATGTTAAAATTTTAATCAATACTTACATTATCTGACTGAACTTCGCTCAGAATCATTTTTTCGAATGCAATTGTTTATCATTGCATTCAAATTCTAACTAAAATTAAACACTATGATTTGGAACACATGTGTCGTCCCATGAGGCAGGAGTATCATCTCTTTTTTTTTTTTTTTATCTAATGGTATTATAATTTTTCAATTCACTATTTAAGAATAATGACTTAGCATTTAGACATATAATTTAATAAGTTAATATTATCGTTGTTGTAGTCCAAATATCTTGAATTAATTTTTTTTTTTAGTTATTTAGTATTATAGTCAATATTGATCTAAATTTCTGTTAGTACATTTATTTATTTTTTGTTACAAAATATTTTATTTTTAGCTTGATGCCTTGGTTCTTGATGATCACATTTCAAAAATATTCATTGGACAAACCTTAAAGGTTCTTAAATATTTTCCCGTAAGTATTTTTTTTTATAAATTTACATTTTATAGGTAATATTATAAATCAAGGCTGGGAAAGTTAACTAATTTTTGTAACTCGTTAAGTTATTTTTAATAATGTTATAAGTTAATTGAAAAAAAATTTATATAAAGTTAATTATTGAATATTCTTTGTTTAATAAAAAAAAAAAAAAAAAAAAACACTCACATACATAACTAGGTTAGATATATTTAAAAAAATTACAACCCACCAAAATTTTTATCACGACCCACTTTTGGATTGTGTTTCACAGTTTGGGAACCTCTGGTCTATATTGTATATATTATATCATATGTTATAACTAGATAAATAGTTTTATATTTTAATAGACCTCTATAGTAAAGGATGTTTAAATATAATAATTTTGTTTGTTATTGATACATATTAATATAGAATTATTTATGAAAATACGAGTTAAGCATTAAGTTAAAAGTTAATATTTAATAAAAAGTAACTTGTTATAAAATTTAGTTAAAATTAACTTAACTTTAACTTTTTAACTCGTTAATGACCAGCCTTTTAATTTATTAAATATAAATATTTTTAAAGTATGTCAATTAATTTTTTTAGACTTGGATTTCAAATAATTGTGAATCGGAATTAAATTTAATCTTGCAATGTCTATTGACCCATGTAAGTCAAATATATGTTAATTAATTAATTAAATATATATTATTTAAATTGTCTCAAAAATATTTAGTACTCTGTGGGAAAAACAAAAGCTACATTTGGTCAACAACTACTTGGTATTAGATTTAAACCGGATCAGCTAACTGATACAAAGTTAATTTTCTTTCAACTTTTCACAGTTGGCGCAAACTATTTGCAGTCCAAAATAGAAAGTGCTTCAAAAAATTATTTTAATAATGTAGGTTATTTAATATCATTATTACTTGTAAATAAATTAAGTATTCCATCAAGTATAATTGTACTGGCTCTCCATCATTTAATCTTATTAAAATAAGTTTTATTTTTTACTATATTAAATTATTTTTTTATTTATAGCTTTTACTAAAGAATACGTAATTGGACCTAGGGATAAAATTGGTTTACAGTATCTCCTGATTATTGTAAGAGGTGATTAAAAAGAGGTTATGGAGAGAAACAGTTCTCATTACTATTAACCATTGATTATTTCTGCAGAAGAAATAGCAGTAATGGAAGAACATGATAAGGCAGCTTCGAAATATTCAAGTACTGCGATTTGTTGTGTTCATGTTAGCGTCGAGTTTCCGCAATAATGACTATGCTTTCCTACTAGAGAATTTGAAATCCAAATTTTCAACTGTGTGAACCCATCGCTCCTTACGTGCTGAGCCAAGTGATTATAACGTTTTTTGGATATCTCTGTATCTGAAATCCTTTGAAATTCATTAAATAGTTGAGTTGATTCCTTATGGAACCCCCTTGGTATGTACTTCTTTGCTGTTGAGATTAGGAGGTCAATAAAACGTTCATAATTTTTACAATCCGGAGGAATCCAATGAATATCGTCATCTAGTTGGCTGAATTTAGCCCAATCAGCTTTATGAAAATTCCATCTGGACTTTGGTATGGAAGGTATGATTGGGATCTGTAAATCTATATGTAAAATGACTGGTCTATATTGGCTATGGGGGAACGCATTGATCAATCTTTTAGAGCTCAAAGAAATACATTCTGGGTATTTTGTTATGAAGCATTAGTCAGGTTTATATCCCTTATTCCATCTACCAGAATGGAACGTGCCCTTTATCTTTTGCATCATATAGTAAATAGTATTTGTTTAAGGAGGCCCATTCATAGATATATTTACCATTCTGTTCATTGTTTGTGTACCCCCACATAGGGGTCCCATCAAGGTGGCTGTTAAAGACCCCCATGAAGACTGCAGGATTGTCAAGTGAGGATGGGAAATTAGTGAGCCAGCTTGTGGTAGGTGGTTTATATATATTTTGTGTAGTGATTCCTCCAACCTTAATTGTTATTAATGAAACATTTGCCTTCATCACCATGTTGTTCTTTACATATATTGCAGTCCCTTACCTGCGATCGTATGTTGCTGCTGCGAGTTTGAATCCTGTTGAAATCCGCGTGTTAGTAATTGACTTTCGTTCGCTGTATAAGTTTCTTGTAACAATAGAATATCAAGCTTATATAATTATGTGGATCAATCTTGATAGGTAATCCGATTTATCTTTACTAATCCCTTCAATATTAAGTTGAAGGATGTGGAGCGAGGGCCCATATCCCGAGTCTGAGAGAAAAAATGAAGCTCAACCAACTAACTTGTGCATTATAGAAGTAATAACAACAACAAATAGTAGATATGAAGAAATTGATAGTATATATGAGCATCTTGAAGACTTGACAACTTTAATAAAAGATAATTCCAACATCTTCATTATGAGAGATTTTGATGCAGCTGTGGGTGATCAAGTCTCACAACATACCTGTCTAGGGAAGTTTGATTATGGAAATATGAATTCAAGAGAAGAAAAACTGAATACATTTTGTGAACAATATGAACCAATTATCTCAAATACATTATACCCAAACCAAAGAAGACACACTTGGGAGGTGCCAGGTGATATACGAAGACTACAAATTAATTAAATCCCAGTCAAAAAGAAATTCTGCAATTAAATAAAATCTAGTCATTCTTGCCCTGGTTTAAGATAGTCACTATCTGGTCATGTCAAAGTGCAATTATAAGTTTAAGAAAATAATTGCTAGTGGGAAAAATAATTGAAATTTAAAAAAACCCAAAGAGACCACCACTTCTAATCAATTTAGAAGAGAGTTAGGAAAGAAAAATGATGAAGCTAAAATAAAAATCAAGAACACATCAATGCCATAACTGAAAAAGCACTGTAAAATAATACTGTAATCCTTATGTAAGCATGGATGAACCAACTTTGATAATGCAACGTAGAGAAGCTATTTAATATCATTACTGATTGTTAAGGAAAAGGGAAAAATCACTAATGACTTCTTCATAAGTAAATGCATTGCCATACCTAAAAAGAGAAATGCAAACAAATGCAAATTATAATACAAATCAAGAACATTTTAATATATGTATTGTAATAGAGATTATACTATAATTATTTTGATATGTATATATTTAAATATATCCAATCTTCATTAAGTCATATTTTTATATATAAAAATCATTAAAATAGGATAATATATAATTTTCTTAAATTCCATGTTTGTAGCATCATTTAGTTGAATTCTACATTATTTTTTTTGGTCTTGGAAATTTCACATAAAATTAAGCTTTAAATTATTTAATATTAATAAGTATTATTATTGATATAGCAATTATGATAGAACAATTCAGTTTTTATGCTTGGTGGAAAGTTAAGGCAAAAACTATCATTAATATAATTATATTAATATTAATATTATATAATAATAATTTATAATATAATTATCATTAATGGTTGATTTATTATTATTTTTAATTTGAATATATTTCTAATGATTGTTAATTTTCAGATTAATGACTTACAATTAATTTTGAATATTTTAAAAACTGCATCTTTTTTAAATTTGCTGTTATTCCTTCAACAAGGCATATATCCAACGTTAGCTGAACGATTTTTAAGTTTGTCACAAGAATCAACACGTAAAAGAAATATAGGATACACTTATATGACAAGAGAATTACTATGGCATAGTTTTTCTGTATGTAATGTATTTACTTATAATTTTTTAATTCATATTTATTAAAAAATAATTGTAACTCAAATAAAAACTATTAATGATTAACACTTATAAATCCTTAGCAAATTAGTAAACTTATTAAAATAATAATTAACTATAATATAAAAAAAAAAAAAGACATTAATGTAATTGGATACTTATTTGAACAAGTAGGAGAGTTTAATATCTTGAAGTGAAAAAATATTAATGAGATAAATAAAGGAAAGGGATATTGGTGTGGAAAAGGGATCAGATGTTAAGAGGACAGTGTTGAATTTTGATTACAATCATTCACCCCTAAATGAGTCACCTAAATACTGAAATCTGACAGTAATTCGCTCAGAATCATTTTTCAAATGTAATGATTTATCATTGCATTCAAATTGTAATCAAAATTCAACACTATCCTCTTCTTTATACCAGTATCCCTTCCCTTTCTGTTTTATACTTTAGACAGTTATTTAAAAAAAAAAAAAAATTCTGAATGTAATAATTCACAATTAATTGGAACTGAATTTAGTAATATGAATTTTAGCTTCAATAAAATGTTTGTCAATTTTATTTAACATATTATTATTTGTATTATTAACATTGTAAAATATTGAAATAATAGGAAGAATCGATATAAATAATTTAAATATTAATTTTACTGAAATTTAAAGTTTAAACAAATATACAAGAAATTGAGACTTGAGATTTTCCTAGTATTATGGAAATTCGTTAAGATATATGTCAGTATTCTTCAAAATAATTTTCCAAATTTATTAGTTTTTCTATTAATTTTTATTGTAAAGGTATTGAGAAATAATAAGAAGAATATTAGTTATGGATTCTAAGATTTTCGTTTGAATTTAAAATATCAACTTAAAACAGCTATAAAAAAAATTGAGACTATAAGGATTTTTCTTATATTTTAGAATGATATTAATAGTAATATGTAAGTTGATTTCAGTAAAATTTTCAGACCTTAATCACTAAAATTGCCAATTTTATCAAACATTATATATGTAAAAATGAGAATTTTATGAAATATTCGAAGTCCTATATTTTGTAGAAAAATTATCGTAATGAATCTAAATTTTACCACATATATATAGTAGCTATGTGAACACTCAAAAAAATTTCCAAGTCTCTATCTTCAAAATTGCCTGAGTTATGAAATATTGAAATTGAATTCATCACAATTTCAGTTTTCTTGAAAAATACCATTTTTTCTAGAAAGAGATGTAAAATTTACATAATTTTTTTTTTTTTATGTAATTTATCGAGAAAAATTTATGTAAATTTACCATAAATTCTGTAAATTTTGATAATTTTCATATGTCACGCTTATTTTTATTATTTACTGGATAATAGATTGTTCATTTTAATTTAATGTACGACTTTACAAAAGTGCAAAGTAGTGTATAATTGACTTTTGTATAATATATTTTAAATTATTTTATATACTAGGTCAGGTTAGGTATGGATATAAATACTAAAAATGTATCTATTAAATAAATTGTAAATACTAAATTAATCAAATCAGATTCATTAGGTATAAGTATAACATAAAAAACAAAAAAACTTTTAGTTTTATTTGTCTTTTTCTCTAGCTTATTACTGAATATTATATATATAAGATTCATAGAAACTATCCACGGTTAATTAATATAGTATGATTTTAGTATTAAAAAAATATAATCAAATTTATTAATAGCACGATTGTAAATAAGTATTACTTTATTAATTATAAATTATAATTATTCTATTAGTTTATACTGTTTATAGGTCTATAGTTTTGGGCATGTTGAACGTTTGACATTTTAAGTTTCATAATATCAACAAGTCCATTCTATTGATATGTTATAACTTATAAATATTCACCTCATTAAAACGTTTAATTTAAGGTGTCTCATGCTAATTTTTCAGTAAAAAAATATTTACCGGTAAAAAAATAATTTGTAAATTTACCGGTAATTTTATCAAATATATACATAAAAACGAGAATTTTAAAAAATATTCTAAGTTTTTTATATTTTGTAGAAAAATTAACGTAACTGTCCTAAAATTTTACCACACATATATATATAGTACATAGGTACCATATATATACGAGTATATATGTGAAGACCCAAAAATATTTTCAAGTCTTTATTTTAATTTTAATTTTGACAAATTCGATTTCAATATTTTATAATTTATGCAATTTAATATATATATATATATATTAATATTAATATTAATTTTAATTAAAACCAATATTTAATTGGTGTATAACCATGTCCTGGTGTAAGAGTACAGTAATTTAACTCTTGAAGTATTTACTTCTTGTTATTTTGTATCTAGTACAATTATAGTATTGGATTATATTATTTTGTGCATGTATATGGCTCGTGGAATTATATATTATCTTTTTCCAAAGTGGCCTGCAAGTGGCATTGTTTAAGTTGGTCAACCCAGAAATAGACTAAATAATGGATATTCAAAACATTATAGAAATGTTATTAAAAACCTTAAAAGAAAAAGTAAAAAACTTTAATAATATATTAGTTCATAATGAATTTTAAATTATTTACATATTTACTCCATATAAATTCCATATACATAACAGGGTTTAACTAAATTCAAAATTAATTATAAATATTATATTTTATGAATATTATCAATATTTTTAATTTAAATAAATCAAATGGTACAATTCAAATTTAAGATTAGAATTTAATTATTATTTTAAATAGTAATCTAATAATCTTTTAATTCTTGTATATTTCCTCATATTTATAATAGTTTTTTATTTTTACTTTTTTCTTATGTAGAAGTTACAGTTTGCATGTAAGATATTTAACCATTAATTATATTATGCATTATGTTTTTATTTTATTTTTAGGAAGTTTTGTTATTTACATTACCATTAATTAACTACCAATCTATAAAACATAAAATTAAAAGGTTATTGAATTCTAAATCAAAATGTGACAATAGACAGTGGATTGAAAAAAGTCCATTAATCAATGCCAGGACAGTATGTACAGTTTGTCATGAAAAATCTATACTACCATATCATATCAAATGTTCCCATGTATTTTGTTATTATTGTATAAGTGTAAGTTATAAAATAAAATATTGTTTACTTTTTATTAAATTATATATATATATTTTACAGTCTATGAAAATATTAGATGATAAGTTTGAATGTCCAGAATGTTGTCATTTTGAAAACGATATACTACCTGTGATACTCAATTAGTCATTCAATTTATTATTTGCTTAAGGCTCAACAATCATTATTTTGTTTTTGTTTTTGTTTTTGTTTTTGTTTTTGTTTATATTCTAAGATAGTTCTGACATTTGGGCTACATATTTAAAGTTTATATTTTATGTAAATGGCTTTTATAAAATAATATATTAATATTTATTTTAAATAATAATTTAATTAATTTACTCAATATTATAATTAAAATATGACATATTAAAGGCATACACGAATACATGTCATTAAATAAATTAAATTATATATATTAAATTATTGCCTATATAATACTCCTTAAATATTCACTACGGACATGGAGAGCCGCCTTAACCAATATGAAAATATGCTTCAATAAAATTTTTGTCTTTTTTTATTACCTACTCATTATTGTAAAAGTATTGAGAGATAATAAGAAGAATACTTATATGTATTCTTAGATTTTCGATTACACTAAAAATTTCAACTTTAAACAATAAACAGCTATAAAAAAAAATTGAGACTGGATGTTTTTATTATTTTGGTAGGTATCATGTTTAGTAATATGTGAATAACTTCAGTAAAATTTTCAGACCTTAATAGCTAATGTCAAAAAATTCCAATTTTATGAAATGTATAGATAAATACGAGAATTTTAGGAAATATTCAAAGTTCTATATTTTGTAGAAAATTAACGTAACGGTTCCAAAATTTTATCACATATATAATATATTATACAATTACTTATGTATCAACACAATCGGAGCATTATTTCTAGTAGAATATGTGCTTACAAACAATATCAAATATCAATCAAGCATTCATCTGTTAAACTTCTGCGCTATTATTTGTTTATCCACAAACTAGCATTGCAATTCGTAATGAATGGAATGTTTTTTTGATTTTCAAAAAATAAAATTCGTGAGTATTATTGTTCACTATAACAAAACATTTTATTATATCCCATTTATTTTTATTTTCTTTACTTTTCTTTTTTTTTTTTTTTAAAAAAACGTCAATGTAGACATTGGATACAATATATTATAGATATATATATATATATATATATAAAAAAATCAACTAAATCATTCATTGGCTTAGCACTTTAACACTACAATTCTTCTTTTTACATGGTTTCATTAAAATAATTGTTTTCATAAATATAGGTAAATTATAATCATGTTATAATATATCTACCTATAATATTAATATATTATATTGTGTTATAAATTAATATAATAATAATTAATAATATATTGTCTGACGAGTCGCGTTGATTGCGGGTGACAATGAAACATCAGACGCAGTTACACAACAAAATAATAATAATAATTATAATAAAATAAATACAATATTAATAAAATAAAAACTAGTGAGTTACAGTCGTCAACGATACACAATAATTATATAGCTTATTATAATAAATTATAAATATACATAATTGGTACAATTATTTACAAAATATTTTAAATAATAATAATAATATAACGTAGTAATATTTTTAAATACAAATATAATATAATAGTCTTTGTTTTGCATACATTTATACACGTAAATACATAAGTAATAATATAATATTTAGTTCTGTAAGTAGGTACCTCCTTACGCGGCTATGTATAAATATATTTTATTTATTATTATTATTTTTTTTTTCTGTCTTTCGAATAAATTGAACTTTGGTTAATTTTCCAAAATATTATAGGTAATAAGAATAATATAATTTAGATATAATATATTATCTAGTAGTATAAAAACTAAACCCGCAAATAGATGATAATAAATAATAATAAATAAATAATATTAATTAAAAAAGAATTTTGTTTTCATTTACCTATTATTTTTCTCGTCAAATGAATAATAGTTTTATCACAGATCATCTATCACTAAAAAATAATCTTAAAAAAAAATTTATCCAGAATTTTTTTAATGAATTGATAAAAAAAAAAAAAAATCAAAACGGCATATTATGACACGGGTTATAGTCGTATGTATCATAGTTGTGAATCTCCAAACTGGTTATAGTCGTATGTATCATAGTTGTGAATCTGCAAACTCGATAAACGAAATTTCGAACCAGTCGAGTATAAATATTAATTAGGTACAAATATGAAATAATACACAATAATTATTTATTATTACATTTTTTGATTGTCCATAACATATTTAACATTATTGTAACCTAATTTATTTATTTATTTTTTCTTTTCTCGAAAAATAGTCAAGTTATATTAATATAATATTATTATTATGATGTCGAAAAAAAAAACTCAAAACGAAATGATACAAAGTTTAAAATTTTGAAAATAAAACAAAATTTCGTAACAATAAGTGAAGAACGCGCGCGCACTTATAACGGCGTGGATTTATAATAAATATTAAAAAAATAATACGATATATAATTAGATATTAATTATATTTTAATATTTTATACGTCGTAGGAACTGCGTGTGACGGTCGGTATGACGCTGTTCGCGGTCGGATTCGTTGCCCACGAGTGCCGTGTTCCGGCGCCGTCGCCGCGACCGCCGCTCAACGGTTTTCTTCACAGCCACGGGCCGAGTTCGCGTTCCAGGAGCGATGCCGCGTCCGTGCGTCCCATTAGCCTGAGTACGTTCAACAGATCCGTGACGGACGTTGGTTCCCTGTGCCTGGCCTCCCACAAGTCCAGTATCTGGTCGGTAGGGCTAGGTTTGACGGCAAAATAGTTTATGTACCTGTGGTTGCGTGCAAACGTCAATTATTAGAACGTTAATATTAATTCGTAATGCGTTATGAATTAATTAATATACGAGTATAATATATCAAACAGCTGCGGTATTTAAAAAATAGACCCATCGTACGAAAATTTATAAATAATAATATTATATTAATTTATATTTGATAAAAACTGATTTTGACGTACAGAGATTTTTCTGCGGTTTCGTGTGTACCTACGTAAAACGCCAAAATTGTAAAAGAAAAAAAAAACAGAATCATATTTTGACGAATAGAGGTGAAAAACAAAATGGTGAAAATATGAATATATTTAATATTTATAATATATTAAATATGTGTAATGTATGCTGTGGCCGGGGAAAAGTTTAAATTTTTAAAAAATGGCCCTCCGGTAACTTGCTCGGTCACTGATATATTATTATGTAGGTATATGTAGGTAGGTATATCATCATAAAATTGTAATCAAATTTTTAATGTTTTTATGATTTTAAAGTTTAATTTTTGTGCCGCGGTCGTTTGATCTTTGATATAATCAATATACGATAATAATATTATTATTATTATACCTGTCCATGGACAGTCGTTGGGCCAACATCCTCCAGTCGTTGCTCCTAGAATTCGGTGGATCTAAACATTGACAGAGTTGCTTACGTAAGGCTTTACCGAATCTGAACAAATAATCGAAAAATTATTAATTATAGCTAGGTATCTTTTTTTTTTATTTTTAATATAAATATAATATATAGTAGGTTATATACATAATTTAACAAAGTAAATGGCAAATATACTGCAGATATGTTGTATAGGTAAAACAATTGTATAGGCATAGGCGCAACTAGAAATCAAATCTTGGGGGTGCTTAAGCTCCAGGTAGTTTTGCAAATCGTAAATACCCCCCCCCTTTACACAAAACAAAAATATTTGCTTATTATTACACAATAATTGAAAATAGGAACTAAAACCTTATACATGCTTAGTCATATAATATAAAAGTCATTTTTAAACATACCTTTATTATAAAATTTGTTAAATATAATTGTCTTTAAAATTAATAATAAATTATAATTATGAATTAATACTACATTTAGGCTACGGTGACTATGGATGCGAATTATTATAATACTAAATCTATACGGCGATCCGTATATAGTATATTGCTTTTATTAACCATATTTTTTTTCAACTTATTCAGATTTTATAGGGGTGCTTATTTTGACTTATGGGGTGCTAAGGACCCAAAGCACCCCCCCTAGTTGCGCCAATGTGTATAGGTAAAGGTAAAATAAATAAACGAAACCAACGTTATATTATTTATATTACGCGTATTGCATAATAATGTCATATAGGTAAGTATAGGTAAGTTGTTGAAATTCTTTATTTTATGAAACGTATACGTAAGTATATATTATAAATAAACGCGAATTGACAATATTCTATTATTTTTTTTTTACAAAATTCCAAACTGAATAAAATACTAGAGCTTAAAAAAATTATTTGAAACGTTATGTTTATAATGTTTAAAACGAAAAACACGATTAAACGTAATCGATACCTAAATGAAAAATTAAAAACATTTCGTTAAACATATAAAAGTGATCAATAAAAATAATAATAAATAATTATTATTACGTTTTATGATTACCTATGAGGAAATATTGTATTTTTTTTTTAATAAAATATAATATATTATGATAATTATTATAGGTATCATCATTGATTATAGAATAAACTATTCGAAAAACTATTATATATAGACTATTCTATAATCAATGGTATCGTTAAAATTAATTTGTTTCCGTTTTCTTTGTGAGACAAAATTAATTTCTTCGAATACAATACCAATATACATTATAATTTCTATTTTTCAGTCTTTTCATGTCCCAACTCCTGTAACCCGTATTTTAACATTAAACATAGAAAATAAATAACGATAAATGTAAAACGTAAAACAAAATTTGAATTTTAAATAGGTAGGTAGGAACGTCGTACGTTTAAATACTAAATATTAATTAAAATTAATGTTAAACAAATTTTTTTTTCATGATTTACCTAAGCCATGTAATATACAAATAATTGAACTTATCAAATTAAAAAATAATTATAAATAATAGCTCTCAAATTATTATTTGGAATGCCTATACATGTAATTTATATAATTGCCATTTAATAATATACCTATCCTAAATATATATATAAAATTATAAATTAGGTAGGGGAAGGTTGGGTATAATGGGGACCCTAGGGAATAAATGCTCATATCTTTTAAACTATTGAACTATAACAACTTTTCAAAAGCCAAAAACTTTCTCTTATATGTTCCCTAAACATCCATGTTTGTAATTTGAGTAGTCATTTAACACTTTTTTAGTTTTTACATTTTAAAAAAAAAAAATGTTTTGCCCCATTTTAGTCACCTGGTATGATAATATGGGGTAGTCGGTTGGGTAAAATGGGGAATGATTAAAAATATGCTGAAAATTAAAATTTCTCTTTATTATTTATTATATTATATTCATATTAATATGAGTAACAAAATTAAAATGTTCTTGGTAATAATATTAAAAACTAATTAATTATAAAAAAAATAAAAAAATATTGTAATGAAAACAAATAAAATTATCCCTTGTAAATTAATTTAAACAATTAATTTTGTAGTTTTCATTATTAACTATTCCTATACTATTACTAAGATTGTTTTTAGATGTTTTGTTGTTAACTATAATATAACAACAAAACATCTAAAAAAAATCTTAGTAATAGTACAGGAATAGTTAATAATGAAAATTACAAAATAATTATTTAAATTTAACAATAGTCATATAAAAATGCCTAAAATAAGTTGTAATTGTAATTTATTTATAAGCATTTTCTGTATTATTAAACAGAAATAAATTTTCTACACAAATATTAATCTATTATTCATAAATACAATTGGAATATAAATCATTTAAGTTTTGAAAAATTAATCAAAATTCATAATATTAACAAAATTAAACTATAAAAAAATAAGACTAAAAAGGCAATTACACTATATGGATACAACATTCATTTGTGTGGGTGACAATAATAAAAATAAATTATGTTTTTAGGATTACAATAGTAACTAAGGCTAAAATGGGGTACCCCATTTTAACCAACTCTTGGGTACCCCGTTTTAGACAAAATTAACTATTCACACACAATGTTGTTTTAAAAAACTTTGATTTAACTATTTCCCTTGGTGTTTATTTAAAAACAAAGGTAATGAAGTACTTAATAAGATATAATAATTGCCTGTTTTTAATATTTGAAAGAAAACCGTGAAAAATGCAAATCCGTGATATCGAAAAAGTTTTTACGCTACATGTTGAAAACAATAAATTTGTTTTATGATAAGAATATTTGATAAAGAATAAATATTTAAACATCACATGTTTTGATAATCATTGTATTGATGAAATACGATTTGATTGTCACCAATCGATTACAGGGTGACCAGATACCACCTATACCCCGTTTTATCCGCCTACCCTATTTTACCCAACTCTCCCCTATACATATATTGTTATAACATTTTTTATTAAATTATAAAAATTATTAATATTAAAATATTGAAAATACCGTTATTTTAATTATTAATAATTATGTAAATGCGTAACGTGATAATAATAATTATATTATACTTATTACTTGCTATAAGATAAAATTACCTAAACTTACCGAAATGGCGTCGGGTCACACGACGTAACGCTTGAACCGCTGCCGGTCGTGCTGGTAACAGTCCTCGGCTGTCTGGATTGGTGGCCCACAGATGACAGGCTGTTCGGGTCCTGGTTAACTTTGAACGTGTGCTTGACGTTACGTAAGGACCCTGTGGCCGCAGTCTGCGACACGCACACCCGACACGACACGTTCACCCATGAGTCTGGGTATTGTTGTTCGTACGGTTCTAACGAGAACAATGCCATACCGCTAGAGTTCCAAAGCGTCTGAAACGGGATCTCCTGCAATGGATAAACGAACGGTTAACGATAAGTTGGAACGGGTATTTTTAATTTTGCAGTACTTTGTAGGTAGTGAAAAGTAACAGCAAGGGAAGAGATACTGGTGTAAAGAGTAATATAGTGTTGAATTTTGATTAAAATTTGAATGCAATCATAAAATGATAAATCATCACATTCGGAAATACAATTTTGAGGGAAGTTCATCAGATAATTATATGTAAGTATTGTCGTATTGATTAAAATTTTTATATTTATCATTATCAGTAGGGACTAATAGATAGAGACGTTTAATATATATATACCTACCCATAAAACCCCTAAATAAGTCATTTAAATATCCAAATCTGACAGTACTTTGTTCAAAATCGTTTTTCAAATGTAATGTAAAATGTACCTAATGAATAATGATTTATCATTGCATTCAAATTTTAATCAAAATTCAAATATTGAAATAAAATTTGTCGAAATTTCAGTTTTCATGAAAAATTCCGTTTCTTCAACATTAATTTTTCTTCGTTTTTATTTTTAATGAATTAATAATATTTAGCATTTAAGTGGTATAATAAGTACTACATTAAAATGTCAATAATTTAAACGTTTTAGGTATATCGTATATACGTATAATATTACTTAATTTAATTTCTTTATAAATCATTATTTAAATTTTACATAATTTGCAGGGATTTGGGAAAATAAAATAAGAACTGTTTGAAACTATATTATATACTTTATAGGTATACAATTTACACGATATATCCTATAGTAAAGAGTAAACATATCATATAGGTATATTATAGGTAAATTGTAATAGTATAAGTATGAATTTTGAATTGATCGTTCGATTGGTTCAATTATATTCAGAGCCGATTTTCAGTATAGGTAGGTAGATACCTACGTACTGATATTCAGTTAGTGCGTCATTATTTTATTTTTTTCTGAGTATTACGTCACGGACTCACGGGGCCTCGAACGGAGTCACGAAGTATGGAAAACAAAACGATATCGTTTTCTTTTGTCGAATGTAATCTTATATTTTATATCCATACGCATTTCTCGTATTTTTCTCGTCGTGCACGTTAAAAAATTTAATTTAAAGTTTAAAGTAAAACGTAGGTATAATATAACATTTTATATACGTAATATAAAAATATAGCTATCATATATTATTATTATTATTATTATTATTATTATACTAAAATAATAATATCTCGTCCCAATTATTATAAATATTAGGTATTATATTGTTGTCTAAAATTTTTAAATTACTGACCTTGTAGTTGTCTTGTGGTTTACTCCTCCAGTTATTACCGATATCATCCACGGTCACCACTAAGTTACCGCCACCTTCTTGAAAGCATATCGATTTTGGCTTGTCCAACATCACGCCACCGCTAATGCTGCGTTCCTGGTGTTTCAGTTTCTGCGAGTACAAAATAACAACATATTATACGAAATCGTTCAAATTACTGGAAGTCCGCACACGCGATATTATACCTCCAGAGCCACGCCGTTATCGTCGACCACGTGTACCCGGATGTCGTACTTGAACTTCCGGTTCAACGATCCGAACAGCGCTAATTTCAGCGTCTTGGCCGGGGGTGGACTGCCAACGATAGTCGTGTCCGGTTCTCCGATCAACACGAATTTCGACAGCGTTTCGCTCATTAAGTACACGTGTTCCGCGTCCATTTGCACGAACACCGAAGTGTTGATCGTTTCCTCTCCTAGTGTCAAAATTTTCTGAAAAAAAAAAAAAAAAATGAAAATGAAAATAAGTAAACATTATCGCGTTCTTAACCATAAACTATACCTACATATTATTATTATTATGATTATGAGATATTGTGAAAAACCACTTGTCAAATATTATCAAAATTAATTTGTATTATTATTATTACCTTCCATTTAGGTTTTGTACCCACGGGCATATCACAGGCCAACACTGAAATCACCCAAGGGCCTTGCGTCAAACTGGCGCAGTGTCGCATTCCCACTATCACTGGTTTTTTGAAACTCTTACCGCTCGGGCCACATATCACGGCCGGACTCAATTGCGTTTGTCCGTCTGTATAATAAAAACGATACATGCATTTTAATTAGGTATATTATATAGGTACCTACATATTATACACATTATTGCACTATCAATTGTCAAATATTATTAACCTATACCACATAGAATGCTGCACAGTTGTGCAGTAATAAATGACTAGACATAATATGTGAAATGAATTGTGATTTATAAGTTATAAAAATTACCCAAGAGTGTCGGCTTGTACTCGTCCTGTAACAGAGCGAACAACACGGGTTCCTTTAGTGACTTGGCCACAGCACCATCAGGAACGGTCAGCGATAAACCGTACTCTTTGCTCTCCAGCCGGCACCCGGTTGATGTTACCGTGGTCTCTTTCATCCACATGTAATCCTTGCAATGGCACGCCACGCCGCTGGAATCCGACTGCGATTTGCCTGTATACGCGTTAAAAATTCATATCAATAACGAATTTAATACGAGAACGGTTAAGTACGTAGGTATATATTTATCGCGATTTATGGCTTACTCGAACACGTGTAACTGGTTAAGCTGTGACTGGACTCGGGGCTGGAGGAGAGCGCGTTCGGACTGTCGGGCGCCACGGATGGCACTGGCGGGGCCATAGTAGCAGTGGTAACGGTGGAACTGCCTCCGCCAGCGTTGTGGTGCGGCACGTCATAATGGTGTTCCGAACACGACCTGGTCAGGCTGTACGCGTTCTGATCGTTGGTGAACGGGTATTCGTAGCACGACGGCACCACGACCACGGTTCTGGTGAGATCTGGTTGCGCCTGGTGAAAGTGGTTGCAACCGCCGTTGCGCGAATGACACTCGAGCGAGTAGGTCTTTTTTTCTTGGTCCGGGAAGAACTCCGGCTGGAAGTCTAAACAACCGAAACACGCGTTATTATTTTATCTACGATATATGCGTGAAATTTTATTATTATTGTGATTATGTGACTCGCGCCGCTTTCATAATAATTATATATAGAAGGCGCCGGTAATTAATAAATTATTCTCGCGCGAATGTTTACGCAGTATAACGCGCGCGCGCGCCTTTTGCTGGCGCATAATGTCAAGTGGTTTATGCCGACGGAATTATACAAACACAATTAAGGAAACTACGCTGCGAGGTCTCCTCTTTAGTATTATAATACGTAACACGGGTCGCTTGTTAGCGCTCGAATAACGTCGATTGACATTTAAATGAAGGCAGTGCCGCCGCCACTCGTCCTCCCGTCAGAGCGATAAGTTTTAACGGTTATCGTCGCCACTGTCGAAGACCCTTTTTGCCCATTTTTTTGTTAATTCGAAAAAACAAAGAAAAAAATTAACGTTCAGTTCGCCCGACGATTCTATACATTATTGCTGTGTACGATCGTTTTGTAGAGTTTATAACGCGCGAAAAACGACGGAACGCAATGATATTACAATATTATAATAAAATAATATATTAGTTAACGATTATGGCCATGCAAGAATATTTTTTTAATATTTAAATATTTTTTTATTCGCTTATAAATATCGATCGAGTTCAAATCCAGTGCATTTATATAATATGGTAATATAATAATAATAATAATAATAATAATAAAATAATAATAATAATAATAATAATTATTATTATTATTATAATTATGTGTAGTATAATAATGATAATAGATGTTATTGTATCATAATCGTAATGAAATCGTACCCGAGTTGGCCATGTTATACATGCTGTGATCTCGGCCTTTGTTCTTGTACAATCGGAACAACAGTACCATGCCGGCCAGCAAGATGGAAGCGGCTATGAGAGCCACGTATAGCGCCACGTCCGTCTCTACCACCGATTTGGTCGCCGCTGAAACACAAAAAAAAAAAAAAATACGAATAAATTTGATTAGTTGTCCTTGTCATACACAATTTCCGTTTTAATTTGAAAGACAGCGCGATAATAGAAAGAACGTTATCAATGTATAGATACGCCGATATAGGGTAGTCCCAATCACCCTAAAATTGGTCATTTTTAATAATAATATTTTTGCTATATTATTATAAATTGAAAGGATAAAATAATTGCAGAGTAGGTTGATAAATTTAATTGAAATTTATTTGTTTTATTATTATTTTTTTTTTTTGACGGGGGTGAGCCCGGATGAGCCGCGATAAATCATCAATTTTTTTGTCCCCCAAATTGTTAAATTGTACCTAATACTAATTGCACCTATGACGCACTTGTCGACTTTTCAAAACGTATTTGCAATATTTTCATTCCCTTTAAATATAGATATATAGGTCGAATAATGTACCTATAAATGATGTATTTTTTTTCTTTTCACAGCAGCTTACTATATACACACATAAAGTATAAAATGACCGCGTTTAAATCAAGTGCTCGTGTACGAATTTACAATAATGTATATTAAAATAATTTTGTCGACCGACAATCGCGTGTCGTGGGTATATACCTACATTGAATATTATAACGCGATGAACACAAAAGAAATAAATCGACGTTATACCGAAATAATTCTCGCGAAAATCGGAAAACCATTCGGGAACGAAATGGAATCGTTATAGGTATATATTACGCGAAAGCTTAAGTATGATTTTCGTATGGACGAGTGAAAATTTCCTATACACAATATTATTAATAATAATATAACCGTCAATGCACGTGCGGCGTTTTTATTTACCCAATAAAATCGATGTGCGGATTATACGCAGAAAAACAAAAACGCATCGTACATAATATTCTATACGGTCGTGTTTCCTATACGTAATATATCGTTTTACCGCCTTATACAACAACGATATCCCTATCGGATACACGCGTGTAATATACACGTTTATATATGCGGTTTTCTCTCGTGTCCCGGGACGGTTAATCAAAAAATCAAATAAAAAATAAAACTTTTGTCGGCGACCAGTTTTGTGTTCGCGTGAATTGATTTTATCGGACCGACATATAATATAATATAAATTATTATTATATAGGTACACGTTATACAATATAAATGCGATATTACTGGCCCCTGACACGAATCGCGTACATACGCCGTCGACCGGGAATTATAATATTATATTATATTGCTTTTCCAACACGCAGAACGCGAAAACGAAACGTCTATATATATTTTTAATTACGAGGCGCGCGCGAGTTTCACTTATAATATATAGGCGTAGATTGCGTTTTGTTTTATCATTATTGTTTTTCGAGCGAGTATGTAGCAAAACAAAAGTCGAAAAACTATACGTGTACGAGTGTAAAAACCTTTATATTGTATCTTGTAGAAAACAATATTGTCATTTAGGTATTATTAATATTATTAGGTATTTTATACGTTTTCAGGAAATACGACCAAATAATTGAACGAATACCTTTAATATACTGACGTGTGTATAATTTATTCAATCGTATCGCTAAGAAAAAGAAAAAACGTTCGACAATTCATTTAAGATATAATTTATTACGAGTATATTGTTACGGACTCGGATACAAATAAATAATATAATATGACGCCAGACTGCAGCAAGAAATGTCGATAAATAAAAGCTGATTTATTTTTATTATTTATCCTTATCAAACAGCGACCGCGTCATTGAGTTAAAAAAAAAAAAAGACGTATTATGTAAAATTATACGTTTTGTGTTCGAAAAACGAGTAAAACGTATTTACGTATCATAATACTCGCATTACGAGACTTTATTTCGAACACCTATTTTCATTGATTTATTTGATTTTTTTGTCTTCATTTCGAACCGTTATAACTTATACTATTACAATTTACAGGTCGTATTATGCAGTAGTATAAATACTCGCATGTCTTATACGTATATCGATAATTTAATAATAAGTGTATTATTTTCAATCGAAGAGGATAATATTATTAATAATTCAAATAGGTATCATTATTATTGTTACGTATACAATTCTACGCTTTAGTAAATATAATAATATATTAATCAATATAATCATTTTATTGCCAGAATCCAATCTTGTTTGATTAAATTAAAATTTAATTCAATTAAGTATATTTTATACTTATTTATACTTACTTTTTTACATACAACATTATTAAAAGTTAATATGTACAGACAATACTGATGTAGATTATACTATGAATAAATATAAATGTATAGATATAGGTATAGTATAAAGTATAATATATAATATATGCGTATTGTATATTTTAGTAATAGAATTTACAAACTAAAATATCGACTAAATATATATTATAGGAGGGGGCTTAGATTAAAAATAATGGACAGAATTAAATTACGATATGGTATAGTGATTTTGGGGGTATAATATATCGTAGAGTTAAAACGGTTATCGCGTATATTGTATTGTTATTATGTCTATACAGGAAAATAGTAGAAATAAGTGGTTTAAAGAAATTTCTTTCCCGCGGACTTTTTTTTTATATTCATGGCCGATTTTTCAGATAAACACTTAATGGTGAAAAATACGTGAGGTATATAATTATGATGTATTATAATTTGTCGTAGTGATGATATTTTTTTAAAAGCATCATGACACGCGCGTTGTCGGTATTTTATGTTGTTTTATAAGTTTTTATTAAATTGTAATTCCGTAATCTAAACGTAAACAAAAATTATTTTGTTTAAAATTATATTAAGTAAGCATACAACACGTTAAGATGAAAATTCAGCGTGTTTTTGGAAAAAACAAAGAACTTTAAAGCGTTAAAATAAAACCACAACGTCGCACAACAAAATAGTTTGTCTGCGAACCAATTAAGTTTATATAATACTTAATACAGGTAGGTGGTGGGTTCAATTAAAGGATTAGTTCACATGGAGACCAAATGCCGAGCAGTGGAGTTTAATGCCAGCTGAGGTTTTATCGATTTTTTCACTTAAGACTATCGCCATATAGAAAGTTTTCATTTTTGGTCGAATCGTAAACTGTGTAGTGATGGGTTTCATACTACACGTGAACGGCTAAGAGGTCGCTAAAACTTCTCCTCCAATGTCCGGCAGTATTATATTATATATATATATAGGAAGTTCAAATAAACTAAAATATTTGACCCGTCGCATTGGATTCCTAGGAATTCAGACTGGAGAATGTTTTCAATCGTTCGGAGTACAGACGATTTAAAGTTTAATTAAGATTTGTATGTGTGTGTGTGTGTGTGCGCGTGTCCGTGTATTTGTGTGGATACCTATTATATGATATTGGGATAAATGAAGTACAAAAAGAGGTTGAACTTTTCGGTGGGATTAAAACTAACCGTCAGAAGTCAAAAAAAGCACCACCGGATATTCAATTATATCAGTTGGCTAATCAACCGAAGAAAATTCGATGTAAAAGGAATGATATATACCAAACACGACGAATAAGATCATCTGACGGTGGAATCCTTTTCACGGATTGTCTTACATGAAAGACCTTATATATTATATAGAAGTAATTCGGTTACGATTCAACGGAACTATTTCATTATAAGTATTGCAGAGAAACGATGCCAACGTATAAACGAAAGATTCCCATGGTACGACTGTGCGAGTTTGAATGAAAGTCTTTTGTTTCGGTGTCTTTGATCGGAGACCGATATAATCGGAAATCACCCCCTGATAATAAATAAATATATATATATAATAAATACATGATATGCGATCTTGTCCGTACCAATAAGTAGCGATTTTTCGATTTTATAGTAATTTTTTAACACTAAATTATTATTATTTTAAATTATAATTATTATATGTATTATATTGTTATACATATTATATTTTTTGTACTTCTATTTCAATAAAATAAGAATACGTAAAAATAACAAAAAATATTAATACGTATTTTTATTGCTTAATAAGTGTCTACATAATATAATTTATAGATTATGGTTTTATTATTTATTATCTTTTTTATTAGCCACCGCTGTGCTTCAAATTATAATTTTCTTTATGAAAACTCGTTATTAATTATAATTGGACACAAAGGGGACAAGGGACTATAATAGTATTTGTTTCTATTGTTTTTAAATGTCATATACAATAAACACTTTATTAAAGAAACTCATTTAAAAACAATAGATCTTATGCGTTTAAACAATTGTTGATGACTTATATACGTATATCTATAATAAATTGTGCCTAATAATAATTATATATCTGCACTCTGCAATATTGATGTTTCGTTTTCTAATACGATATATTAAATTAAGTACATATTATAAAATATAATAATACATTAATTTTCTTAATAGAAATATGATTTTAAAATGCGAATCGTAATATATATATTTTTATTTTTTAGACAAATCGAAACGAACAGCGTGACTAATACATTTTCATTGGGTATATCATTGTCCATTTTTACAGTGATTTCTCCTCTTCCTATAAGAAAGATGATAAACCGGAGCGCAGCAATTATTTTCGTTACAAATTTTACCCCGCATATACGCGAATAAACTTGTTCCTTCCGGTGTCGCTTCATCATCCCTCGCACGGACTCGTATATATATAAATTCTTTTGTTCGGGACAAGCCAGGGGTTGGAAAGTTACATGTCGGGGTCGTTACGATATGAAAATTTGTCCGCACGTCACATCACCGGAAACGGCGGAAACCGTAGCTATATTATAGCGTCGTCCCAGAGAAGAGATTCTAAATATTCGTATGAAATTCAACTACCACCCTACTCTGCCAACGCGTATGAGTAATGCTACTATACTTGCTGCCACACATTCCAACGCATATATCCTCGTGCTGTATAACGATGATTTCATACTTCATATTTTACAGTTTATGACATATTCGTGAATGATATAGGGGGCCTGACGTTTTAAGACCCTTGAACATATAGAATTATGACGAGGGACTGGTGTATACACCCTTAACAATAACGATTTAGGGATATTTTAACTATAGATATCGTAGAGCTTTTACAAGGAAATAAACATAAACGACCGATACGAAATAAGACCAAAAATAAGAAAACAAAAATGTACCAACAACTATATATTATATTATATATAATATACAACCAACGTAAAAATAAATTTATCGTTTTCACTTGTAATTTCCGGATATTCGCGCGAAAGAACCATAATTTGCTCCCAGGGCTCCCCGAATAATAATTATAATACAGCAGCGTGTTCGACATGAATAAACGCGATCGCCGTTTGCCATTGGAATGACATCGTATAGCGTTCGTTTCTTTTGAACGACAATATTAAAGACTCCCCGGCATAATATTATATTATTAGGCATTTGGTATAGAAAAAGAAAAAAAAACTGGTCTCTTGTTAAAACTCAATTACCGAAATCGAATTATGGCGTGTTCTAAGTGTTTTAATAAGCTATTTAAATAATAAGACGTCAGTGAAATAAGAGAGAAAAAAATTCCCGAATATTGTTTATACACGCGTATTTGATGAATATTTTTTCTATCGAATGGCCAATGTTTGAGAATAAAATTAAAACGGTCATATCATTTCACTGTATTTCCTTCTTTTTAACGCAGGGCGATTTTAATTTCCTGTTGACATAATTGAATTTCTCTGTATATCCTGCACAGCATCATAGTGTACGCGAATGATTCAATCTTCAGCCACCCTCTATTTCAACCCAATCATAATATAATATCTGCCAAACTTTCTCGCGATAACCACTATATATGATGTTATATAAATGGAAAAATAAATTATTAAATTTTTTTCGTATTAGGATACTAAGAAATTGAACAAACGTATACCTCTACCATAATAATATATTGTATTACTCGTATATACGTTATTATACGGTATGAATCAATTTTTTAAATAATTTCTATCGTGTATCGCCGATACAAAACTTAAAAATACCTACGACAACATTTATCACTACATTTAATAATTAACAACACGTGTTACCATAAACTTGGTTATCTATCATAATGCTGCGCGAGTATAAATACAATCAAAGCGTATCAAACTACATATATATTATTATTGTAGGTATACGGTATACCACGAACGCTGTCACAAATTCGAGTATGGAATGCGCGGCAAAGAAAATATTGTGCTATAAAATTTAATTATTTTTATTTCTTTAAAGTGGAAACATAATTTCTTGGAATTTATATATTATGCTTTCTATGTAGAGTTTAAATTTATCACTCCTTAAGGTCCTAAAAATCAATATTCAATACGCATTTACAAATAGCTGGACTATAAAAACGATATTATTATATGTATTACGTAACGAAAAACACGTACCTTCCTCGGTGTACTGTTCATCATCGTAATTCATAGGATCGTCTCTGCCACCTGAAAAATGTATTATAAAAATGATAAAATATATATCAAATTTTATTTCCTGTAATGGACAATAATATTTTAGTATTTTATACTCTCATAAAATTCTCATTTTTATTGGTATGGATATTTTAAAATATAATGAAATCCCCTGTACAGTTGTTAAAAAATTAAACACAAACACGGTAACAAGCAGATATTATACGAAACTGGGATGATTTTTTTTTATAATATAGTCATATACGAGTAATTTATAAATATTATTATAATAATACATAAATATTTTTGTGTTAATTAAATTTTAACTATTTGCGCGATATTAAAAAAAAAAAAAACAAATTTATTTTGAAAATAATAAATTATAGTCGTTATAGCTTATAGCTGACGAACATGTTAAAAAAGTAAATTAAAATATTATAAATATAAAAAAAATTTATATTTTTTCAGAATAAATAATATAATATAATATAATGTATTTATTGGAACATGTAATACGTTCGATAATAAATTAATAACATTTAAAAGTATATAGCTTACCGATACAAGATCCTCCCGAACAATTACCGGACAACGAATCTCTGCCTACACAGTATCGTCCCCCGTTTGAAGGACTCGGAGACGTACAAGTTCTAGTTCGATGATGACGGCAATCGGGACCACACGGTGACCACGAAGACCACGCTGACCAATGACCGTCGATGGCTGAAAAACAAGGTACATATAATATGTTATTATGGTCGGTCGTTTATTTCACAATCGTACGCTGAAACATCTTTAAAACGTATATATACACGTTACGATTTACGCGTTTTAAAGGTCAGGTTAAAATGCGCGTGTGTATAATATAGGTATAGTAATATATATAAAAAAAAGAAAAAAAAAGAATCGTTTTTCGGGGAAAAGGAGCTTGTAACAGATAAGATATATTGTTAGGTTCGAAGTACGAAAGTAGTCGTAACGTAGGTATATTTATTTTGGTCATAAAATCGTAAAAGCCCATGAACACTGCAGCACAACTATACCGCGAGTACACGCGTATTTGTGCGGATCGGAGTTTAGTTTTCCAGCCGATTTAACTAACGGTTAGCTAGCGTTTGTAAAAGACTTCTAAACACACATTTCCGAACCCCATAAACACATAATTTACATTAACGTTGGCTACTTATTGTGATAGGTGAAAAAGAAAATCGCTTCGTCGTAAAATAAAAACGTTAAAATTCGTCATTTATACTCGAATTTCGCATATATATATATTATATTATATGTAACTATATTTCTTACACGTATATAATGCGTGCGCGATTTTGTACGACAAAAAGTTAGGAATGATGGGCGACGGCGCGCGTGGAGGATTAAACGGATCGGCGATCATAAATCGCGTTTTGCGAGAAGTTTAAGCAAAGACTTTTTGGCGGTTAAAAGAAAACCGACGGGCCATAAAAATATTTAAATTCGTACAAACGACCCAGCGCGAATGATCAATCATTTTTAAGTTTGTTGGTCGAAAACCACCGCACTCAGAGATTTTCGGTATATATATATATATATATATACCTGACACAATATTATAATAATTCATCTCCCGGTCAACTTTGCGCCTGGACGCCTCACCCTAACCGAGTGTTCGTCGAGCCATTAGCACTTGAATAGGGGTTAGAGTAGAAAAGGTCCTCGGCGCAGATCTCATCCCGCACGCGTTCAAAAACAGCTAGCTATATTCTCAAGAGGGTTCGATAGTAAATGCATTTTAAACGGGTGCCTTCTTCGCGATATTACGCGTTAAAGTATATACCATAAAGTCACGCGAACGCAGGTGGTCGTGGTCCACATGCGAAATGTAGCAAGTCCACCCATCCAATATGAAGTTACACATATTATATACATGTTATGATACGGGGGAGATGCACGAAATATACAGTGAAAAAATCAGGACCGATAATATTTTCGATCCGAAGATTTATACGATATAATACGAGTATAATCGCTTTTATATCGGTACGAAAAAACCGCATTATAATTTATAATATATTATGAAATTAAACAATTTTTCAGATCAGACGCGGAATAGATTTATATAGAGATTTAAATAATTTTTTGATTAAAAAAAAAATTATAAACAAAATATAAATTTTAACAATCCAACGTACGATATATATTTTAAAACGCATTTCGATGGTGAGAGGGTTAAACCTCCAGGCTTATATAGTTATACACGCGATGTCTGTTATACGTATAATTATTATATTATGCATATACGAACTCAAGAATATAATATGAAAAATCATCTCCTTTGCCAACTGTCGCGCATTGTTGCTCGCGGTGCATTAAACACACATACGACATTTATTATATAAGCAAGAAATAGTCGGAATTGACGCCGCCGACAACCCTTTCGCGCCACGCACGCCGTAAAATAGTACTAGTGTACATTATACTCTCCAGTTCGTCGTGTTTGGGGTACATTGTTACATTATAATATTGCAGCGCGTATTATACGCGACGGTTAAAACCGCAATAATGTTACACGCGCGTTTCGGGTGATGGCTGTGGTATACACTGTGGTATATACCGTAACCGCGCACTCGGCCGTAACCAGTTTTGAATTAGTACTCGACCGGCTATTGTTTCAATTCAAATATTCGTATATACGCGCCACGTTCGTATACCCGGACGGAAACCCTCGGGGTCATTTGTCTTACCCCATCGTACACACACACACACACACACATATATACGCGTATTATATCGTATATAATAGGCTTGCATCCCCTAAGTTCCCGCACAGGGTTCACCCTACAGGGACGAGGCTCTCGGGGGGTCGCGAGTATTACGTATATGTAATTCGCGTAATAATAATAATAACGCGAAGACTGTCCCCGGGGAACACCTACGCGGTTACTATATATATAATAATATTATATATATACGCGTATACGAAGCAAATTGTTTTTAAATGACCGAGCCGTCGCCCTTTATGCTGTCGGGAAAAGATAAATTTTCAACAAAAAAAAAAAACACACAACACGATATTATATTAATAGAGTTTTGTATCGCACAGTGACACCATCGCCCACCGATATCATATTATACAGTATAATACACGCGATAAGGATCTGCAGCATTAATCAAAATGAATATAAAGTCTTCTCCCTCTGACCGTCGTCTAAATTAATATTATAAATTTACACGCGGCCGCACATTACAATATATTACGATATTAATAATATTATTATTTGATGCGAACACGTGGTAGTTATAATATTTTATATTGTTCTAGATTTCTAAACAGAAAAGATATAATATTTTAAAAAAACTGATAAATTCGATATTTCGGTTTAGTTTTTTTTTAATATATGGATGTGCTCGTGGATTTTTTTTTAAATCTCGAAGTATCGCGATAACAAACGAACGAGCCGAAAAAAACATGACGGTACGTAATACAAACAAACATAAACTAGCTGTCGGAATATAAAAAAAAAAAAATAAAAAAAAAAATTGCGGGTGACAAACGCGTTTCAAGAAAAAAACCATGAATGGAGATCAAAAAAAATAATCGTAAACGCCTCAATAAAAATGGACGACGGTCGCCCCCGCGCGCTTTTAGAAATCTATAAATCCGATTGTCTATTCTATATATTATTATACTCGTATTTTATATGAGTATATATCTAACATATAATATTATATACGTGTAGTAGTGCGGGCTAGCCCCGTTCGAATCGATATAATTCCATTAGCGAACATATTTGTCTCCTCGGAAACGGACGATTTTCGGCGTTTTATTTTTTTGGCGCCGAGCCATACGTTTTGTACAGCGGTATAGAGAGAGTACAGTCGCGATAGTATTATATTATTATGTACCGCGGTATCGTGCGTGGTATACTATAAACTATATACCAGTATATATATATATATACCGCACCCAATCGGTTTGCCAAAATCGACACTATATAATATACTCGTGTATATATACGACTTCCGATCAATCTTCGCCAAGTTCCGCCACGCGACCTCTGCTCCGTATGTAATATATAATATATATACTTATACTTATATATATTATAATAATATACATATATGTATGTGCATCATACGAATTCGTCCCATTCGGTGTACGGGCGCCATGTCGGGCGGTAAATCCGACCGGCAATTATTGCCGCACATCCTCGCGGTTAATTTATGCGCCTCGAAAATACGATGAATATTCACATGTATACACCACGCGCGAGAGGGTTGAGACATCCGTACCAGATACGGTCGCGCGTGTAGAGAATATAATAATATATTCGGACTAATGGTCGACCGGTCAACGCGTATATACGCTATTATTATATACATGCTAAACAGCCCCGCCAAAATTTAATTGGCCGGTCAA
>JAIUCT010000016.1:4790447-4811919 GCA_021307375.1 Tetraneura akinire | reverse complement strand
AATAATAAATAATAATAATAATAATAATAATAATAATAATAAATAATAATAATAATAATAAAAATAATATATTCGCAATGCAAATACCGCACCGTCCGAAATAATTTTTCTTCTGGTCTTAATTTAATATTTATTTATTTTTTTTGTTTTTTCGTTGTGCTCGCATGTTAAAAATACGCGCGCCCGGTCGGGGGTAAACGCCCGAATAAAATTCGACTGCGATTATCGTCTCGCGCGCAAAGTTGAGCGCTGAAAACTTTATAATGAATTATGCAAAAACGAAGACCGGATGGTGGCAGTACCTGTATATAATATATATATAAGGTTTTTTTTTAATCCCAGTTTTTCGTCCACTGATGCAGCATCACTATATATATAAATATACCTATAGCAGTAACACCTGGTACACGTTTTCCAGTTATATCGTCTTAATCGAATTAAGCGCGTTTTATTTCGTCCGTCACCGCCGTTTTCTTAATACTATATATAATATAATATATTATATATGCATATGACGCGTAAAAATACGATTTTTATTATTATTATTAAGTTGGCAGACAATCGAATGATGGCATTATAAAAAAGAATAAAGATTTTAAACTTTAACTTTCATCGAGTACCTATTCCGATATAGTGACTTTTGTTTTTGCGTCCGTATATCCTATATATATATAGGTATAATAATATATAAATAATATATTAATTTGTATATTATAGAAATCGCTGTTTGCACCGTTCGTTAATATTTTGTTTTTTGTTTTTTTTTTTTTTTATCATTTTTCATTTTCAACGAATTAAACGCCTTTTACACGCTATCTGATCCGTAGTTTACTATCGCCATACCACTGTACGAATATTCGTGAACTGGCTGAAAGTTGTAAAACGTATATCGAACGTCAAATTAAAGTTTATACTTTAGCCCGCAATGGGTTTTTATTTTAATCCCTCGCAGTAAACGTATTATTTAATATCGTATATAATATAATACCGAATTCTCTATAATAGAATGAACGCCGATCGTAAACGTATAATAAAGTGGTTATAATCGTATATAATGAATATGGTCAAGAAAACGAAACGTTCGTCCGATCGATTTACAGAGGTTCAATTATTTATTTATATATTGTATAAAAAGAAAGAAAAAGTAGACGCCTATTCAATTTGGACTTAATCGATTATCCGTCTAACGTTATGTTATGCGCACGCATTTAAATATCGTACAATATAATGTATAAATAATATAATCGATAGATATATTTTTATATAATAATATTGCAGTATAAAAAACAGTAGGATATTCTTTTATTTGACTTAACGGAAATAAAATTAGAACATAAATATCAGAAATTAAAAGTATTATAAAAAAATAAAATATAATTAATATTACCTTCTTCGGCGACCGTATCACTGTACTCGCCATCTGAAATCAAATAAGAACAATATACACGATTAGATTCGTTTGACGTAAATTAAACGAAAAATAAAAAAAGGCAGCCTAATTAAACCCTTATATCGTGTTATACGCGCAAATATTGTTTAACACATTATCATATTATAATAAATGTACCTATGTAATACAATATATTAATATAATAATTTCCAAATGTTCGTGTACGATAATCGCGAAGGGATGGTTTGATGTGAAGTCTTCCGTTTCGACGACGCACAAGATGATAATTTGTCGATTCGGGACACGGAACCGCGAGGGGTGTAAGTTTGAATATTATATACGACGAGCGTGCACACGACCACCTCGTTTATCGCTCCGGTACACTTGATGTTATCAATTAGGTACTTATTACGTGTGTATATATTATATACGTATATTATATTATATTATAAGAGCACATCATAATTTCACCACCGATAGAACAGTCGCGGCGGTGTGCGACAAGAGAGAGCAGTCGTCTTTCACGCGCGTTTCATATTATACTATTTTAATGGTTATTATAATTTCATGTTATTTTATATTTACAATTCGAATCGATATTTTTGATGTCGAAATAGGAAACTATAATAATAATATTATGAGTGAATTTTTTTTTAATTTTTAATTTTCCTTATATTAAAAATAATATACATAATAAAATCTATATAGTAAATCGCAATAAATATTATATTATATAATTATATAAAATACGTATAAAAAAAATATTTATTACCGTTAAACGGGATATCGATCTAAATAATATGAAGGTCTTATCGTCGTATAATACAAATTTAATAAACATCTTCGCTCGTGCGTATATAAAAATAATAATTTGACATCGGGGGTGGAGTGGCGTATTAAAATATTTTACGCGCTGATAAAACAGTTTAATAACATATTATTATAATATTATATTTGATGTCGCAAAATAACCGGGCTGATAAAAGCTCACGAAATATTTTTAACCCTCGTCACTGTATTCATTATCGTCTCTATATAGGTACTGGTTTTGCATTGTTGCCCGACCGCGTTCGCGTATAATTTTATACTATGTATACGCTGGAGGGTATTTTATAATAATAATAATATAACCTCATCAAATGGTTAATCCGGATGACCTGGTGTAATTAAACAGATATAGGATTACCGCGTGCTGATTGCGATATCGCGTATAATATAATAGATAATAATTATAACGTACGCAAAACGCCGTTTGTCGCTATATACTCGTAATATTATTCGTCTGCCACTGTTCATATTATTAATATTATACATTTTTAAGACACTCGCTCGTTGTTATGTCTACATATAACATATCGCTCGTTTATCGAATTATTGAATGTCTGTTCGAGGTTTGAGGAACATAATTAATATTTCGTACATTATAGTACTCTATATAATATGAACAAATAATATAATTATCAATATTATACCATATTTAGCACATATGGTAACCGTCGAAAGAGTTCACCCTTATACATGTGTATAAAAAGAGCAGAAGATATTGTTTTAATCCGTTTTTTTTTTCAATATTGCAGGCCTCACTGGCGAATCTTATATTTTAATAACAATATACACGCGCCATAACGACGTGTAAAACATAATTGCTCTCGTAATATCATATTATTATCATTATTATAATGCGATGCCGTTAACGAGGATCTAATGCGGGACGTTAAAATATACTATAAGGGGGGTTAACTTTAAGAGATGTATTGTTGCTGCAACGAAACAGTATCTGTTTGATACGGCTAATACTCGAACCACTCAAACTTTCGACTCAATAAGCCGACAGATCAAAAATTCAGTTTCTTAGTTTTCAACAAACTTTTAAGAAGTCATCAACTGCTCATATTGCCGATTTCAGAACACACACACACCGTATTCCGAAAACGAAAATCTTTAATAAAGTTTTAGGCTTAAGTCAAAGATCTATATATAATTTTAAATTTTTTCCAAAAGACATTCCAATAATATGATTATATATTATACGAGGTAATTGTAGGTACTTATAATTGGAATAAAATCCGAAGGATATAGTACTATATTATTGTTATTGGGTTTTTTACTTTTTTTTTTTTTTACTAATTTATGATTACAAACTTACAATTAACGTAATATTCTAGCTCTAGGTATTTATTTATTTTAAATAGTAGGTAATACTATAACATTTATTCTTTTTTTTCGTATTAATAATTCTGATCGTTACATAAATTTTACTTACAATAATTAAATTCCTAAAAGTCATTAAACTGAGTATTTTTATCTCAAAATTTATCATTGTAATGTCATTAATAAATAAATATTTAAAAGGAATAGCTCAACCAATATTAAATAATGAATTGAACACAACAAACACACATATCACACGCCCTACACTCATAATAATTTCGTTAACGCTCGTCCTCTACAGCACAATATTATCATTATAATGATTTATCAAACATAATAATTTGATTAATCGCTATATACATAATAAACTTAAAATTATAAGTGTTGCCATGTTGTATAGTTACGGTTCAGTAAAACCGTAATCGTTCAAATATACAAAATAATATGATTCACGAATAATAATTAAAATTTAAAAATATATTATTTTATAAATCGTAGATAATTTAAAAAAATATTATTGTCAGCATTATGAATTAATATGATATTTACCTATACGATGAGTAGGTACACATTTTAAAATTTTCAAAATTTAATGGTCACTGATATAATTTAAATATATACAAATGATGGACTATAACTTCGCAAAGGGTCACTGACCTCAAGGCGTGTGAAATTTATATTTTGAGGGTGCCCTGATTCCCGAATATTTAATATTTACGACCAGCGACACGTGTGTAATGTATTGGGGGTGGTGCATCGGGTTGATTTGATGAACAAATGATATTTTTTTCGGAGAAAACCTTAAAAAACATAAGGCTTTGCTCTTCTAACATTTATTGCATTATTATTTCTATACTGTTTTGGTATTTCGAAAAAAAAATAAAACATTTACACTCATAACCAATATGAAATTAAAATTAACAATAACATAATAATATAATATTCTCGTATTGTCGTGTAAATTAATATTGTGTGACATTAAAATTGATTTTATTGTAAATACGTATAATATACGCAGGGTTAGATTATACGAACGGAATCACAATAATTTCTCGTACAGCCGGTGAACTACATGCGATGTTTCATATAATAATAATAATAATTATTATTATTATTATTATTATTATTATTATTATTATTATATAATATGCGCTCGGAGATACATTGTATATTACAAATTAAATTATACACAATAAACTCTGCGACGCGTAGGTATGGATGGTCGAGGTATGCGTGGAAAATATTATATATTATACCAACAGCTAGCTAGCGGATATAGCGGAGCGCGGGATGACTGGAGGATTTATGACAGCTAAATATGCGAGCTTGCAGATTTTTTATCCACCCTCTCACACCTTATTTATAATATAAAGTATAATATGTACTCGGCTATTTTGGATTTAGCGCGTATATAGTTCTTGCGATACGCGCGGATAGATAGTATGCACATAGTTAACCGAGGGGGTAGAAAATGTATAATATTATACAGAATGCTCGAATAGTTGTTTTCTGCAGCGTTTTCTCGATCGCTTGAACTGAATAATTGTAAACGGTTTTATTCGAGAAAACGCAATAATAATATATTATATTTTATTAGTACCTAAGTATATTATATAGACATATTATTATATTATATATAGGTAGATACTGTCGAATACTGATTAATTTCTCTCGGTTGTCAAACGCGAACGTTTATAATATTATATAAAAATAAAAGAATACGATCGCATTGCGGTTTCAACCAATAATACCTGCATATTGTATATACGAATTCATACTGCGGGGGGAAAAAACGTTTCAGTTTACATTTGGCACGGATGGGCGATTCCATAAAAAAAAAAAATACGCGAATTTTGAAGAATATTTTAATATCTGATCTGATAGAGCATATACCAGGTGCACGGTCTGTTGAAGTTTAAATTCGAATCGAAGAGTAATGGTCTTTCAGAGTGCGGTATTATGATGAGCGTATATATATACTCAATGGAAATTAATATAAGACGTGTTTTTACATATTGATGTATCGGCTATTTGATTGTGTTTCCAATTTTTTATACTCTAGCACATATTCAGTTACACATATTATATCGTATATTTAAGCAATACAAATATGAACACATTATATAATTATATTATCATTAAACTACAATATTGTATTAATTTAATAGAAGTCCGCGTTATTTTAAGTAGTATTTTTAGTTTTAAACAGTTATAAAAACTGGTAAAATAAAAATTTAAAATCGAGCTATAATAAAATAATATTGCAGTGATCAATATTCGATTTGGGCATATCCGTCGTCCTTACACGTTTATTTTGCGGTTGCAGCAGCCCGCAGTTTACATCGGGTCTGTTAATCTTAATTACTATAGTTAAAGATGCATTCAGAAAAATATACAGAACACGCGAACTTCCTGCGCCTTATCGTCTTAACGGGTCATTTCTTCGGTGTTTTGGTATGTATGTTGTTTATGATAAATACCGAATGGAAACGAAAAACGAAAACGCTAAACTACAACTATTGATTTTTTTTTCACTTCAAAAAAAAAAAAAAAAAAATTGTGGTTTTTTTTCTTTTTTTGTTCGTCCAAAATTAAATAATTTTATTTATATTTTATAATCGTAAAGTTATATAGTTTATGTTATTTAACCATTATTTTTAGCATTTTTATGAATGGAATAAATAAATAGATCGGGAAGAAACAAAAATTAAAAGATTTAATTGTATATAGGTAGGTACCTATACGTATATAAACTTAAATACAAAAAAATAAAAATAAATAAATAAAAGTAAAACGTTAAAATTTTATATAATAATAAATGTTTGTTGTAAATAAAGAACGCGACTTTTCCATTAGTAACAATTAACGGCAGATGGTTGCCTTGCAGTTGTTTGCATGAAGGGACATTGACTCGATCGAATGTATGGTATATATATAGGTATATAATAAGAGAGAGAGACTACGTTGCATATAATATAACCATGGTATAAGCCGTGCACGGATACAAAAGATCGGAAATGAGGGTGTATATGAAGGGGTTGACAACTGATTCCATACAAAACGTCCATCATTGTCGGGGGCGAACTTTCGAAAAAAAAATAATGCTAATTATACAGTACGCATGATGCAAAAGAGGAAAAAAATTGCTATCGCGGAAATAATAACAGCGTTTTAACGCGAGGAGTGTTACAACACGCCTAATAACAAAACCAAAACATTTCGCAATATTATTTATTCGTATATTATAGAGATATATACTATTGTTACAGACTTATGATAATAAAGCAAGGACTTTCATACATTTGCATATTTTTTCTGGTTAACTTTATCGTATGCTTGGTAAGTACAAAATACATTTCATAACGTTTATGATGAAATACTCAAAGTTTTTAGTGCGTATTTTTGCATATTTGGACATTTTTTGGTTTAAGGGTCATATTTTTGATTATAAGAGCAAATTTTAAGCTTTTAGTATGCATATTTTGATGGTTTATCGAAAATCAAGAACGAAACAAGACGTATATGTAGTACATGTAGTACGTGAAATTAGTATGTTTTCGAAATTATAATATAATGATTAATTGTACGTAATATATTATAATTTACACGATTAAACGTCTTATAAAGTTATACAAATTAGGATAAATATATACGAGGTTAAATAATATAATATAAGGACCGGAATATAAATTATTATTTATCCGAAACGTTTTACGTGCGATGTATACCATCATGGTGTTATAATGCGTATACATATATATATATATACTATACATAAACGATAAACATGATATAAATTAAAACATTTTGCAAAACGTCGCGCGATACGGTCAACTATATTATACACGCTATGTATACTATTTTGGAATAGAAATTTTTTTTCCCCCGACCGACCAAACGTGCTCCAATGGGGGCGCTCGTGACCAGGTTTTTGTGAGTTCCTTGAACAAGCCTATATACCATGTTATATATTATTTAGGTATATACAATATACGTATGTACAGTTTCACTAATTATATTGTTCACGTGAGCAACGTGAAATAGAACGGATTTAGAATACAAATTACAGGAATTAAACTAAGTGCTGCACGGTCGCGCAGATGCTGTTTTGCGATTCTGTCCCTTGCTGGAGAACCATTAACCCTTATTGCTAACCGAGAAAAACCGGCGTTTCCTTTGGCCCTCAACGGGGTTTTTGTTTTTCGTTTTATTTTTTTTTTACTTTTTTTACTTTTAATGTTTACCAAGAAAAGTGGCGTGGTTTTATATATATATATATAGTTTAGCGAAAAAATTTGGAAAAGGGTTTTCGCGGAACAATGCAAATAAAAAATAACAGACGGAGGCGATTCCTGAAGGTTATTTTTTTTCTCTTCGGCTGAAACTGCAAAAGTGGATATTTTCTCGTTTTACTTTTACTGCCGTATATAGAAAATTTATGTACCCCGGAAAACCGCAAGTTTTGTGGTACGATCAATATTAATTTTGCATTTACAGTAAAATATAATATAAATGTCTTTCGCGCCATTAATATTATATATATAATACTGTTCGAATATTATTATAATCTACACGCGGCGAGTTCGAAAAAAATAAATATAAATAAAAAAATCCAAACTTTGATAAAAAATTTACTCGAATTGTTGTATTTTTTTTTTTTTTTTATCTTACAATTTGTTTGGCCAATTGTGGTGTGTACTTATATACGCAGTCACAAGTTTATATTATTTCTCACTACTTCGGTTGTTTCCCACATTCCGACGGCAAAGTGCAGTTTGCATTTCTTATGAGTTTACCAACGAATTATACTATCGCGCTCGATACAAACCGAGTAAATAATAAATGTATTTTTTTATGCGCTTACGCCTCTGTTTTCCCGACAGGAGACCTGACCCACAGTCTGCAAGGTATTATTATTTTTCGTTAAAATCGTTGTTTCTTTTTCCTGTGGCTTATTTTTCTCGAAAATGTTGAGATGTACATTTTCAACGTTTATTATTATACGAGTATATAAATATGTAGGGAGGGATCATCTTGTAATATTATAATTTACAAGTAGGTATACGTGATGTGCCTGTATTTTATTATAAATAATATATAGTCTAATTTACCGCGATATATGTACCTATATAATATAGTAGGAAGGGTATCATTTAAAGTATACCTACCTAAAATTTTAATTGAAATTTCACTAAAACATTATTCGTTTTAATCACCAGATTAATATTTGAAAAAAAAAAACAACGCGTGGGAATACCAGATTAATGATGAAACCTGTTTCCGACACGATTTCGTGAGACTTTAAGAGGTGTACTTAATGAAGCCTAACGCGCTCAAGAAGACTTTCGACGGCGTAAGTCGTATATACAAATCGTACGTGCCAGATAAACATCTCCCGAAGAAGTTAATATAACACGTTATATACGAGTAAAATAATAATAATAATTTAGTCATGTGTATGGTATATTATGTTACATAAACGGGATAGCCGTCAATAATAACGTTAATAACGTTAACCGATCGTATACTCGTATATTATGATCAGTGTTATAAAATAATATGACCTAAAATCTTTAGCCGGAAACGTGCGGTTTGCCGAGAAAACGTATAAATATATTATATAGAAAAAAAAATAATAATAAGGAATAATCAATATAATATGGGTATGCCTAATATAATGAGTCGTCGGATAGTTGTCGGTCGTAACGCATATTATCGTGTTGTATGTTGGAAAAAAAATATTTTGAATTTTTCCTTGGAGTTTAATTAAAAAAAAAATAAAATAAAAGAAACACTATACAGACGTATATTTTTATATATTACGCTTATACATTTTTGTTTTGTCTGTACGATACGATATCACGATAAAATTGATAATATTTTTAAAATTACTAGAGACCGCCGTTCGCAGGTGTCCAGGTCCGGTCTTATATTATAAAATGTATAGGCCCTGGATCAATTTTAATAATAATACGGGAAACTCGTTAGCGGATAACTAGTTTGCCGACAAGAACGGCCGCTGCAGAGCGGCATTGTTAACGATTATACACGACGGCCGAAGAATGAGATAAGTTTAAAGTACGTTTCACTCGGCGATTAGATAATGAACTTTCGAAATACACCGAACATTGTATTATTTATATCTAAACAATAATATTATGATTTTATAAATGTTGATGTCGCCGTTGACGTACGGTTTATAATATTATTATTATTATTATTATTATGACGACGATGGGCGAACGGCCAATAACGGAATAATATTAATAATAGGTAATTTTATTCTCGGGCGATTTAATATTGTGAAAAGAACCGCCTATATAATTTATATTCCTATATAATAATATAATATATTTAAATTAAAGTCGGCCGTTTATATGTTTTTAGAATAAAAAAATAGTTTTTACAATAACGTCTGCAGTGAAAAGTACCTTATACATAGTTTTATTTCACATTATACAATCGTATTATGTATATAAATTACTGTGTCGAGGAAAAAAAAATGCCTATACGATGATATTAGATAACCAGGACTTACCAGGACAAATGGAAGTGCATTCGGCTTTATTAACCGCGGATCCTTGACAGGGCTTGCCACCGTTTAGCGGCACCGGGTTGTTGCACACTCTTGTACGTTTCTGTTGTCCCTTCCCGCACCTGGAACTACATTCGGTCCACTGCGACCACGGCGACCAGCCTCCGTTAACTGCGGAACAATAAATTCACGTTTATATTAGTCGCGAGCGCAAAAATATAACACGTATAAAATAATATTATGACTACGTGATAACACGACAAGTCCAATAATAATAAACGCGCGTTTACACAGATAAAGTATTAATTTTTATACGAGTTTGCCAATTCACGTGGGTTATAGGCACACAATATTATTACGAGTATCAATATATTCCATGTATATAAATAAATTATATATATATATATATATAATACAAGTGAGTGACCGCACGCATTATAATATTATATGTCCGTTGTCCAGCGTATATTATATATTATTATGTATGTATATACGACGGCGGCAAAATCGTGTTTGCAAAATAAACGTACTTAGGTATAAAGGGTCGGGGATGCACCGATGGTGGCCGCGTGAGAGCAGAGATCACGAACTTGTGATTTAGAGCACGTCGGTTTCGTGTCTCAATATTGTAAACGTATATAATATAATATAATATAATATAATATTATATATATATATATTCGAGACCGCGGCCAACAATAAATCGCGGTTTTTTTTTTTCATAAAAAATATCAAAGATCGACTGACACGATAATTCTACATACCGATATATGTGTATGTATTATATTTTATGGCGCATTATAATAAAATATATACGATGATATACCTGTAAAACGCGGACAATTCTTTCTTTTTTTTTTTAAAAAAAAAAATACACATTTTATCCGACTTTATATCTATTATACGCGCGTTCTACTACCGCAATGTATAACAGTTATACATTTATATATTATAGTAATATACTGCAGCACACGACTATAATATTATTATATTTATATACGTTGATATAGTTTTCTGTTTGTAGTTTGTCCGTCGTTTGCGCCGAAATTCACGTGATGACTTATTTTACATAATATTATTACACGCGCGTGCATATAACATAATATATGACAAAAAAAAAAAAAAAAAAATAATAATAATAATAATAAAATAAAAATATATTAAGAAGCGTGTCCACTCGCTGAACCATCTGTTGAAAACCGTAAACGTCTTGTTGTACAGGTATGTTTATTAATATTTAAAAATCCTGATGACATCGGTTGAAAAATAAAAAATATCTAATATAATAATACACCATTATAATAGTTTCGATTTCACGGTTTTAAATGATATTTTATAGATAATATTATTATAATTACATGTATTATAGATATATAATATACTCATTAGCATATTATCATATTATAGTATATAGAAATAAGAAATATCACGTCATTATATCGATAAACGGATAATTTATAAATTAATATTATAATAATATACACGAAAACACAATGAAAAATATAGCGATTAAATTAAACAATTAAAACTTTCTTTTTTCCTCCGCGCGTTTGTACAAATAACAATAATAATATTATAAAGGTAAACAACACGTATACGGTTTTAAACGGTGAATATTTTTCACAAAATGTAAATAGACGTATATTTTTTATTATGTAAATACATACGATAATAATAATAATAATATGTGTGTATAACATTCTCGTTTGCATTGTTGTACGTCTCAATATTCTCCAGAGTCAGTTTTAAGATTTTAGTAATATAATATAATACGCTCGTGTGTGTGTGTGTATTATAATAGCGTATAGAACTTTCATTGAAATCGTTGCCGACAAACCATTAACATAATAATATAAAACGTTATATTCGTTTTTTTTTTTTTTTGTTTAAGTAATTTATTTATTTTAAAAAAAAAAAGAAAAATTGTTTTATCTCGTCGTAGAAATGCTATAAATAATACATAACAATATACCAAAAACGCGTACCGCGATTATTATTAATAATAATACGAGCGAGTATATGTTATGTAATATATATTTTTTTTTCTTCTCTAATCGTATTGTTGTTATTATTATTATTATTATTATTATTATTATTATTATTATTATTATTAAACTCGCTTTAAGGTGAGAAATATAAAAAAAAGAAAAAACGATAGAATACAGTTCGGTTTTGTTTATTCGAACAACGCGTTTAGACAAAACGAAATCGTGTCTGCATTATTTGTACACGGTCGGGAGTATTTTTGACTGGAAACACGATTCACGCGTTTCGTTGATATATAAATATATAATATTATACTAATAATAATACGCATGCCTTATATAGTGTCCAATAACAAGAAGAAGAAATATTAACGTTATACGCGGTAAAGGACCGACAAGAGTTTGCGCGACTATATAATGTGTATACAATTGTATATTGTACTTATATGTATATAATTTTCACACCGTACGCACGTATGGTATATGGTATATGTATATTATTTTATATATGTTTTTGTGGTTTGCCCCTCTCGTTGATAAACGGCGAGGTGCGTTTGCCACACTTCACGTTATTCGAAACGGCCAGGTGGAAGTCTCAATAATTTTCGTCAGTACATACGTAGGTATATAGTACAAACACAATAATATTATAAATGTGTTTGTTCGCCACACTCGAACACAATCGCGAGGTCAGGCGATATGATTTCCCACGAGAAAATCGTCTCGGGATTAAATAAGCATTAGAGTCGGATTCGTCGAGTATTTATACGTATAGGTACAAATATTATGGAATATCGATGATTTACGAAATTGATTTGAAATATTATCGTGACCTAGCCGACTATATGGAAATCCAGACCTGTGACCGTATAATATATATATATATATAAGTATAACTTCATCTGCCAGGTGGCAAACGCGTATATACAAGTTCAAAAGACTGATGACTTCTCTTGTACGTGTACACACTATAGGTACAGTACAATAAACATGAACGCATAATGTAATGTATATAATGTTATAATGTTAAAACGGTTTCTGAGGGACCATAAAATAATAAAAACGAATATTCGTGTTCGAACACGCTTATATTACTAGAGTAGACTTTAATTAAAAAATAATTTTAACTATCATTGCGTGCGGTTGTTGGTATTTCAGAGTAACCGATTGTAATAATAACCAGGTAATATTATAAACTATAAACTACCTGCTTAATTAAAATATGTTAAATTATACGAAATTATTATTAGGAATCCGAGAAGTAATAATATTGTACCGTATATACGTCCTATTCTATTCGTATATACCTACACACACGGTGCGATGTTCTTTAATTTATTATAAGTTGATGTTCGATTATACGAGTGTATTATTACAACCAGGTATACGTTTAGACGTTTATACAGTGTTTATATAACGGAGGAAAAAAAAATGCTTCGAAAATCACCGGCCGCCCTTTCATTAAAACTATATACCAACATAGGCGTAGAGCTCAGCTCGTGTTTCGAGGGGCGTGTGCGTTATTTTATCAAACTATACAACGTAAAAATCTTGAAGATAACGATTAAGATTACGATTAGTTAAAATAATTAAATATTTTAATGGTACGACAACGAGAGTGAAAAAAAAAACTGTGTTTTATTATTAAAACTCTCTATTAAACAACATAAGCGTACGTTGTACTCGTATGTTTTGACATTCGCGCGACGTTAAAAACAAAAATACCTTTGTAATATTATTGCTTTCCGCGAGGATGGCATTCCGCGGTTATAAATATAGTGTTTAAAAAGCGAATAATATACTTTAGTTTTTAAACGCAGAAAAACCAGGAATGTTCAAATACACAATAATACATATATAATATATAAATACGACCAATGATATCAAAGGAAAACCGAAATCGATATGACGTGAAACTGCAACGGTATAAAGAATCGGGGGGAAAAAAAAATCAGGAATTTAATATACTGTCGTAAAACATTTCGTATACGACTTCGAACCCGAGCCGTTTGATCGAAATAACAATTGTCGTGTATTCGATACGTTGTACTGTTTCTATATTTCTATATATAGAATAACGTATTTTATATTATACCTATAGTCCATACTCATCATATTATAAAGATTAAAAATTATATAAATTAAAACGTTGGCCGTTTGCAAAAACGCGAGCAAACAGTGCTGGCGCCTCCTATCCCCGAACGACTTGGTTACAACCGCGCGCGTATACCGGGGATATGGTACATACCGCGATACATAACCGCGACCATTGTAACCGTAATACTGCAGTATTCTTATTATTATGAACGCACGCACGTATAAATCATTATATTATTGTTATGTGTACGCGACGCGTTCGGATAATATTATATACAGTGTTTGGCGTTTTATAGCCACTTTGAGCCGCGGTGTATAACAACTTTCATTACCGGCTAAGCTCGGTTCGGCCATTAAAAATGTTTGCTCGAGTCTTACGACCCACCAGCAGCTGTACACGTATACAATATATTAAGAATAATATAATATGTGCGCCGCCAAACTATTATGTACCTACCTATATCGAGTCAAACGACATAATTCCGACGCTCAGTGACGTATTACAAAATATATATTTTTCGCCATTCCTTTCCTCGAAGTATAACATTTAAATATATATATATATAGTAATTCGTTGTTGCGTGCGTCTAAAACGCTTAAAAATCTCTTTTTTCTCCTCTTTGGAAAAAAATTTGGTAACGTTTTGCACGAATGGAATTACGATTTTTGTCCGTCGTATATAATACGTGTTAGGTAAAACCTACCGCTTTCGCTATTATACCATGTAACACGAACACGGTATAAGTCGCGCGGGGAAAAAACTTCCTTCGTATCGTTATTCGTTAACGAGATTTTCAATAACGAAACTTTTGTCGCCCGCGCGATAAAACACATTTTTTTTACTCTCGAAACCAAAAATAACCAATACGCACGCGCAGTATTTTATATATTATATTATATGAATAATACAATAGATATGGAAAAAAATAAAAAAAAAAATAATAAAATATATTACGACGGGGTCCGAATAGCGTACGGAAAAACGTAGAATTTCGATCTGTGCGTTTTCGAAACGCATTTATGTTTTGTGTACGCATGGCTCCCTGAAAAACTTATCCATACGTATATGTTACATCAGGGGTGGCCAAACGGTCGACATAGAGTACAAATACGGTTTGAAAATCGATCTCGAGTAAAATTTGTTCCCTCAAATATTTGTTGTACATTAATTAAATTTTAAATTTTATATTCATTTTAATTGTGTTAAGTATAATATATTTTGGAAAAACATCATTTTTTTTTTTAAAATTTCTATTAAAACGAGTTTGGTCACACCTGAAGGATAAGTCGTATATTATACTTTGAGATAAAATAGCGTATATAAATATAATATAGGTATATCATATAAATCCGCACGTCATCCCAATATATCCCATAACGCACAACACGAACACGACACACGATAGTCTCACGTCGTATAATACGTACACGACCCGCACAGAATGTCTGAAAATGTGAAAAGTTATAATATTTCCACACCCCAACGTATCTCGGTACAGGTAGGTACCCTATCTCTGTTGATCGGTCAGACCGGAGTGACACGTACGAACTACGCCTTTTGCATGAAAACGTGACATTATTGCATTATTATTTTATAAATAACGATTAAAAATAAATTTTATTTTATTTTTCTCTTTTGAATTACATAATAACATAATAATTATTGTTACACTGCTACCGGATAATTGTTATTAAACGAATAAAATTTTATTACAATAATTACTGGCAGTTCAAGTCCAATTTCGATGATAACTTATTTTTTTATCACGGAAAATTATGCAGTAATAATACGAGTATTAATGTATCGATCGAACGATCGGTCGACGAAAGCGTTTAACTTTTATGGCGACTCACAAACGATATTATAATCGAATTATAAATAATTTTATTAAAAGGATTATATAAATCTGTTTACAATAATAAATTGTAGACGTTATAAACTAATAAATTATATCATAATATTAGGTGTAATATATTATAATAAAAATAACGTGGTAATAATGAAACAACATACACGACAATATTATAATAATTAAATTATGAACTATATATTAAAAACGACGGACGAAAGTTCATTCGCGATAATGATTGGTATTTAAAATACACAAACGCAATAATAATAATATACGTATAGAATAGGAATAAAATTTTTGTGTCGTCACAAAGAAAATATCGTTTTTTCAAAATCATACCAAGTAAGGTAAACGTGCTCACCCCAAGTGTTTATTATCTAATACTCTCTAATATGGACGCGTTACACACAAGATGAAATAATAATAAAAAATAAAATATAATACGATTAAATCTATGGTTTTCAATAGAGTAAATTTTACTTCGATGGTAAATCGATCGAAGAAAAAAACGAACTATAATTTTAAGTATGCGCTCGGTTAAAAGAAGGGTCGCATGCGAGTGGGTGTATGAAAAACATCAAAATGTAACACGAATACGCGCTCGCGTTGAAGCACGTTTTTTATATGTTTACCTTTGTCGTGTCAGGACGATGACGTTGCCAAAGCGATTAGAAATACCGAAAGTACATGCCTAATATAATACGAAAGGTGTTTATTATAATATGTCGGTCAAAAGAGTTTAATTGCCGATATTATTTGGACGACAAAACGCACCTAGGAGGGCTCGGCTCGGTACAATCCACAGTTTTCATATTATACAGGTACACAATACATCAGTTATTTTCGACAAAAATTATTTATATTATATAATAATATATAATATCACGTTAAAAAATTGACGATTTTATAAGTACGTACGCGTTTTCGACGCCCTGTATAAGTCCAATATTTTTACAACATATTACAATAATATTATATTATATGAATTATGATCATTCCTTATACCTATTATTATTATTATAATACTTATACACATTCTATATATTCTACACGACGACGACCATTTTTTGGTTTGATTGCCAAGGATATTGTATTAATATTATATAATGATATCTTAAAACTATAATATGATGAGGACACATAACTATATACAGCAGTGTTTTCGATTACCACAACGACGGATGACGACCACGACCGCGGTATATTATTATAAGAATAACATTATAATATACTCGTTCATTATTTTATGGAAATAAAACGAATATTATTATTAAGCTATATCTGTAGTATTTATGTTATGTATATATTATATATTATAAGTACGTATACTTTGGCGTTTCCACGTGCGGTTATTAGTTCTGGATCATTAGCCCTATATAATAAATATACGAAGTGAGAAGAAAAAGAAACCCTCGACGAGCCTCCCGCAGCATTTCGGATTCAGAGTGTTTATGAAAGGGACTCGTGTGCGATAATTGATTGCGACTGTATAATACGAGTGTGTTGTGTACAATTTACGATAGGCTTGCCCTCTCCTCCGTTCCCCGTCCCACCAGTACGTAAATAATTTATATTACCATCCGCAATCGGTTCCCTATACATAACTGTTTTAGTTATTATTATTATTTTTTTATATTTTATTTTATTTTTTTTTTACTCGAAACGACGCCCACACCACGACTGCTTAATGACCGAAGACCCATCGTAAAAACGAACGGCAAAATTTATGCCACGAGGGGTTGTATTGTGGTCCAATATAATATCATTCGTATTTAGAATAACCCGAATGACCCAACATAATATATATATAGTTAAATCCCGAGTTTGGATAACATACGGATTATAATATGCACCATGTTCAAATATGTATATATCAAAAATAATCCAAACTTAAAAAAAATAAAATAAAATTACAGACAGAATAATTTCATTTACGCGCGATATCATATTAATATTTATCTATAGTTATTATTTCTCGTATATACGCATTATGCTATATCGTATATATTATATAATATATTTAGTATTTACAAAAAACAAAATGAAAATATATTATTATAAATACACCTGCTGTATTAATGTAAAATCGACTATATATTATATTAATATTAAATATTATTTTTTTTTTAAATTGAAAACAGATACCTATTCGTTGATAAAAAAATTTAAATAACTTTAATAATTTGAGAAATATGAATTTTGCAATAGGTTCTTCCAGTCCAATGAATTTAATCACATTTAAAGTTATAATTTCCTGAGACTTATAACAATGTTTATATTTAATAAATAAATCACATAATCTCTGCTTTCGTAAAATACGTGCTTAAATAAGTTATTTAAATAAGTTCATTATGCGGCTTGCAATCCTACATCCACTATGGTTTAAGGAGGGTAGAAAGTTTTGATTGCCAAAATGTGCACTGAAAAACAATCCGCGAAAGAAGTTTGAAGAGTAAAGAATCCTTAATTTTAGTACCTTCCCGCCTAAAATAGTAACTTTGATATGATTCAAAGGGGGCGAATGCTTAAAATTTAATTTATCATTGAAAAAAAAAACAGTACACTGAATAAAAAATCTAAAAAATATAGTTATCTTTAAAAAGAATTATCAATAAGATAAAAAAAAATATATAAATTTTAATCTTTTGACATAACTTATTCTTAAAACAAATTATTTATCTCCAAACTTATATTCTTAATGAAATCAAATATAACTTTTCAGTATTTAATATTTAAATTATTAATATCATTATCATATTAATTAAATATATTTACTATATTTACTTATAGGACATACACATTTATCTTTTCATTTTATTATTTATTTATTGTTATATTTTATTATTATTACTATTGATTTATTAATAGTATTTAATTCATACATCCATGCTACGTTATTAAGATAAATGAGAAATTTAAAAGTAAAATAAATCCGTCCATAAACTCACTATAAATGACCAAAAGTATTCATTATCAATTAACGCCTCTAAGAAGGTTTTATTTGAAAACAACTCTTTTTGGTGTTATGAATTATTCAACAGAATAGTGTTGAGAGTAGAGTAAATTCCTCTTTACATATTATCGCTGATCAATTTTGCCGCAGACATCGGATAAACTTAATTTATTTATCATTATTATTTTAAAATCGAGTCAACCACGTTATGAATGTATTATTTAATATTATTTCTAATAATAATTACAACTAAAAGAATAGCATCTACACATGACCCCACTAACCCTTTTTCCTTGCCTTTAAGCTTCATTCCTTGGGAAAACAAACATGCTTGTTAACAATAGAGGAAAAAATAAATGACAATAATAACAATGGTTAGCCAATACTGCTGTATTTTATACGAACAATATAAAACGTAATATTATTGTAAAAATGTAAATGAATCGCAGTCTTTCGTCAATGCGCAGCTTTTGTTGAACTGTTCAGTTCAGTAACAAAAGATATCAGAAAATGACAATTTTTTAATGTTATATCTGGTGTTGTCATGATCTCTGTAGTACTAATAAAAAGAAAAAAAAAATGATTTTAAAGTTTTTTTATTTGTACGTTAAAATGTACAGCAGTACACCATTTAATGTGGAGAATGTAATAATAATAATAATAATGATCAAAAATTTGCCAACAGAAAAAAAGCTTTATTGTCTAGAGAATTTTAAACACAAAGAAATAACCGCCATAGATATAATAATTACTTATGGGACTGCATTCCAATTAACTAGAATTGATTGGAATTTTAAAATTGCCTGGCAAACTTTTTACTGATCGTGGGATCAAGTGGGATTCATGATTTTCGGAGTAATGTTTTCTTGTGTTTTATTTTTGGTAGGTATATCGTATATGCATTTAAAAAAAACAATATCGTGTTTCTATGAATTCAGTCAAAATTCTAAAAATCTTAATTACTTTCTTGTAATCAACATTCCTTTTTAAATTAAATTTTGATGGCATAATTATATTAATAAAACTTAAATTATCAGTTATTACACGTGTAAATGAACGAGAATTGAATATATTAATTATTGAATACGTATATTATATTGATAACAATTCTGCGGTATGCATTGCCTGAATGAATGTTAAGAAATTGTGATAATAATAAAATTCCATGATAAAATTAATGTCATAACTCATATAGCGATCACTAGGAAAATACTTATAAATAAATTATAAAAACTCTATAATTTTCAATATTATATTTTTCTTATAAAAATACCAACTAATAACTATATATCAAACATATTATACAGTCGCAAATCGCAATAATAATTTTGTAATAGTTGTAATTTTTTATAAGATATATAATATGCAATATTGTTAATATAAATTACAAAATAGTATGCGAGTGCAGGTTTTTAATATAATAATTACATTATAATGATGAAATTTTTTCAATAATCATTGAAATTTATTTGAAATCGATGAAAGTTAATAGACATATGGAACAGAAACGTTTAAAATACGACGAAGTTTTCTCATTTAATTTCTTAATAAATAAAATCGATTTCTAAATAACAAAGTAATGCACCTATTGTGCATCCTAGAGTTATATATACATCATACGTATAATACTATAACGTAAGGTCTAAAAGGATTAAAGTAACTTAATAGGGATTAAAGATTACATTTATAATACATTATATTATATATATATAGAAATCGTCTCGTATTATTTCATATCAATAATATGTACTCGTACATCTCAGAGAACATAATATTTAATTCCGTCTGCAGCTTCGTATACTAATTTTCAAAAAATCGAATAAAAATAAAAATACGAATACAGATACAGATATAATATAGGAAACAAAAGCGAGGATTATCAATACGTAATTCAATATTTATTATATTTATATGTTTATATTATAATCTCAAATAAAATATAAATGTAAAGGTACATATAATAACGGTTATGTGATAATTATTATTACCAAATCCGGTCGATATATACGTGTAATATATTTTGAAGGACATACGAGTATATACAGACACTCTGTGGACACATTTGGATTAGACAAACATAATTGAATCCGTCTTGTATTTGTATTTCGTTCGATTTAATACGTATAGGTATACAAAATAAACGCGCGGTTCCACGGTGAAAATATCAATACACATTATAATTATAATAATTCGGTTGCGGCCAATAGAAGTTTTCGAGGACTCCACCCGTCATGTTTATATAGACACTATACTTGTATATAGAATAGAATAGTATTATCACTAATCACGGTGGTAGTCTTTGTCTTAAACGTTTCACGATGAATTCCGGAGTTCGATAAAATGTTTTTGTTTTTTTTTTTTTTTTTGCAGGAGAAAGCGGTTAGGTAGATATATACATTGTATTATACATCACTTAATGTGCAATTGTGTTGGACCGATCCCGCGTTTATGTGTCTGTGTTATAATAATAATAATAATAATAATAATAATAATAATAATAATAATAAT
>JAIUCT010000016.1:4692719-4769760 GCA_021307375.1 Tetraneura akinire | reverse complement strand
TAATAATAATAATAATAATAATAATAATAATAATAATAATAATAATAATAGTAATAATAATAATAATAATAATATATATATATTTCTTTTCAACGCAACTTGTCATACCATATAAAAAATAAAAATAAAAACAGTGATTACTCGATTAATCCATGATTTATTATACGTTCAATCTCTATGTACGTATGTTATTATCATTCAATATGAGTATTCAACCAATCAATATAATACACGTTATGAAAAAGAAAAAGAAAATTAAAAATTACGAGTACGTCTATTAAAAACAACACAAATAATTAAAGAAAAATATCGTTATTGTAAACGCGATAAATATACAAAACCGAATTAATTAATAATATTTCTATTTTTTTTTTTTTTTTTTTAACTAAAATCGAGACAAGATCGTTACTAAAGATACAATGTTGGAACGTGCAACACGCGATTCCCTTTTTTCTACCATTTTTGCATTAAAAATATATTATAACTCATTCATTTTATTTTATTTTTTTAATAAAAGTGGTTTGATTTGTGTTATTTAAAAAGATAATAAAACGCGTTCTCGTGAATTCCTTGCTCCGTACATTGGTATAGAACAAAAATAACATAAACGATATATATATATAATAATAATACTGTGTACGTATCGGACTGTGTATCCTATTATAAATTCGAATAAAATGTACAACGGGACGAGGGCAGATTCAAATGTATATGTATATACCTTATTACATAGTAGATGAAATTAACGATACCTAATATTGTCATCGTCAGTGTTATAATTATAGAAAACGAAAATATAATAAGTAAACATTCACATAAATTAGTCGTTGCACGGTAAAACATTCGTCGAGTTGGGGTTCATTCCGTAAATTATAACTATATACGCATATTATTATTATTATTTTTTTTTAACGATAAGGAAGAAGGAATCACGAGAAAAGTTCTTATTTGATAATAATAATAATAATTATAATCATCGCACACACAATATTACGCTTGTCGCTTGTGTAGTATATTTTATACATTTTTCTAATTAACTTGCGGTCGCGTCGGCGGTCGCAGGTTGCGGCTGCGGTGGCCCCGCAACAGCCGGTTTATAATCATACAATATTATTACTATTAGAGGTATATATCTTGCTCCGATCTCTCGGCGGATTGATTTGTCGCCGGTAGCTGGTGTCCGGGTGGTCCGATAGGTATACGGTCGAGAGACACGAAATCGTCGTTCATTACGGTCCTGGTCGTATATTTATATAATAATAATATGTAGGTATACGCTTTAAAGGATTCATTGTTCTTATACAAAATGTACATAATATAATATATTATAATATATTAACCTGTACTGTCGCGTTTTTTTTTTTTTTTTTTTATATTTATTTTATTATTTTTATACATTTTTAAATATAATATCGTTTATAAATGCGTTACGTTTTTATTTTATAATAATACACATTATACGGGGTGTACTGTTATTCGCGTTAGAAAAATTATGGAAATGACGTTAAGAACGTTATATGCGATTTTCATTTTTTTATGTGACTCGAAACAATCATCACCCTGTATATATGTATTATACATGTGTGCATATAATACACGTATATTATGTAGGTGTACTATAACCTACCTACCGACCGTATATACACGTTGTCGTTATTATTAAAATCTACTCGGTGGGTCGATTTAATGCGATGTTCGTACCCGGCGAGGTTTGCACGATCCGCTGCAGGATCGAGTCTACGATTTTCGATCGCGAATTCGTGTCACGACCACGTGTTTATCTTAAACTACTGTTTCGCTATAATATCACGAGCTGCGTGTAAAATAGAAAAGAATTATACAGAAGATCATGTCAAATAAAATCGAAGCATTCAATAATCATAATTAATAATAAATACATATTTACAATCGGAACGTGAACTTATATCGTATATTATAATAAACACGATTTTAACAATATACATGTGGTCAAGTTTACATTATACAAATATACATTTTTGTAACTTTCAAAATAAATTATATTAAAAAAATTGCTATTTCATTTATATAATATACGAGATTATTATAATATAATATATTATAGCATTCATCATTATTCATTATAATATATCGTAAAATATATCGTAAACCTATCTAAAATATATAAATAATATATTATATTTATGAAAAAATATGCATATATAATAAATTAATATTATACAATTACATAATAATTTTAATTTATCTATTATTATTATTATTATTATTATTATTATGTTCGCATTTTTAAGATACATATATTTGTTTAAAAATATTAAACAGATACATCAAAATATATACTAGGTACATAATATTATACTGAATAACACTGAATATATTAACTATATTATATTACGTATATTTATCCAGGACATTACATTATGATAATAAATTTAAATTATTAAATAACGTCAAGTATAATAAGCTATAAAATACCTTCGTGTTTACTGGATGAAACTCTTGCAAGAATATCAAATATCATAATAACCTCCAATTTCGGATGAAAATAAAAAATATATAGGTATAGATGTATTTATATTATAATATCGTTATATCGATTTACGTGACGTATATACGAAAAACAATATATTTAATTTTCAACCACCCTCATTTGTTATTAACCAGAATACAATATTGCTTCCTCCGACCTATAATAATAATAATATATCCCCTATATTATAATAATGCCCGAGTATAATTTAGGTCAAAAAGAGTTTTATAATTTATCATGAAAACCGGGATGCAGTGCAGGCCCCATATCAAACACTGTTTTGACAAGCTTTTAATGAACGTTCGATTTTGATTACAATATACAACAGTACCAATAATACGCCTCCCTCGTATAATGTGTGACCGGTGTTTCAAAAATATCACACCGAAGTATAATTTTATATTTGAAATGCCATTCAGTTGTATACTCGTATATAGATAGAGAAAGGAAATCTGGTTTTAATTATTACGTAACGGCCTCGGGGTCCCCAATGTATAATATTTCGATGATGGTTATCTTTGGGTTCCGAGTTATTGTTTCGATTACAGGTTTTTTTTTTTTTTTTAATTTCGGATATCTAACAAGTCATCGATGATTTGTTATATGCCGCTATATAACTATACCATTCTCAGTTAAATTCACATTTAAAAATCTAAAAGGGTGGAAAAATTAATTCTTACGTACATGCATAATATACTCATATATTCCCTAACAAATTTAAATAATCCCATTCAACATTTGAATACTTATATAAGTTATAACAAGAGGTAAAATTAAAAACGTGTAATTTAACTATAACTACGTTTTAAATTGTTATACGTTATTATTATAGTTTTTCGTATCTATACCTATATCTAATGGAGTATTTTTATCATTTAGTGACTTAAATGCGAACACAAGTGAAGGAAAAACAATGTATTTAAACAATTTTTATTGTTATATGAACAAAATTATAGAATTGCGTTGTTTACAGAAGAATAATGAAGAAAACAAAAAAATAAAAATAGTCTCAATATTTTACAAAATCAGACTGTAAAAAAAAGGAGGGTATTTCAAGTATACTTCTGTCGTTATATTCGTTTAAAATAATACTAGTAAAACATACCGTCTACTACAGGACTTACTACACATTTTTTTTAACGGATTTTTATATTTAATGGGCTCAAGAAACCCTTGGCATAAATTCAATCGGTTGCAAGGGAAGAAAACCACAGAAAATGACTTCTAAATCCCATTAAGGAAGGGTAATATAAGACGATATAACAAACGCAAACTATTGTGGTGTTATTTTTTTTTCTTATTAACAAATTACTTATAGGTATATTTTACTGGCTTCTCTTGTTTTTGACCTATGGGTATAAACTTAATAAAGCTCTAACTTATTAATTGTTAATTTGTCAAAAAATATGAAGAAAAAAAAATTATAATAATTTTATTTAATAAAAGAAATTATACCTGTATACCTAACATATTATTAGAATATTTATGCATAAGATAAATATGGTTTCTCTGTAACTCAGTATTTTAATGCATAAAAATATCTTAAATTTTTAGTCTTTCTCTATTTTGAAGATAACAAAACTTTTTTAGAATAAATTTTCATTCCACCCCTCGCAAAAGTCAGTGATCTTTTATGTTAACTTCTATATAGAGAAATAATAATCTAATATCATGTAATAAAAACACATTTAAACGAGCAGACAAGTATTATTATGTTTAAAAAGTAAAAATAAGAAAATAAATAAATAACTTTAATGTATGTATATATATATATTGATTATAATAGTAATTTATTGAGAGAAAAAAGTTTAAATGTTGTTTGTCGCAAGTAGAATATGATTTACTAACCTAACGCAGCAATAGATTTCTACGTTTTCTATAGATACTTTCAACTGAGAAATTAAAAATAAATTTTTGTTATAATGTTTATGATTTTACTGGGAATTCATAAATGTAAAGAAAAAATGAGAGCATTCAATTTCATTTGACTTATATTACACCGCTGCACGACCATGACTATAGTGAAGGTACTTATGTTGCACACATGTGAGTCTCAACAATTATTACGATAATTAAAAATTAATTTATCAATTCTGGTTGAAGTGTATGCGATGAGTTATGGGGATTTATGGTTAAATATTTGTGAGAGAGAAGGAAGCGTAATTACCGCGGGTGTAGTTAATGGGCATATACACATCAAAAATTAATTTCTAACGAAAATGATTTTCGAATGACTTCTACGTGCATTAGTATACTTTAAAACGATTTCTACGTCAATGTTTATAATATTTTTAAAGCGTTATAAAAACCGAACGGTCGTGTTACATTTTTATTTATCAGATAAAAAATATGTTATATAATGATATAATACAATTAAAAATTAAAGGTCAAGTCGGGTAAATAAATAAATTATAATAATAGGTATAATATGTATAATAAAATATATGATAATATATGGTAATTCGAATACAAACGGATAAGGTGTCCGACTTGAATTATCGTGGTTTTGAAATTCAACAATATGAAATTGATTAATTAATTTTTTGTAACTTAATCAAATTACAAGTTATTGTTGTGATTTACACGTGTAAAATTAAAATAAAAAAAAAAAAAAACCAAATGTTTACAAAATGAAAATCGACTCCGAATAATGTTCTTTGATACAGATAAACAATAACATAATACGATATTAATAACAAAAACGTGCTTTATAGAATATGATATATTATTGTATATGATATGGTAAAGTACTATAATACATATTATAATGCGTAACCTCAACCATTATAGCGTGTCAAGCGTTATTATTTCTTTTGTTAGAAATATGAAATGTAATAGTACTGGAAAAATCGTCTCGACAACGTTGCGCACTTTTAAACGACTATTTTATACATCTGATTCCTTATAGTTATTTCTTGAATGTGACCGGGTGTAGTCGTACTATAATATGCCATCTCATCTAAGTAAGGATATATTTGCATGTGTACATTATAATGTAGTGTAATCGATTGCGTTTAGGATTGCATAATGAATAAAATAGAAAAATGAAATACGGCAGTAGGTAACGCGTCAAACTCGAAATAACGGTCTTAATACACGCGAGATACGCACGTGAATTTTTTGCACCTCGATGACACATCATAATGGTAATACACGCGTGTTTATATCGTTATTATTATTATTATTATTATTATTATTATTATTATTATTATTCGGAATTCGTCATTTTAGGATGTGAGAGCGCACATAAAACGTATCGAAGGGGATACCTCCTATAATGCCGATATGTAAATTACACGGGCTAAAAATTAATTTATTCGAATTAGTATATTATAATAATATAATACCTAAACATTAAAATAATTGTATAATACGAGCATTTAAATATATTATCCATAAATACCTGTAAATATCGTGTATTAAAAAAATTGTGTAAACATTCGTGATTCCGTGTTCGTATAATAATGATTTACTTCGATAGTTATTTCGAGTACATATTCTTTTATTACAGCGTGCAATAACGAAAAGCGTTGATAAAAAAAATCATCTCTCAACGTATAAATTATCAATATAATCGTATGGATAAAACTGCTATTATATTACGAGTTATTTAAAATTTTAAACTCGCTTGAATTGTTATTATACTAAAAAATTAAAGTCGTTTTTATAACGATATAATTGGTACCTATGGTTAGGTTATTATAATATCGGATCTCAGTTAACCTAACCGTGTGCCATATAATACGTGTTATAATGTATGTAATAGCATAGTATACGTTATACTTACATCAAATCGTATATTTAGTTTAAACCCGAATTATTATTATTATTGTACCTATATAAGATATTAAAGTACAGTCAATATCATGTTTTATATATTTATGTAAATATCAATTTATTATGTTGGACAAGAAAAATATTGAAGGCCAAACCATTTTTTTTTTTTTTTTTTTTGTAACTTCTAAAATGCCGCTATAAGACATAACAACTTAGGTAAGTATATACACCGCCGGTATTTATTATATTACACGGGATATTTTTGTGTTTTTATAAGAAATGTGGCTTTTCAACATCAAAGTGTCCAATAAAAGAATACCGATTCGACTATCCCGTGAAGGGTGAAATCAATGAAAAAAAATATATACCTATTACTAAGACATACTCGGGGATACTCGCCGAACGACTATCAGTACTACACCCCTACATACATATGTTTTTTTCACATATACACAACGTAACCGCCTTATAGTTATAGTCACGAACGTCCAATAAAATATAAAAATAATTATAGTATTGCACCGGGGTCTTCTTGCGTTCGGAAAAAGGTATACGCCGATCGTATTTGTATGTTATGTATATTTTTCCCTATGATTTCGAAATAGTAAAAAGTACTACTATAAAAACAAAATTATATAATTACTCGTGGCGCCACCAGGCGGTCGAATCGCGTGCAAAAGAAAGGGGAAGTTGATTTATTGCCCATTTATTATTATCATGACTCATTCGTCGAAATATCATTGTCAAATCGTAGGTAGGTATAACTGTTGTAATTATAATATTGTATCTACTCTATGTGTTATTTATTTTTGTAGCACATTACATTTATAGTTTTACCGTACGTGAAATAATTAAAATATAATACAGTCAACATATATAGGTAGATAATAATATATTATTATACAGCACTATAGCATTATCATTATTGTTATCACTGTTACGACTTACGAATACCATTTTAATATAAATGTATTCGTTTTCATCCATAATATTAATATTGGTATTTACACATAGCATTTTATTCGTAACGTACGCGTTATTTTCACCGTTAAATATTCAATTTTGCAGATTATAATATCATTTTCATTGTAAGCCATACAGAAGGCGTACATATATTAAATATAATTTCGATTTGTTACTCTAATTATTATTATTATTATTGGTCCACATCACGCGAATATCAATTTTGGTCGTGTAATAAACAATGATGTGTATAGAGGTACCTATATATGGATGAAAAATTGGATAAACTATATCAACAGGTGTGTGAATTTTGATTACTTTTTTCTCGTCCAATAAAATAATATACTGAAATGTATATTATATATATAATATATTGCCCAATATAATAAATTAATAACGAATGTATAACGCGCGCACAGTTTATATTATTATTATATTTACTGTTTCGATCGCAATCGTTTCGAAAATTGTTTTTATCGATTATATTTATATAATAAATAAATTATAAATTAAAGGTAATGGTAAAACGACTTCCTCGTACTGTATATTATAATAATATATACTTACATTTCAATCTGATTGTGCAACGCACGGAACGGCATGCAAATAAATACAAAATCGCTATCCGTATAACATATTATAATATATTATATACTTGTCTAGTATAAATGCCTATATCTATTGATTATTGATTTCCATACGTGACTTCGCCCACAATTCAAACAACGCATATAATATAAAATACGTAGAGGATGTTTTTTTTTTTTTTTTTTTTTTTTACAACAAAACGCATACCGCCATATAATATTATTATTATTTCTACTATGTTATGTATATATTACTGCCAACACGTTCGATCTAACGATAGTACACGAGATGATCTTGTTTCCGTTTTATATATATTTATATATAGAGGATATTATATAAACTCGCGAGCGCGTTTACGTCAAATACTCGGTGTGGGAGGCAGGTAGAGATGAAAGGAGTGTGTTGATGAATGAAATGCACGAGCGAAGGATAAGGAGAAGAAAAAAAAATATAGTAACATGACAACCTGCTGGGACGTGTTAAAATGTCAGAACAGAATGATAATAATGATAATAATAATAATAATAATAATATAAACGTATATACGAGCATTGTCTGCTGTAGCACCGCGACAAGCAAACAAAAACAAAAAAACAATGACAGGTCGGTCTTAATAGGATCCACCGTGAATAGGGAAACACTTAGGTCCGTAAATGGGCACACATCATAGGTAACGTGTACATAATGAGTCGATAATATACACTTATAATAATTATAGGTAGCCGACTTTCGGCATTGCACTAAGCCTAATTATTAGAATCTATAAAACGACCCTGCCAGTGTCGTTATGGTGTAAAAATCTGAAATAGTAAAAGTATAATATATAATATTAGGTAGGTACACAATGACCGGTTCGTTAAGTCATGTTAAAACGACCGAATCGGTAATTTTTCAAATGGTCGAAAAACGTTAAAAATATAGTGCGTTTAAGTATAAGTATTATATTATATATACTTATACGGGAATATTATGAATTTTAATTCATATTTATTAGTTATATATTATAATATATCAATAGTACTATAGTAATATATCAATGGTACTGTATAGAGTGAAAAAATTAGTTCCTACATTTATTTTAATAATAATGAGTACGTATTATATGCGCATACGTGTTATGTGTTGTGTGTAAAAACATATTTTTCGAATAGAGCATCTGGCAATTGATTGGATTTCGCAACGACCGATAGATTTCTGAGGTCTGCAGGGGAACACATCGTCAAAACGTTTTACGTACACACACTGTACGAAAAATGGTTTTATTTTCGTGTCGTTTCCATAATTTGTACGCTAACGATTATTATACTCGTATACTTATGGGCATATGTTAAGAGAAGAATAAAAAAATATGATGCGGTTCGAATAAACATTATTTTTGTTCTTTTATTATATTTTTAAAATATATTACGCAGGCATATAATAATATAATATTATACACGTATATAAATTAATTTTATAATAACTACAAATAAATTATCAATAATATTCAGCATGTTTAACGAAAAACAATTATGCGTTGATTGAATTTATCATAAATTATGTGTACGAAAAAAGTTTTAAAACTTTAAAAGGATAATTATTAATCAATGCATTTTATATAAATCGTCGAAAAGAATTGCTTAAATTGAATTATTATATTGTTACGACCAAGTAATCTGACCACGACATGTTGTAGAAACTATAATAGTGTTTCAATTCGGAGAACGGATAATTAATCGAATTAGAAACTTTTCAATGAAATCGGGAAAACTATGTACCTACTGAAAAGCGGATATTACTTTATATTTACCACTTATTTGCATTATTTTAATCAGCAAATTGATATTTTAGCATTTATTTTTTTTCTCATTTATAAATTATAATATACATACGAGAATATTATTTTATTTTTCGATTTGATTCATAGTGTAATGAAAGTATGCACTTTATTTTAACGCGATATTGAAATTAAAAAATTCATCGATGACTATATAGTTTTTTTATCTGAAAAAATAGCTAGCACACGCGGTCAAACGTAGTAGTATTGTTCTATTCTGTGGTATTAGTGTCACTCATTATTATTTTTTTTAAATAAATATTTTTAAGGGACGTATTTCGTTTTAGGTTACATTTAATAAATTTTAAAACTAAAATTACACAACACAATATTGTCTTCTGAAAATGTTTTACAAATATTATAAGTACTAACAAGTAATAACTAAAAATACTAACCGAAAATAAATAGAAACACAAAGGAAATTATTTTTATTTTTTTACAACAAGGTACTATATTATATTATAATATTACTTAAAACATTATGAATGGTGTAAATGTAAATTTATTACCTATATATAATAATAATGGTCATAACAACACTATACATAATAATAATACACTCTCTGTATTGAGTTTTTCATATTACAATATTTAAAAATAAAATATATTTCTTTTTTTTAGAGTTTTAACTCATAGTGTTATATATATTACATACGGGCATCAAGTGAATATAATATAGTCGTTGAGACAAATATACAATATATAATAATATTATATTACTTTTCATTATATTATATTTATAATAAAATATTACGTATTACAATAACAATATTGTGTTAAAGATAAATTGATTGTACTTTAATATTGCAGCCTGAAATCAGATTGGTCTTTAACGAATAATCAAATAATATTACCAACTAAATTTACAAGGAATGAAGAAACACATGTGTATACATCGCCTGCACAATTATGGAGATCAAATGAATAAGCATAATAAGATAATAACGTTGTTTATTACCATAATATTATATATTATATTAATAATAATAATAATAATAATAATAATAATAATATATGAAATTAGTACTAAAATATTTTAACCAAACGACTTTTTGTTGTAATTTAAATTATTATGCAAGATCGTATCGCATCATCAATATGATATTATAAAAAAAAAGACAATGGTGTATTATATTGTAGCCTTTAAGGCAATATAATATAAATAAATAATCATTTAATGTATTATTATAATAAGAGTTGGATACAATTATTTATTGCTGTAATATGTTTTATAGGCATTTCCGTTTCGTATGTTCATATCATTAAGAACAATACGCAACCATATTATACGATCTATTAACTAGACACGAAACAATGTGCGTATTATACATAGTAACGTATAAAAATAGGTATAATAGGTACGTAAGTATAATAGTAAGTGCATGTAGTGTGTAGTATATAATGAATTATATTATAAACCGACAAATTGAAAATGTTTAAAATTACGTAGAATTATTATATAATATTTATGCATTTTATAATATCATGTACCAACACATATTTTTAAATATTAAATCCATTGTACGATTATTTACGTTGGAAATTATATTTCAAAGAAAAATAAATTTCTTTAAAGAAAAATACTTGTAAGCCATTTTTTTACTTATAAAAAACAGACAAATTATTGTAAAAAAAAAAAAAAAAAAAAATGACTTAAAGGAACGCATTCACGTGTGCGCGCGCATACTACCATCCTACCAACTGTGTTCGTACTTGGAAACACAATACACTGATCACCGACCCCCCAAGTCTTAACGTGTGTCTTTCATTACCATACAGATCGTCACACGACCGCAGAAAACCCGCACCGCGTAATATTCTATAAAAATGTGTCGCACACGCACGTGTACAAATCAGAAAAATATTGGTCGCGTATTATAATATAAAAATATAATATATTACCTATATTATTATATTATGCATACGGGCTCTTCCAATACGGTTTGTGTACGTCGGTAGTCACGATTTTCATATGAAGACTATAAATGAGAACCGTGATTTTTTTTATTTTATTTTTATATTGGTTATACAAGAAACTCAAAGAAGAATAATAATAATAATAATAATAATAATAATAAAAAAAAAAAAAGTAAAAAAATAAACCTTATGCACTCCAATCATTAAGTAGACGGTTGAAAAATAAAAGCGGATTTATAACAACCGGCCATCAATCAACATTAATAATATTACATGCCCGCATTATCAGAGAGAAACGTTGGTTTATTTCGCGAGAGCCCTTAACGACACAAAACAAAACCACAACCTATAAGTTAACTGGACCGCGCTTTTTTTCATGTTAAAAAAAAAAAACATTGCGATTTAATTAAATACGAATATGATCAGATAAATATTTTTAATTACATTTTTGTTCAACAATATTTTTGCATACTTCACCACTTTTCTTTTTTTTTTTTATTATTTAAAACAATACGTACTGTCATTTTTTTAATTAACACAGTTTTATTCAGTTTTAAAGAAGAAGCTTGAATGATAAGAAAATATCTCCCTGTAAAATATTCGTCGATGACTTTCAAAAATACTTTATTCTTTGTAATTTATTTATTGTTTGTTGTCTTTTTTTTTTTATTACTAAAAAAGAATGAAAGGCAAGTTTATTGATTTACTCGTGTAAACATTACACTCTTGATGGTTAGTTTTTGTCACGATTATTTATGTATTTTAGGTTTTCAATGGTCTATTATTTTTTTGATCAATTACTTTATTCTTTGAACTTAAATTTACTGTGTTAATTCATATACATTTAAATAATATATATATATATATATATATATATTGTAAACCAAATGTTAAAGAATAAACAGAATTTATAATACAAACATTTTTATATTTTATGTCTTCGAAAATCAATAGTTGCTTTGAGTTTATTAAAGCTTTTATGAATGATTAAACTAATAATATTACTGTGTTTCCAAATACATAAATATTTCAGCAAAATACAATAATATTAATTGTTTTAATTTTACTTTAATTGAATCATATATAAATATGAGTTTATTATTAAAAATAATGTTAATAAATTGATGTTTATATATTTTATATTTTTATATGTTTTAATTTCTATCATATTACTAACTATGCAACTTCATATAGCAATATTAAAAATCTTAATATATCTCGAGGAACACTCATGAGAATAAAGTTTGTTACTTTTTTAATATAATATATGAAATATAGTATATAGGTTTATATGAAAATTAATTGCACAGTGGTTTTTTTACGATTTCACGAGAAGGTTATAAGGTATCTACTAGTTATACTTCCCTTATAGTATGATACCAGACAAATTCATCCCTATGTGGTAAGGTGACTCCGTATTCAAGACTTTTGAAAAAATAAATCTCACCCGACTTAATAACGAGGGTGATCTTTGGTTACACGAAGACAGTTTTCCCACCCTTGTAAGTGTAAAGTTAATCCGTAAAGAAGCCTGGCAATAAATTCTTTCTACTATACTGAACCCAAATGAACCCCACTAGGAGGTTGTGGTGATTTCATTTGTCCAAGACGAATTTAACTGTAAATCACGTTACCACAAGAAACAGACGAACTAGCCCTATTGTATCTGACAGCGGTCAAATACGGTTAGATGTATCTAAAGATAATGGAAGCTCTGCTTATCTTCTTAAAATACGACTACTTTTAACTCTACTACATTATCAAATTCTAATTAATTATAAAACTTTAAAAACATTAGTATAATACAATTAGTTATATACTAGAGTACTCGTATAAGTAAGTCGCATCAACTTGGTGAAATTGTTCATTTCACGATCTGGATATCCATTTCATGAACTTCGATCATATAGTGTAGATCATTTTAAGTTCATGTAATGGATACAAATTTTATCCATTTCATGAAAAGGAAACCATTATTATTTTACACTTCCTACGTAAAGTGTAATTTTTTATAATATTACACTTTAAGACTATTTTTTGTAGAACTGAAATTATTTAAGTAAATTATTAAAGTAAATAATAAATTAATATTTAATTAATCAATTTTAAATGTAATAGTAATTGTAATAGTTAATTAAATTGTAATAACTACATATAAATAATAAATAATATATAATATATTAATTTACTTTATTGCATATTTGCAATATTTCATTCACTTAAATAATCATTTACATAAGTAAATCATTTACTTAAATAATTTCTGTTGTACATAAAATGGTCTTAAAGTGTAATATTATAAAAGTTACTCAAAGTGTAAAATAATGGTTTCTATTTCATGAAATGGATAAAATTTGTATCCATTATATAAATTTAAAAACGACCTACACGATATGATCGATGTTCATGAAATGGATATCTAGTTCGTGAACGATTTCACCAAATAGATGCAACTGCGACATATATATATATGTATATATAAATTGAAAAATAATACACAATATATTATTATCATTGTAATATTCTTATATTTATTTTCTTTGAGTGTAAAATTTATATTATGTATTTTAATAATACGTAACACATCACTTCCTAAATAAAAATTATCTTTCAACATTCATTTTCTCGAAAGCTCTGAGAGTTTTGCATAACAAAAAGAACTACTACCCTCACGTTTTGTTATTTATTCTTCTTTCACCCCTTTAAAACGAGTCACACGTCATATTTACAATCTATATTATGTATATAAATGATTCGCGGGCCATTGTTTTCAAAAATTTTACAGCATGTATTTTTTGAGATATGTTTTTGACATAAAAAAAAGACTCGCTTAATATTTACCCTCCCTTTTTTCCACAAAAAAAAAAAAAAAAAAAAAAAAAATGTTAACATTTTGGTTGCATGTAATACATATGCATATGCTAACAATTGTATTCACCCTTTTACTAAAATATGACATCGAAGTACGCAACGTATTGTTTGTGATCAGATGGGGAAAAAATTATAATAAATAAGTTTAAAATTATTTTGTTATAAATTTATTAAAATATATTCATTTAACATTTCTTATATATCTAATATAAATAATGGTAAGTGAATTTTTTTAGTCTCTACTCTCTATATATCGATCGATGATTGTGTTTCTCGGTGGGACATCAAAATGCTGTCAAAATAAAAAGTAAGGAATGTAAACCTTTAGTCTACGCAGATAAGAACCAAGTTCTTATATGGACTCGACGGGGAATCTTATACGCAGCATGACGGCTTGTATAAACAATAATAATAATAATAATTATTATTATTATTGTTATTGGTTTTGTTTGGCTACGAAGCAACAACTATGGAAAAAAATCGAACCTTGCCAAATACAATTTAAAATTAATTCATACGAATATTTGAAGAAATACAATATTCTGTTCAGAAAATTCAAATCTGACAGTTCTTACAAAATTACATAGTTAAAAATAGTTGATAAAATAAATACATAAGTTTGTATCAAATTATGTTGATAAAATAGAGGTGTAATTATTTAAAGTTATAAATATTATTATTTAGGATATTTTGTTTCCAATGTGATATAGATTATTTTATACGAATAGTTCAAAATTTTAATAACTTTATAATACACCCATTTAAACCTTATAAAGTTTATAATAAGAGGATTTAATATTTACATAAAACGAGTACACGTCATACCACTGATAATAAAATAAAAACCTGTCTTAACAACCCTTCACAGATAATACATAATAATTTATGTTCACAAAAGAATTTAGGTGATATTCTTTTATCTCATAAGATAATAATTTATATTGATATAATAGATTTAAACATTTTATCTTAATAAATATGCTAAGAAAAAAAAATTTAAGAATTTTTAAATCATTTATGTAGATTATTTATAGTTATTTATTTGTAAAAATAGTACAATGCATTAAAACATGATAAAGATATTAAATATAATAAATACATAATATTATATTATATGAAATTAGTTTAAAATATATTTTTATAATCCAAGGATATATGTCAAGGATAATAATTTTATACACAGCACATGCATAATGAACCATATAGGACATAGGTAACGGTAGGTATATAAAATAATTAACAGTTTGATTATTTAAGAGTAAATCGATGAATTATTGACCATTTTAATTGAGCCGAATTTTTAATTATCATTACGACCATTGATTATGCCTAATAATGATTGTAAGCGGCACGCGGCAATGTCAGAACTTGTGTATTCATTATATGAGTGTACTCATATGATGTAAATAAGGTCTATGGTTAGTTATTAGGACACCCCGTAGGTCTGGTCTTTTGACACGAGAGAATTTTTACCCTCTACTCCGATGATTTTTGAATGAAACTAAAAATGTCCAGCTGCGACTCTTTAGTTTTTCATATTTCCCCCCTGTATATTAGAAATGTCAACTGTCACACGAAAAGCACGAACACGTACGTGACAAAAACTGTTGGTCCTTTCACACAAATCGTTTGTAAAATTATCACCAGTCTAATTTGTGTCCGTAAGGGCCGCCAAAAATATTTGGTATACTCTCGAAAAATTGCAAACTAACACTTGATCACGATTTATACTCAACGGTGATTCATAAAATATAAAATGAATTACTTTATGATTATTCAATTGGTACACGTACACTATACGAGTATACGTCTATACCAGTTGGGTGTTTGTATAATATAGGAGTAAATATATAATTTATATATTTTTTATAAATAATTTATGATTATTTGATATATTATAATCATAAAACAATAAAATAATATTATATGCAAATTCTATAAACATCTAAGAATATTATTCTTAAAATCATTAATACGTATAATGATAGAATTTTAAATTTTAACGATATTCCGGTAAAATTAACATACTTTAATATTATATTTTGATGTTTTGTAAAAAAGACATAAATATATATATTTAATAATCACATTAATTACTAAGTATAATATTAAAATTAATTAAAAATCTTATGTACCTGTACTTAAAATATGTGAAATTTAAAATTAGTTTTGTGTTATAGCAAAATATTATTTTGAACGAATATGTAGAATGGAAAATCATTTTTTTAAATAAAAAATAAAAATATATTTCGGAAGTGTTAGTTTGACTGAAAAGAAAGAGAAGAGCATTTTATATTATATCATAATACTGCTAAAATGTATGATATAGTTTACATAATAATTTAAAACGATAAAATAAATAATAAAAACATTAGCGGTCGAAAAATATTCTAAATAAAATGAGGTTATTATATTCATGAAAAATGGCCATTCTCAAATATAAAACGTCAAAACCGTCAGATTTTTACGTTATTATTGCACAGAGAAAAAAAAGAAGACATATATTTAACTCGTTGTTGTATAAATGTTTTCACGCGAAATGGCGAGGAGGACTATATAACACTACTACTTTTGAAAAGGAAGAAATATTATTGGGTTTATTTTAAAGAATAATAAATTTTCGAAGTGAAAATTTTTAGAGTCATAAAGAAACCAGGGGACACGAGGGTGAAAAGAGTAATTAAAACCGTTATCGGAATGGTTCAGTCATACTAACGATGCCTCATTAATTGGCCGCGGAAAAAAAAAGAAAAAAAAAAAAGAAGAATATAATAATAATATACGTATTATATAATTAAATGAAAAAACAAATGTTGGTGCTCGCCAAAGTCGATTCGCAAGATGCTGATGAACGTATAGTGGCAGTAGTATAGTTTACGGAATATTATTATTGGTGGGCCGAGGGCAGCAGAAGAAAGTTCATTTAAAATAAAACAAAAGCAATTCAGGGATCCATTAATGCCGGCATGTCATTTCAAGTGGACAAAGTTTTTATTTTTAATTGAACCAAACATAGTTTTATTATTATTCATTATACCCGAAGAACTGTTATTCGATTCGGCTGTCGCCGCCACCGTCGTCTAATTAAGTATTCATCGCCATTGCCCGAGCGTGGCTTAACGACAATGTTCCGCGTGCTTGACAATAACTATTGTTATTTGTATATAATACGATCGATCAATCTCCATAAAAATTATTATTGCTGATAATAATATTATAAAAAAATAAATAAAAAATAAAATATTCGTGTATATATATAACAATTATCTAATAATATTATTGATATCATTTTACGTTAGGATGGTTTGGTATATTATTGTGTAACAAAAATATATCTATATTATTATTTTTATTTTTATATTAGGGTGACGTTTTATACGATTTTATTATATTTGATACGATTTGACATTGTAAATGTGGCGAATTTTCGTTTACATCGTATTTAAAATTTATAGGAAAAATGGAATAAATAATTAATATAATGTATTATGAACAGACATATTATATTGTTTGTATTAAACTATATTATGAAAATGTTTAAATATAATTTTTGTTTTTCGATTTAATAAAAAATGAAGTTTAAAAATTTGATAAAAATACAAGTTCTTGATTTGTGTTTATCGTTATGTAAACAGATAATAATATAAGCGAATATTAAATCGCACGGATTGCGTTTATGACAACGACGTGCCGAAAAACTGTAAATGGGCGGTTTTTCAGGACATTCATGTCCTAACCTAAATATTATAATATGTAATATGTGTTTATAAGCAACTAGTTTTGTGCGCACGGAGGCGACTGAAAACAAGACTTAACTTTTAAGCAGATTACACCAGCTGTGACTACATCTTTCGTTCGGAAATCGCTTTCAGCGGATTTCGTGTCGCGGGGGCGGAGGGAGGCACGACAACAACAAATGGCGCAAACTTTCTCATGGACGCATTTTAACAAACCAATCGATATTAATGGAGGAATATAGTGGAAAAAAATATCCACGTCCGCGTTTTAATGTTTCCCTATACTCGGCGTTAGGACGTTTAACATAAGTCTTTTGCGAAGGGTTTATTCGAGCAAAAAAAAAAATTCAAAATAAATAAAACTATAGTAAAAAATATGAATTTCATAAAGTGACAATCATATAAAATTTATCTGAACCATATTATTTTATGGCAATTTATTCACTTATTGATATATAAATATATAATCGATATACATTCTGGGTCAAATATTTTTAGTTCTGATGTTTATTTATACTTTACTACGTTACGTTGCTTTAATAAAGTATAAAAATGGCTAATTATCTCGATAATTGCTCGAATTTAACAAAAAACTAAAAAATAATTGTTTGGTATTTTAATATAAACGTTTATAGAAGAATATAAATGTATATCCACATATTTATTTTGAAAATAAACGTGCACTAATTATAATACGGCTTTCATACCATTATATTTTATTTATTTATAATTATTATATTATAATCAATTTTTTAGAATATCAAAATCAATAATATTAAAAGTATTATATGGGTACACTTTTTTTTATGGATATGTCTAATACATCTATATATCATAATAATTATGACACGGACCGAAGAGTAAGGAACCTTTTATGGTAAAAATTATGAAATCGAGTATAACCTCGATCGTGTTTGCCTCAGTTAAAACCGTGACTGCACTTCTATATGGAGATAGTGAAAAAACATTCTACCTTATACACAATAATATGAAATTAATTATGAAAATTGATCTGTTACGAGCAAACCTATATAAATATATGTATCTAGTAAAGTTTGAATTTTTAAAATGACCAAGATAATTTTAAAAAATCCTTATAAAAAATAATTTAATACTCACAAGCTACGACTACGTTGGCTGGTCTGCTAACGATTTCGCCGCGTGACGTCCAGGCCACGCATTGACACTGGTAATTGTGTTTACCAAAATATTCTTCAACGTGATTTCTGGTAATGTTCACGATAGCTTCCACATTTCGAACACCAGTTTGCGGGTCCACAAAGTCGGTTAACACGGGTACCATGGTATCGTCTATCCGTTCACCGTTGCATCGAAAATACACGGTCAACGCATGTGCGGCCCGGCACGTGAGCGTGGCCGGTTTTCCTTTAATCACGTACGCGTCTATCGGTTCCTCGAGGAATATCGGTAATTGCACTGGCGCGTCCAGACTTGAAGCTGTCACCGGCTGCATCAAAGTATCGCCACCCGGCAAATAAGATCCTTCATCAGCGTCACCACCGCCCATTTCCGCTGGCAATCCGACAACAACTGAAACATTTTTATTCACATAATTTAATATAATATCATAATAATCTATTTAAATTCAAAACAACATGCAATAATACAATGTTATGGGATGGATATATAAATAGGTATATACAACGAACAGAGATTTGGAATTTTACATTTTAAAGAAAAAATAAAACTGGCAAAAAGTTAAAAACGTATTCACTTCACATGTATAATATGCCGTTACCATGTATAGTTTTTGAGAATTAAATCTATTTTAAATATTATAAATAATCCTTGGGCTTATGGTAGAAACTAGAAATTCATGTACGTCGTAGTATAATGGAATAATATCAAACGTTGTGGAAAAATTGTGCGAGGTATACGGATTAAAAAAATTATAATTGATTTATATTATTATTATCTCTAAACGTAACATTTTTTATTCAATGCCTTAAATTTAAAACATCATAAAAATAATGTAACGGTACAAATTACAAATTAATTTTTGATAAATTTTATAATAGAATTATATACTTTCAATTGAAAATTTGATAATAATCAGATTATTGAGCGCATTCATTATGAATTTGGGAACATTATTTATCGTCATTATTTTATAGAACTATAGAATTAGATCTCACGAATTTATAAATTTAAAATCATTATATTAAATTATCTATTGTCATTAGTAGAATGCATGTTAATAGAACATTGAAATCGGTAGATCTCTAATTTGATAGATCGCGTACAACACTCAAAGAATGTGTCAATGATTATTTTATGGGTCATATATTGTTTTATATATTTTTTATTTTTTTAGAAAATAATATTTTTTTAGATTAAAATATTACTTAACGAAAAGGATTTAAGCACGTACGTTGAAAATATTTTATCCCATTATATTAGTTTCCCTCAGATGTTATAATTTTTATTATTGAAGAAATAAAATGTACCTACACTAAAAGTATAATAAACCTGAAGTAAACCACCATTTTGACAATTTAACAACTTATAGATAATATATCATATTAGTGTATTTTTTACATAAAAAGATAACTGATAGTTATGCTTATGATGTATAAATAAAAGTATTAATTACTATAATTAATTTTTAAAATGTCAAAAAAATGTATAGATAATTTCCAAGATTTATATATAATAAATTATTATACCTATATAAATTTTTTTATTATTAATAATAATAAACATTGACACACTATTAACAATATAGTATAAAGTTTAAGTTTGTTTTTATCTGGTTAAAATTCACATACAATGATTTGATACATTTTAGGTAGATATGTTTAAAAGGTTACAAGAGCATTAATTTTTAACTAAATTTTACTTATTTTACTACTCGTATATGTATTATTCTATTATTTTTTTAAACGTAACCTGAACGGATTACAATGTACGCATATGAAAACAGATACAGATGTAATTAATGGTTTTTATAATGTTCTATACAGCCAGTGATCCGATCATAATGTCATAGATCGATTGAAACAGTGCACATTTATTAGAAAATAAATTCAATTTCTTCCAGACGACCGAATGCTTATAAAATATTATTACTGATAACAACTGATAACTGTGACTACATGAAAACAGACTGGGATATAATAGCATGTGTTTTGTAGCGTGATATAACAAATTATATTTTACCTATAGTGTACAAAATCAATCCACAAATACTTAAGTTACTCGTGCGTCTAGTGATCACAGTCGAGATGACTCATCCAGTTAAGAGGATTAGGATTAACGACAAAAGTAATTTTATTACTATAACCTACTGGTTTGACAGTTATAATTTTATTGATAAACGATACGAATGTGATTTTTTTTTTTTTTTAATAAATAATTTTAGACGTCGTACACGTAACATATGTAAGGACATAAAAGAAAAAACAACATACCTACATATAAATTGAAACTAAAACAAACTGAACTATATATTATTTTCGATTTATTATGATTAAAAAAATAATAATAATGTTTCATCCCACTGAAAATATTTACACATGTTCTCGTGTACGAATATGTAAATGTACATATCTAACATAAAACCACGCATTTGACTTTTATTTTTCTGCATGAAGTGAGATTTATTGAAATACGAGTAGTTCAATTTTAGCGATGTCTTGTATTCTATTGAACATAAAGTTACGTAAATTTATACTGTGGTAGGATTTTCAAGAGCGATAATTATTTTTAACTATATAATTAATTTAAATTTATCGAAATATATTTTTAGAATTATTTAATGTTTTGACTATAGTGTATTAAGTTTCGCTTTTCATCTGTGCACTATGGTTTCCATATAATATTAATCGTTATATATTAATGAAATTTTTTATCTTTAGAATTGTCGATGCTTTGATAACACCTGTCACCTGTGACCTATCGGTCAACTGTAGTGATTATTGGGAATATATCGGTAAGAATAATATGATAAATTTTTATTATTTGCATATATTTGCATCTGTTTTTTTTTTTTATGAAAAAAGTATAATCACAAAATTTTAAAGATGTACAAGATCAGTGATCATCACATTGTTAATATTAATACAAAATAATGTAGTTTATACTTGATTATATTATATTGATGTTATTTTATACAGTGACGTATTTCGGGGAGTTGTGTTGGGGGGCTAGAGACTAGAGAGGGCGATCGCCCCGAGCAGCATTACGGAAAGCCGTTATTTAATAAAAAAAAAAAATGTATTCTCTGTATTGTATTTTATTTCTTATGAATACGAAGAAAACATTTCTATAATGAGGGGTGGAAAAAATTTAGCGCTCGGGAGTGAAAATGTTAAACACGTCTCCGAATTTTTATCCGTATATTGTAATTATGTAAATAAATAAATAAAAAATAAATATATTTTCTCTATCGACTAAATAAACGAGCAAAATTGTAAAATTGTTTATATTTTATTCGTAAACCTCTATATATTATAACAATGTAATATAAATGCAAATATTCGTTCTAATTAAATATCATAGTGTTAAAGTAAAACGTTTCGCGCTAGAATAATAATATAAAAGAAAACGCACAGATAATCGTATTATTCATTCGCAGAAATGAGTATTATTTTTTTTATCGTTTGTGATAACTGATAAATAATCGCACGCGTATAGAAACACGATTTAACACTATTAATTATAATAATTTATACGTTAAAATATATAAAAGTTCCTGTTTATAAACTGTGTATACATAACAGAGAGATAAGATTGTACTTTTGACGAGTATATCCATTAACAACCACACGTAAAGGTATATTATTATAATGATATATTATTATAATAATATAAGACTTATATATGAGATAGGTACCGATAGTTTGACGATAGTATATTATTATCTGAGGGAATAATAATATTATGTTTGTCAGCTTTGAACTATGACACGCGCGCGTACCCAGCGTGGAAAGGCAAAATAGTAATATATAAATAATTGACAAGCGTTCGCGGATTTTTACGCGTTCGAAACTGGTCACGATCGACGACGGTGCTGCAGACTTATATATTATATTATAATAATATATATATTATACCTATACGTGTAATTTATGCACGTGTGTAAGACGAATATATTATAAACATGGGTTAGTATTTATAAATATGTGACTTAATAAAACACGAGACGAACGCGTGAAATAATATTATAAAAAAAAAATCAAATAATAATAATAATAATAATAATAATAATAATAATAATAATAATAATATATTATTATTATAATATTTAAATTTATAATAAATAATAATACTCGTATACAGCCAACGGAGCGGTTCGGCAAATAGAGATGTTCGACCGGATAGAAACCATAATAATATTATAATAAATTATGTATAGGCTCGGGACGAAGACGCGATTTTTTTTTTTAAAAACGTTATATACTCTCAGTAATTAATTATAATAATAATAATGATAATAATATACATGTAAAAATAACTGTTGTGAAAAGTGAAGGGACATCAGAGGGTTTGCTTTGTCGACGTGCACACATCCGGGGTCTTGACCGAAAGGGTAATAAGGCGTAAGCGTATTTTAAGATCCACTCGGAACAATTCAACTGTGTACGTTTCTATATACCGAAATCTCAGAGCCGTGTCCCTTTGAATTCAGGCCAATAAACATGTGCGGTCGGGCACGATATTATTCATACGCGTTATAATATTTTTATAATGTATATATAAAATATAACTTATACGAGCAGTAAGTACACGAATACAATTTTACTTAATTTAAACATCATACAAAAATTACCAAACGATTATCTATATATAATAATATTATATGTGATAAAAATATACAAATATTTTTAAACAGATATTAAAATAATGTTTAAAAACTATTCATTTTAATACGTGTAGGTAGTTGATACAATACGCAGATTCAGATTCTTATATTTAAAAAAAAAAAATTATTTTGTAGTACGAGTATTTAACTTACTGATGATGATTCATTTTAATAATTAATAATTTTATTATCTTAATATTCATAATAAATTTAATAATTGATATTTTTTGATTTTCATTACCTACGGTATAATTATTATGTACTGCATACAGCATGAATATAAAATCATAATATTTTAGGTATATTATACGAATGTGGCGTGATCGATAAAATAAACAAAGAGTGAATGTAGAATTATTATGTTTGTCAATTTAAGAACGGTAAACACGATTATTTTTTCTCGTGTCGTATTCCTATATAAAATCATGTATAAATATATGAAATTCTATTAACTGTTATGATTATAAATTTGTATCTCACGGGATATACATAGTGGAAGACTGGAAGAGTAAACACGAACTCCAAATGTGTTTTTTTTTTTTTTTTAATCGATGACTGAGACAAAAATATTATAGTTTATACATGATAGATTCGGACGACACGATCATAATATACATTTTGAAACAATATTCCCACGCAATATGTGACCTTCTATTAAGACATCCGAGAAATTAACATGACTTTTTCTTTTAGTATTTTATTTTTTTCGGTTATTTTGCAAGCAAGACTTATAATTTTACATTTCCGATAATTCACTCGGTTACACCCACGTAAATACGGTTAATAATGGTTATCCGTTTGGATAATCGCACAACAATCCGACTCATACACGTACCTATACACATAAATGCCACCCATTATATTATAATATTATAATATGCAATCAGAGAAAGAAATACACACGACTCAATCACCACAAGACATAATTATTATCATCGTAGTCGGTGGCTACAACCAGTATTTATTTATTCGTGTCCAATATTTATTTATAATATTGTTATTTTTGAGTTTTACTTACAAGTTAATTAGACACACGGTTACGGTTGTGGTGGTCTTCATGTCTGCGCAGGCGAGTGTATAATATTATAAATATCTATACCCGTAGCCGTTGGGGAAATTAACATTAAATGGACTTATGGGTTGTGCAACGAATACACAAACAGAAAATAATGAATGTATTGCTGTATTTAACGGATACTACCAATAGATAGTTTTTTATTTTTATTTTTATTTTAATTTTTATTTTAATTAAAAATCTAAAATATTTTATTAGATGAACATCAACATCTTTCAAATGTAACTGGTACCCAAAGAGTTAGATCAAACATTTAGAAAAATATCAAGTTAATTTAAATGACGAGCAATAATATTTTAATTGAATAAAATATATTTGGATCAATTTAACAATACATTTGTCTGGAATTTAAAATAAAATATTTTAAAAATAAAAGATGAATATAAAATGAAAACTGCGAAGAATTATCGATTTCCTTACATTTAAAATAATGATTTATTTAATAAAAGTAAAATATTGAATTTCAGTTAGATAAAAATACAAAATATAATTCTTTTTTCTTAAATTCAAAACTTATGTACAGCATAATATAACAATGAGTAATTAATTTTACTAAATTATTCTCATAAAATACTAAAGAAGAAAAATGACAGTAGGCTACAACTGTTGTGTCCTATAATGAACGATGCGGTTTCTTTAAATAGATTTCATTCTTAGTCTTTATACAGGGACAAAGGGTGGATGTATTTTGTAGTCTTCCTCAAAAACAAAAATAAATATTTGGTACCTAATCCATTTCCTTATGACTTTGGAACGTATTCTGAAATATATTTGTATATAAAGTAATAAACAATTTAACAAAGATATTTTAAATATGGTTTTAGTATCTACTTTCTTGATAATATATCATATGCTAGTTATTTATATAATCTTATTAAAAATATAAATATATTATTAAAGTTATATAAGTTATTATATCGTGTAAAACTGTTTATTATATAATAATTAATAACGTATTATAAACATTTTTAAAATAAATAAATTAATTATGAAGCAATAAATTAAAAATTAAATAAACGGGTAATCCGAATCGTAAATTAATATGTATTAGTAGGTAGGTTTAAAGTTATCAAATAATGTTATAAAAATAATGATGATTTTAAATTAATGTGAGACGCTGATTTTACATGGTTAACAAACAAGAAAAAATCTCATAGTAGGTACTTTTAATACATATTTCAATCTAGCCTGACTAATTTAATTGTTAGAATTTTTGTTTTAGCCAGTAATGTTCATTTAAATAAAAATCTCTTTTTCGTGTCTTTTTCTCAACAATACACGATATTTTATAATTCCATCGTATAGTAGTATGTAAATTTTGAAACCCGCCTATTATACAGTACAACTATATTTTGACTGCACGTGTTTAATTATTACACGACTGTAATTATTTTTCAACTATTCTCTCTGTTATATCGGACAGATCTCGAATTCTATTATACAGGTATAATTCTTATACCATGCGATGCGATGGGTTGGAATGGTTGATTGGGTGGAGGTCTGGTTATTCATTTGTCACCAAAAACCCGGTACAAGTTTTGATTCGACCGGAATTTATACATATTATTATACAATACGTATAAACATAAACGTAAATAAATAAAAACCGGTGTGAGTACATGATAACTCATGTACGGGCTAATAGAGAAATCGATCAAAACCGGACAAACACTATTCGTGCTCGTTAATAATATAATACATATCAGTTGTTACATTAAAAAACAAAGATTAATAGCAATACGAGAATATGAAATAATCCTGGAAATATACCTACATTATAAAAAAAAATGTGTATATCATTAAATATCTAAGAAAGAAAGAAAAAAAAACAGTAAAGAATAAAATAAGGCGAGCGCATAATACGAGTAGGTATATCAATAAATGATTAAAAATTTATCTTAGAAATGTTTCTAGACTTGTTCACTATTTAATGTATATAATATTTAAATAACAATTTAATATTTTCTTAGCAGTAATAATAATTGCCTCTAATATTACATATCTTATAATATTATACTCGTATATTATCCAAGATTAAAGAATGTTTTTACGACCGAAGTAAATTATTCAATAAGAATGTTTTACAAGACCATTATATTACCTATTATATAAACATTCGGAATTCTGCTCAAATAATGTCTAATAAAATACTATTCAAAAATCATATTTTTTATACATATACCGAATAGTTATAATTATAAATAACATAATATATTATAATAATAATTAACATAATATATTATAATAATAATTAACATGATATATTATATTTATTTATAGGTATGTGTATAGTGTACATGCGTGAAAACTCGTGTAAATATATAATATAATATAATCATATTATATTTATAGATAAGTACAATATAATATAAGGAATTTAGGTTATGAATGTATATGATTGTATTATGTATGTAATTCGATTATTCAATATAATAATATAGGTACTCGTATATTGTGTTATTTAATTTGTGCCACATTAGTTAGGTATAATTATTTAAAAAGAAAAAAATTACTTGCATTTTTTAATTCATTATTATTTTCATTTAAAAATCTTAAATAATTTGTATATCAATCTATAACTATTAAATTCCACAATTTTATAATATTTTCATACACAAAATATATAATCGGTTCATTTTAAATTCTGAGCGAAGCGAAGAATGTATTGGTTTTACAATGATGTGTGATTTATTTTTTATTTATTATGTCTGCAGACACTTTTACTACCCGAAATAATGCTCCGATTTTCACGAATAGCAAATGTTCCGATTGAAAAGTGGATGTAGCTGGTACTTTATTTAGGTCATTTTTCGAATTTCTCAAAATTGACCCAATGCGATAGAAAAAACGACGAAAAACGGCATTTTTCACGAAAACTGATATTTCGACGAATTTGATTTTAATACTTACCTATTTCACAATGACTCAGGCAATTTTGAAATAAGAGAATATTGAAAATATATAATATATATTTTTAAAATTTTATTGGATCTTCACATAGATACTATATATATGTGATAAAATTATGGAACTGTTACGTTAATTCTTCTACAAAATATAAGACTTTGAATATTTCATAAAATTCTCGTTTTTATGAATATAATGTTATTTTTTTTTAAGAATACTGACATATATCTTAACGGATTTCCAAAATATTAGGAAAATCTAAAAACTCAATTTTTTTTAAATTGAAATTTCAGTTAAATTAATAGGTATTTTAAGTATTTATAAGGATTCTTAGATTATTATAGGTAGATTCTTCCTATTACATTCCAATATTTTAAATAATGATAAATAAAATTGACAAAACTTATTATGATATTGGCATTTAGGTGACAAGGGATTTTATGAGTAATTATATTGAATTTAGAGACTTGAAAAATTTATAAGGTGTTCATTTACGTACTATATGTGTACTATATATATTATGATGGTCTATATAATGTGTGATAAAATTTTGCGTTTTAAATATTTAATAAAAAATTCAAAATTTTAATCAATAACTACATTATCTGACTGAACTTCGCTCAGAATCGTTTTTTCCAATGCATGATTTATCATTGCATTCAAATTCTAATTAAAACTAAACATTATGATTTGCACATCTATATAACTACAGGGCTGCAGCAGAAGTATCCCTTCCTTTTTTTAAATTTTATCTCATACGTTTTTTTTTTTTTAGTGTTTTACTCATCTTCACGATAAATAACGTTAAAAGTTTATTTATAATATTAAAATATATAGGTAATGTAATTACAAATTTTAGAACTTTAGTAGACTTTTAATATAAAAAGTTAGTGTAAAATACCATTAAATTGAAAGAAAAGTTATAATTACTTAGTTATTGTTTATTAATTATTCAATAATCAATGTTTATATTTAGTTTAAATTAGTTCCTTATAATTTGTAAGAAAATTAAATAAATTATGGGGATATATTTAAGGGATCATCTTATAAATGAGAAATAATATTGACATTAAAAGATATATATTTCTGTTTTAAGATATTTTAATTTACTTGTCATAACAATTCTCAAATGTTCTGAACAGTGAACATATTATTATAATTCGGTATAATTTATTATTTTTGCCTTTCAGTATGAAGTAAATACTAACAAGTCGTGAACAGCTCATATGCCTCATCCCTCATAGTGATAATATTTTTGTTGTTATAAATGATAACAATTATAAATCATGAAAATAATTATATTATTAATGATATTTTAAAAATTGAAAAAATGTCATTGTTACAATTATGTACCTACATGAATAATATACCTACTATTTATTAGCAATTATTAAGGTTTATGAGTAGGATAAGACATTTTCGGATTTAAATAACACTAATATTATAACAATATTATATTATATTTTTAATAACTGATTGTTGATTAATTTCATATAAATATATATTAATATAATTAAGAAAATACCATTATTTTTTAATAACTAAATGAGACACAGTGTGGATTATTCAATTATTACTGTAATTATTATTATTTTATAACAAAATTATGTTTTTACTTATTTACATATTATAATATACCTATAAAGTTTACATTTAAAGTAATGATTTTTAATTTTTCTTATTAAATCAACAAAACTCATTAGAATACAAAATTAGTAAATAATTGAATTATTATTTTATTAGTGTTTTATCATATTTTAAGTTTAAAAAACAGCTACAATAAACCTTAAATTTTAAATTTATTATTGATTTTATGTATAATTTAAATTAGATGCGTAATAGTGAAAAATTTTTATTGAACAAACGAAAGTTTTTAAACAATAAATTTGAATTCCCAATAATTAGCATCAATAGGAAGAAAATGAAATTGAAAAAACAATATTTACTTACTATATAATATACAATATAACTATATAAGGTAGTAAGGTACCTATTTCTAAACAAACCAAAAATATTAAATATATTACTTTTTTTATTTTGTGAGCTTACATCATTATGCATAACAATCATTTATACTGAATTAGTATGACGTTTGTGTGAATATCATAAATAGGGGCACGTGAATATAATTCCAAATCAAATTATTCGATATTTCAAATCCTATTTACATGCTATAATAATGAAAATAAATTTAATATTGATTGTTAATTTTTGATAGTCCTGTACACGTACACATAACTTCCGGTCAAGTGTTGATTATAACTCGTAATAAGTATCAGTTTAATTTATAATTTATTATTCCCACAATATATAAGTTTGGAATAAGTTATGTACATTTTATATAAATTTAATTATTTTAAATATATAATAACAAGCATAATAATTATATAATTGTCAAAAGACACCATGAAGGTGTATATTCAGTTAAACATTTTTAAAACTTATAGTCGTTTTACTTTAAATTATTTTATGTGTATCCGAATATGCGATTTTCATGAATTTATAAAACGAAATATTTATTAGCTACAAGAATCAAAATGATCATTCTAACATTGTAACGATATTTCTTTTTTAAATTGTATTATTTAATAGTAAAACATTAATAATTGTCTTGTCAAATTAATGTACAGGATACCTTAAATTACTATAGTAAAATGTATTATTTACCGAGATACAAATTAAGAATTGTAATTTTTTGATGTTTAGGTATATACACATTAAATATAATAAATATTTTAACATAGATTTATGTCAATCTACATACTCAGAAAAAATATTTTACATAACACGAATTGTATTTCAAATATATACTATTACCAAGGGTGAATACTCCGGAAATGGGGTTTAAACATGAAATCATTATACATCTATATACTAGTAGTATTACTATATTGAGTCCTTGATTTTTTCATTATCTTATCCGCAAAAAGACCAACGAAATGCACGCTGAAAAGCTTTTTCCCCCCGGTCGTGCAAACTCTTCTCTCTTCATGGCTGCCGAGCACAATTTTTCAGTCCGTTGTACATTGAACAATGCATTGAACTCTTAGGGAATTTTTTTTTTTTTTTTTTTTTGTGAACACGGAGATTTATATAGGGTTAAGCCATTCTGTGAATCTTTGGGTTAACAAATATAACAATTACCGTCTTCGACATATTATAATATATTATACAACGATGTTCATTCCTAACATCAATATCATGATCTAATTCTAATATAATACTTTTTATTCTATTTCCACGCACAGCATATTTTATGTTCTTAATCTGTATAATATATTATAGTTTTTTACCGGAAAATAACGTGAGAATCAGCAATATATATCTCGATTGTTATTATATCAGAATTCAAATTTACAAAAAGGATAACTATAATCCAAACTAAATTGATGTAGGACTAAATATATTATAGTATATCAATTGAATTCGTTAAAACAATATATAATGTCAAATGTAATCCGATAACTGATGTTCTATAAGTGATTTTATTTTTAAATAGATATACGTATATTTTTGACTGAGTATATACGTACAATAAAAAAATAATATTGTCTTATAATGAATTTTGAAATTAAATTAGGTATGTATCTTCTAATTAATCATTATGATATCACTATACATATATTGCATAAAAGTATAATATATTTGATAATAAGTAAATAGTGTTTTAAAATCTGAGCAAAGTAGAAAATGTATTGGTTTTACAATAATTAAAATATAGTAATACTTACTGTTACTAATTTACTATATATGTTATTTTTAAATTGAGCTTATATTAATGATTATATTAGATAACTAATTATCGTAAAATTGATTATTTCTCTTATATTATAATAAGTTATTACTTATTAAAATATTAGAAAAAGAATCAATTTTACGAAGAAATAAAATATAAAATATAATAATAATAATAATTTGTGTTATTATATACATTAATTATCGAAAACATAAATCATATCCTTAAATGCATAATATTAATCTTGAATTAGTGTTAATAATAAAATATAAGTATCATCATTTATTTATGTCTGATTGCAATAATATATTATACCCGACTTCTTCAATATAATGTAGTTGCAGGTTAATTGATTTTAATGCAATAACATAATTACTCAAAACGATAAATTACAATAATATTTAACTGCGTAGTCAGCTTGAGCTATTAATCAAAATGATGTACTGACATCCTGTTTACTGGGCTAATACAAATCACTTCGGGATTGTTTTTTTTTAAAAAGACAATTGCATGCGTTGTGAAATTTTTATTTAAAAATATAATATAATATTATGATGAGATACATATTATCAAAGAAATTATTTTCCCTCCAAACATGCATAAATTAAACATGGATATCATTTAACACTCACTTCGGACGCTGACCATCGCTAGCAGTAACGTAAACATGGCCATAAGTTCCGGCCGATTCCTACCCTGAACACACATGGTTATCCAGAACGGCTGTGCTCTTCGTCTGCGATTCATTTGGTTTTTACATCATAAGCACTAGTCCCTTTTACTACTAGGTCACATGCATGAATAAAATGCACTTATAGTGCAAACTCGAATCCTGTGAACAATATAAAACAAGCATTATAGACAATGTACAGTAAAAATATCCAATGAAAAAATAATATTAATAATTTTATTAATATTGCAACGTTCTATAAAACTATTCCAATATTAAGCATTTATATATCCGGATTTTTATTAAAGTAATAATTACCAGTTAATTTATATTGTTATAAAATTTCATCAATATTTATTACAAAAAAAAAAAAAAAAAAAAAAAAAATGAAATAATAAATAAAATTCAATAAGTAGGTATCAATATTGTAACATATAATTCAATATTTTAATTTGTTATTCATTTATAATTATTATTTATTATCCTTAGTTATCATTGTTACATGAGAAATTGTTTTTTCTAAAAGACAATAACTAGGTAGGTAATTTAAAACATTACAAATTGGTAAAACTAAGATATTATTTTTTATACGCGAGTATCTGATTAATTAATGCTCTTTTATTCTTTTTTGAGTTCATGGTCGGTTGATTTTAATTTTCAAGCCTATACACTTAAATATTGATCATAATATACTCACGGTTTATTATTATTTTTTTAATTGACTTTTGTATTCTAAAATAATTGGGTTTGTTATTTTTTTCTCTGTTATTACTATTATGGTATTTATACGTACCTATTCTTCTACTTCCTTTTCCTAAAGTCTAAAAATACAATAATAAGTATCAAAATAAAGATTTCATACATATTATTAATTTAAAACAAGGATTGAAGAATTTTTACGTAACATAATAAAATAAATAATTATTATTTTATTTTTATAGCTTTTATTTATATTCAAATTTCGACTTTTATAATTAGGGGTATACTATATACTATATACTATAGGGGTATATACCCCAATATTTTACAATGAATGGAAATTAAACTCGATATGCTACTTATTATTTATTTATTATTTATTACAATAAGTCAGGGTAACCCATTACGCAGCCAATTTATAAATTTGATTTGACCCACACTAAAATTAATTGAGTTTTTCTAAAGTTTGATAAAATACTTATTTTATGTAATATTATTGAAAAATTTAATTATTTATATTATAAATAATTTATACTATTTTTAAATTTTATTGAATTACTCGTCTGTCGTCTATGTGATATATATAATTATATATATATATATATATATAATTATTACTTACATTAAACCTGCATTGGCATTTATTATTTATTATCACTTGATAATATTATTATACCTACAAAGGTAAAATAATAATATTTTATTATATTTTATATATTATATTATATTTTATTTTATTTGTTCAAAAATAATTTTTGGAATTTCTAATATCTTAGTGATAATCGCTGCAAGAAAAAATAAACTATAATGCATAAAATAATGCTAAATATTCAAGTACCTATAATATTCTAATAGTAATGGATATTATTGCTTTCATCTTTTTTTTCTTTCGGGGTCAAGTGGCCGTTGTTTATTATATATACCTATATTTATTAATGAGTAACCCTACTCGAAATGTCCCTAGTGGACACAGGAGGGTTTATAATGTATATAATGTGGAGGTTGAAACCGAATAAGGATCAATTAACAGGCATAAAACACGTTTCTCTACTTAGTCAGTCGTGGTAAATCAACCTAACTGAATCGGAGACGTTTACCAGACACCAGAGTATCCATATGTCTCCCATCGACGTCGGTCAAGTCTATGTCAAGGTGTCAAACTAAAGAAAATTACTTTGTATTACACTTAGCAACCCCGCAGTCAAGTACCTGAATAATTCAAATATTATAAGATGTATACAAATATATTTTTTTATTTTTTTATCTACATGTATTAATATAAATAATTGAAAAGCATTATATATTATGAAACACAAATAGTGTGTTTATTTTCACGTAGGTATGTTATTATAGTTATTTTAAAAAAAAAAAAATAATAATAATAAGAATCTTATTTAAGTAAAATATTTTAAATTTATTATTATAATATTTTATTATTTATGAAATATATATATTTTTTATTTTATATTTACTATCTAAAGAATAATAAATAATGAATTGTTATATGTATTAATTCTTTTTATAATAAATGTACTACTGTAAGATTTAATAAAATAATTATATAATGATATATTTGAAAGAAATTAAATTTAAAAAAATGTATTAATGAACTGAGGCATGTTGTATTCAATTTCGACAGACGATGATCTGCCAGTATAATTTAAAATAATCTATAAATAGGTTGTAGTTATTTTCACAGATATTTTAATTAACTTTTTAAAATTTATGTAAAAATTTAAAAAGATTAAAATTATTTAGTGTATCGATTTTATAATATTTTGTAATTAAATAATAGTATAAAAAAAATATTAAAAAAATTAGTTATACATTAGTATTAAATTATATTATTTTGGAACTTTATTGAGATGAATATTATATTATATAATATAAATAAACAAAATATCAATTTATAACAATTATAATAATGAAAGGAATATAACAGATTTATAAAATATTAATTACCTATAAAGTATTAAGCCCATCAGGAAAGATCCATCTAGTGTAAGTATCCCGGGGGACATTAAGTAAATATAAAGAACAACTACTTTCTAAAGACCACGTGTACTTATCCTAGGGGTGTTTTGGCTTTGAATTTCAATTAAATTCATTTATAATGTATATAAAAAAATATCAAGTGCAATTATTTATTATTATTTATCAATAATGCATTTTGAATTTGAAGACTAAGAATGAAGTCTATGCATAATATATCGTATTTACATACCTATCATGTCAAAATAAGAAAAATTAAATCTTTAAATAAAAATATAAATTATATCTACAATTACTGATTTATTAGGAAGGTACTTATATTCAAGGTATTTCTTAGATTATTGATAGGTATAATATAAATTATAAAAATATTGATATTAAAAATGAGTACTTGTATAAGATTACATAAATAATAATTATTCTAGTCTTTATATTTTTACTGATTTGTAAAAAGGTTTAAATAATAATATAAATAAAACATGGGATATGAATTTATTATATAATTTGTATTCAAAAATAGATAAAATTTTAGAATACGATATAATACAAACGCAACCCTTTGTTTAGTATAGTACAAAAAAATACTATTCAACTGCACATTTGAATAAAACTTTTTTGTCATTAAAAATGTTGGTGAATAAAATAATACGATATAACATATCATAAACCATAAAAATGTCTAAAACTGGACAATATAACTGATTTTAATGTCCATTCATTATTTTATATTATTGTTTTCTTATCATTCACCATGATATTGTTTACGATATATATTATAGAATACAATTATTGTGCTCTGACCAGCTAGCTAGACCGCTCCCGAAATAATTTTGGCTCCCTCCCCCCCCCCCACAAAAAAATGTAATATATCGCTTCCGCCCGTCTTTCTTTTTCTACGTTGTGGTCACTATACTTTATAGCATGTAAGCTACTCGGTAGTTAATAGACAATGGATAATGGACATTTTAGCTTCTCTACCATATGGTTATTGTTTTTCATTTTTTTATTTATTATTATTATTATTATTATTTTTTTTTTTTAGCTATGAAAGCACAAAAAGAAATAATACTGATGACCGAACCCCGCGACGGTTTGTGTTTGTCTCGAGTGTGTATATATTTCTTTTAGGAAACTAATAGAATACATATTTTATTATACGCCGTGTATGTGGTAGGCAGTCGATTTTATCGTTAATGACAACCATAAAAGTCCGCCTACGTTATCGATATTATGGAAAAGAAAGGGAAAAGAACATAAAATTCGAATATTCACAGATAATACCATTCACGTGTTGCACTAAAAACACTGGTCCCAATTAAAATCGTGTCATTCGTTCTTCGAATTTCACTTCTCCCCTTCTTTCTAAAGTGATATTTTTTTAAAATCAAAAATATAGTGGAACACTGGCGCCTTGCCTACCCCATAAAAATACGTGTGGAATTATTTGGTTATGGCCATATAAACAATATTACTATACAAATCTATAGAAATATTTGTAAACACACATACAATGAAACCATTGATTTTATATTCGTTAATCTAACACTTATGTAAGAATTATCTTTTTTTATAAACCTATATATTAAAAATAATTCAGGAAAATGTAATTTGTTCCATCTTATATAGTATTATAATTATAAAAAGTATACCTACATTAAATTAAAACATGTTGGTATTAATTGACACAAAATAAAATGTCTTGAATTATAATGAGTCGTATAAAAAATGTAATTTTTATATAATTTTTATATTTTAAATTAATAAATATAAAATCACTGGTCGTATTGTAAGTTTATTTCTGCAAGTTTATATATACGAGTTTATATATATAATAATAATTATTTATACGGCCATAACCAAATATTTATTTAATAAAAATATTTATTTTTTTATGATTTTTAAATAAAAATAAAAAATAAATAAAATAAAATGCATCATGTTTCTTTAATCAATGTACGATGATTCTGTTTACAATTAATTTTTAAACATGAATATACAAGTATAGTTAAAAAATAACATAGGAACAGATTTTTTTTATAGAACGATAGTATTTTAACAACCACTGCAGCATATTATATAGTTTCTACATAGGTATCTAGTTTCACTGCTTATTCTTATATATATATATCAATTTACACGACCGGTTTCCTAACTAAAGGGATATGACTATATGAGAGGACCTTTACATCGCGTTTGGCAGACGTTTTTAAACAAGGAAAAAATATGAAAGATTATTTTTTTATTATTGTGTTTTTCCCCATCATTCTCAAACATAATAACAAGCCCTAAGGGACCTCCTGCGTCTTTAGTGTAAATGTGCATCATGTTTCAACCTCATGCTTCACCTGTATTATATATCTACGGGTGTATAATATATACATACATTATTATATTGGGCATTATAACCTTCTTAGTATAGCCCGGAGAAAAACTTTAAAATTAAAAAGTACCAATGGTATAATTTAGTTAAATCTATATTCGTGGAGATAATATAATAAATTTAGAACGAGGACTTTCCAATGACTTTTATAAAATTATAACGATAACTCTGGTTAAATTAATTTACAGAAAATTTTCAAACGTTTCAAAAGTCTTGATTTTAATGAGATTGGAAACAAATTGTGCATCATAAATACTGACTAAGTATAATATAGTGCTGATTAAAAGTTATTGATTAATTTAAAAACAAAAAATTAATATATTATATTAATAATATATATATATAGGTACTATCTACATACTACATGTTATTCAATGTTTAATTAAGTTTAATTTAATTTAACCTAATAATAATATACGATTTTTTTAAAAACTATAAAATACACAAGTATAATATTATAGTATAAATAGCATAAATTGATATATACGTAAATACTAAATAAGTTACCCAAAAATAATAATAAATTTATATTTGAACTATACCAATCACAAATTACAAGTTTTATATTTCTAAAAATAATATTAATTATTTTAAAATATAAATCGTAAATGGAAAATCGTGATCGTAATTTTTGTGATGTAGGTAGAACAAAAAAAAATAAAAATAAAATAAAATAAAGACGTTGGACTTTCGTAATGAGTAAAAATGTACAATAATTCAGACTTATTTATATTTTCAGAATAAATTAAAATGATCATCAAGTGCTTTTTGGTTTCTTATTCTATCGTCGAGATCGTGATCTCTTCACCTTATATGTCATCGGGACTTTTTAATTTTGTCGTGTCTGCACGTCATCGCAGTGTAGTGTCTAGGTTATTAATTTCACGTCTCCCGGACTCTATTTTACATGCACCATCGTTATTATTGTTATTATAAAATTTTATGATAATTTCAAAAAATATTATATAATATGTGTGTGTATGTGTGTACGAGTACGTAAGTATTATATGTATATTAATATTATACTATGAAGGAACACGCGAGGCGACCGATGAGCTAATGAATGGATTTTGGATCTAGTCCAAAGCATGTAAAAACCTGGGCGATTATTTACAGGAGTCTTTGGTTTTTAAGTGCCATCGCCACTGCATAAGTTTCAAAACAAATTTATGCACATTACACATCTTAACAGACACTAATGACAATTCGTTAGAAGTTTAGAATCACTAGTCGGGCTAACACTTTTAACTCTTAAGAGTGTATTACTAAAACGTATATAATAATTAACCATCTATTTATATATATAATATATAATGCTTTTTATTATTATTCATTTCAAATTATACACCTAATATGTTATGATATTTTATATCGTATAAAATAAATTCAATCGTGTAATTAACAATCGAAACACATAACAATAGTCCAATAGTCTTTATGTCTATCTATATGAATAAAATTAAATCATAAACTATTGTAGTTGTACATGTATATTATGTCGATGGCTTGTGGTAACTGGTTAGTGGTATGAAACACCATAAATTCATTATCTAAGAACAATAAGTTATTAAATTATAATTTTTAATGTTTTTTTTTTTTTTTTACCTTCTTTAAAATAAGAAAATATTATAATATAATAGTAGTATTATTATAATAAAAATATTAATTAAATATTACCTAACAATTTATTTAATAATGTTATTAAATTTTATTGGAGTTTAAATTAAAATTAATTATTAAAAGATACTTTTATTATAACGTTTACATTATATAAACATACATATTATTGACTATTATTACAATAATATATTTAATAATTATTTTTATGTCTAATTAGTTAGTTGGAACATAAATAATTATTATTTTATTCAAACCTTCGTAATTTTTTTAAGTGTAACAAGGATTTCCAATTCATTTCTTTCACAAAGTATCCATTTCCATTATACGAATTAGTGCACAAAAATATTATTTCATTAATGATTAATTAAATTTCACTTATCATACAATTATTGGATCTCTTAAAATGAGTAATTTTAATGTATAATATTTAATTAATATTAAGAGGATTGAAGCAATGAAATAAAAGAAAAGAATCATATTCAAGTCATTAGATCGTAAAATAAATTATAATAGAAAAATGTACATCTATTATTAATAATCTTTACTACGTTCACTGTTATGTTATTATTTTATTTAAAAAAAAAAAAAATCAAAATAGGATGAAATATATAAAAATAATGCTTTAACATATTTTATAACGTCTAACGAAATTACCTTAACAAGGTAATCACGAGAGGTTTAGAGCGGAGGGTAGTCGAGACGTCTGGGGTGGTAGCTATATGGCGACGACGGTTTTCAACACTTACAAACGACGTATTAGAGAAGCGTCGATGGTTCCTGATAATTTTCCACTCGGCAGAGTCTTATATATTCACCGAATTATGGTGTTGTTGCCTTGTTGGTGAGTAGAACAATTATTATCGATATGAAGCGAGAGTACAACGAAAAAAATAGAAATAATAATAACATTGCTATTACGAAATTGGATTCAGGGCGATGAAGCTTCTGAGGGTAGTATTAAGAATGAAAGAGAGTATAATATAGATACGTTTATTGCTTTATAATTGATTCCGTTAACGACCAAACGATAGACATAAAAAAAACTACTCCTCAGTTCTCGTAATAATATATAGAAAGAGAAAAATCGATACCATGGTTGCGTATATAAAACCGTTGTAATAGTGGGAGGATAAAAAAAAAATAAAAAAAAAAAAAACATAAATAAATAAATAACCGGATGATATGCGATTACGTGACAAGAATATGACATTGGTAATATATCTAACAGCTATTATACAGCATGGCCCGGAAGTAAAAATCGAATAAGATATTTTATTATATTTTGAAACACACATAAAGTATTTAAATTTAATAGTTTCCGTAAAAATTACCATCGGGTGATGTCATCAATTTCTATTAAGTTCAATCACCACGAAAATACTGCGTGCCTGATAATACGGTACCTACCTATATATAAGTCCGTTCTTGTTTTTCTATTGGCGTGTGCGGCAAATTCTCCAGACTCAATGACCCCAACTAATAGAGGTAGGTACAGTGACGGCCGCACGGCAATAAAGATTATTAAAGGAATGTGCCGGTACGATGATGATTAGCTGTCCGACAAAGGGAAAAAGGAACGCTATACGTTATTATCTGAGGTCTCGGTAGAATAATAGGGTAAAAATTGTCTCCATATGTTTTTTCTCTTTCTCTCATTTTTTTTGCAACCATATCTTATATATATATACATACACATACCCCGCTGCGAAGTTATTAGAGTCAATAAACATTATAATGTATCTTTAACTATATAAGAGTATCCTTGAAAAATGTTTAAAATATATATTATATAGTCCCTAATGTTGTAAGTCATTATAAACAAATCTACCTTGTTTTTTTATATATTTATTTTTTTTTTTTTTCGTTGACTCGTTGGTTAGAAAGGCGGACCGCCTTAGATTTAATATAATAATCTTTTTTTTTTCAATACAAAGTTTCAACGAAATTGCATCAAGGTAAAATCAACTATAAAACTACATCATCATCATCGTCATTATCCGTGGAAGATTACAAACATAAGTTAATGGAGTTTTTTTATATTTTCTCAATTGTATAACTATCAAATAAATTTTAAATATATATATTTTCTTTACTTCGTGTATGTTTATTAGCTATTAATATAATACGAGTATATTTATAAAATAAATACTATATATAGATTTTTAAAAGGATGTTAAAATCATGAAAATAGCAAACAGCGCACAATAACTAGGTAATTATAATTATTTTACAGTACTTAGGAAAAAAGAACTACATTTTTCTTACTAATTAATTACTGCTAAAAATTTAATTATAAAATTTAAGGAATAAATATCACTATACGCGTATATAAGTATATTCAATTTAAAAAAGTTAGAAATAATATTCATCAAATGCGTAAAATTTTTGCGTATATTATTAAATTAATATCATTATTATTACTAATTAATACATATATAATATTATTATTATATTATAACTATAATTATTCATTAGTTTACCATGTACAATGCACTGTTTTTCATATAATTAATGTAGGTACATATATACATAATGATGATTAATGATTTTTAATTGTTTTTAACTAGCACAATAAATTATAAGGGTAATGTTAATTTTTAATATAATATTACATATTGTAACAGTAGCCAGAAAATACCCGACGTGTATGGTACTGAAAATGGTAACATTGCTATCGAAATATTTAAGTATATATTACATAAATATAATAAAATTATATTTTTTGTAGATCTGGATGATTTTAATTATTATTATTATAATATTCACAAGTACTAATATATAGGTATGAGTATATAAAGGTATATAAGTACATAATATTCTATATTATTACATGTAAATATTTTTTTTTTTTATAAAAATTATTATTAATTTAGTTACTTATTCAATTATCATTAATTAGTTGATTTATATTTCAGTTTTCAATTACTACTATTTTTCAAACTCAGTTACTATTATAGTATAATAAAAATACTCGTATATTATATTTAGTGCATAATTCAATTTAAAATATTTTTCAATGATTTTACTTTATTAGGTATGTATAGTATAGGTATTTATTCATTTATGTATTTCTATTGATTTTTATCAAATAAATAATTACATATTTTATAAAATATTATGTATCGTATCTTCTATCTAAAATCTAAAATCTAAATCTAAATGCCAGAATTTACAAAGCTATAAGATTTAAAAAAATATAAGTCAATATTATCGTCATATGTAGATATATTAATATATTTTCTAACTAAATTAAGTAAAGTCTAAATTTATGCAAATGGATATTTCACTCTGTTTGACTTAATATACCTACGTATAGTTAAACGGCATGTACAGATATTTAAGTTTGAAAATAGTGAATATTATATCTCTATAGAGTATAGACAATAGACAGATACCGTCATGAGTGAAATTTCATTCTAATGTTCCTATTTTATAACTAATATTTAATATATTATAATATAATTATATATATATATTATTTATTAAATATAATTTCAATTTTAAAATTTTCATAATTTCATAATTTTCTGTCTGGACAACGAAAAAAAACTTGTTTTGTACAACGTATAATATGCAAATAAATGTAGTATTTACAATAGTCTAACGAGGTTTTTTGTAGCTTACTGTTAGAGATGGACATAAGCACATAGAACAATGTGTATATTTGTTAATAAGAAATATTGAAACACTTGTCCAAACAAGCCTTCCGGAAAGATTTGGTGTGAATAGCAGCAATCAGTTAAAGTAATGTTATACATATTTCATCAAGTTTGACAACTGTAACTACAACACAATTTTAAGTATCCAATGATTGACATAATATTATAATATAATATAAAATGCATATTGTTGGAGATATAATTTTGTTATTTAAAAATAATTAATAATTAACTTATAATTTATTACTATTCATATAAACATAATATGATCGTCAGCTAACAACACCCATTCATTACAGTAAATTTATCTAAATAAATTTATCTAACAAAAGAGCAATAATCATTAATTTGTTTTTAATGTCATTAAAAAAAAAAAAAAAAAAACATTTCAAATATTTAATTACAAGAATTATACGGAGAAAAAAGAACACGGTAAAAATATGTTTATATATAGGTACAATAAACCCAAGAACGTGATGGGCGGAATTTTTTTCTTTGTTATTGGCAGATAACTTGAAAGCGAAAAGAAGATCCAATATAAAAGTATTCCAAAGAAATGTAATTTGAAAAAATAACGATCTGCGTGTTTCTGATGTTCAGAGGATAAATCGGGACAGGTGCACCAGTTGGCACACCTTTTTATTTGTTTTCTAAAAGGAATCGAATATATACCTACATAACACAACAAAATATATTTCAATGATTTTATTTTCAAACATCAATTATTATAAATTAATGACAATTCAATAATGTTAGTAATTTATTCTATTTTCGAACAAATTGTTTATTTATATATTTTTTAATTTTAAAATTATAATAATAGTTGAAATAAATTATTTGTCAATTAATAATCAGACCATATTAATGAATTATATTATAAATTTTAATATCAAATTTAAAAAAGAAAAATACTCACAATATAAAAAAAAAAGAAAAAAAAATAGAAAAAAAAAATATAACGAATACTTGAAAATTAGTTACACGATATTATGACTAGATGAAAAACATATAAATTAATAGTTTGCGTTTTAATTAAAAATGAACACTGATTTAAAAATTATAATACGATAGTACTTTATAATATAATATCACAGATTAGTTTTATATTTGTATATTTACAAGACATTTGGAAAATAAATTACAAACACAATATTTAATATTAGGTAGTATATTATGGTAATATAAATAAAAATAATCTCACCTAACCGAACTGTAAAATGTCCACACCTTTTCTGCAGGTAAATATTTATATCAGTATCCGTTTGTGGTATGAAGTAGCCAGTAATAAAATATATAATACACTTAGTATAATATTGTCATATACAGTTATATGTGGATGATATTTTAAATGTGTACCACATTAATATGCAGCACTTACCAGCCTATTTTGCTAGTGATGATAATATGTTTTTTGATGTACGGGGGGAAAACATTTTTTTAAAAATACAAAACCAAACCTATACGAGTACCTACAACACGAGAAAAAAACCGGTACCTACATAATTTATGAAAATATAAATGTCGTCCAGTCTGGCGAACACGTATCGGATTACGTTGGCAAACTACCTGTGGAGCAGATTACATCGGCAGGATGATCTTCCGCAGACGACAACACGATGATTTCAGAAGTTTTATGGACAAAATGTAAATATAGGTACCTAACTACCATACGCCAATACAAACGCATTATTGTATAATATTGATATGCATCGTCGGTAGCCTTATTGTTTTTATTTTATTTTTTATAAAATCTACGTGTGAGGCCCACGTATGATATACGGTGAAATAATGCTAATGGCAGGAAACGATTGGTGAGCTGGCCAGGATTTCAGTGGCTTTGGCGACTACATATAAACGGGTGGCACTTGATATTTTCACATGGAAATGCGAAGCGGCGAAGAGAAAGCCGCGGGCTGGCTGTAGACGTTTAACAAGGCGTTCGAATAGACGAACAACCGTGAAATAACAAAAATAAAGACAACACAAATTCTTGGCGGAAATAGCATTTCATACGTGTGTTTGGAAACTATAATAATATCGGAATGTCCCTGAGGGGACGTTTTAATGACTGGTCCTTAGTTTGTTGTACGTATAGGTGCCTATATTAAATTTTAATGTATTGTAATGATTTGTTTTATCCACTATTTTGCGCAGTTTTATAACCAAAACCCCGTCGCCCTTTTGTAATGCATTAAATGCATTATATTATTATTATTGTATATGACGGTGTACAATGATTCCATAAAGCCTCCCACGGGGAACAAAATCGATCCGCGTGCGACAATTGATTTCATCCCCCCGTAGTGTCAAAAACGGGCGTGGATTTTAGGTTATATAATAATATACGATGTGCTTACGTTTACAATACAAGCGGTCAAATCAATAAAAGAAAAACAAATTTTAACAGATAATAAGAATGGGATTATAGGAACTTAATTAAATGACAATGACAATATTAGTAAAAATTTATAATTTTTTTACGACTTAGAAATATAGAATTATACTTAAACATGTATCAAAGTTTTTAAAACAAAATTTTAGTAAAATAAAACACATTTAACTATTTTTGTTTATAGCTAATATTTCAAAAAATACCTATCACCACATAAAACCTACACTATCAAACAAACAATAGTACCTACCTAAATTGTATAAATGAACATTATATCATATCATTATGTTATATTATTTTATTTTAAATGAATATTATAAATATTTAAAATTATTTTATTGATATCTCTCGTAATTTTTATATTTCATCATAAATACTTATTAATTATTATATACCTAATTATGAAATATTAGTATAGATAAAATGTATTTTAATTATTTAAATACATAAATTATTTTTAAACTCAACGTTGTATTCATTTCATAATATTGTTATTAAGATTTTTCGATTACCTAATGTAACTAAAATAAATTTTCTAACATAATATTTAATGAAAGTTATTCTGTGTTTTTTTTTTTTATTTTAAATTAGTTAAAACTAAAAAGGGTATGAAACTCTAAAAATTATCTAAATTAAATAATTAAAGTGTGTGGTAAGGGTACTTTTATTTTTTGTTTGTTTGAAATATTTAATACAGCAGACTAGTGTATATTATATTATACACTATAATTTCAATTGATTCCAAATAAATGTAAATAATATCCTACACATAAACCATTTATTTTATAGGTACTTATCCAATTAAATTAAAACCTATACAAAAAAAAAACCGCTAAATTATTATTAATAAAATTACATCAAATACGGAATGTGTATTTTATTTTTACATTAATAATAATAGATAAAAAAGTATTTGGGTAGTATTATTCTCAAAATTTTGTCAATCTACTTAAAGAATAAAAAAAAAAAAGGAACTTGTTATTGTGTAATACGTATTATCAATATTATGCACATTGAGGGATTCACGATTTTTACACATTTCTGTCGATGATGCAGGCATTTTAAGAGATTTATCCGCTATAATCCCTAAACACTGGGTTACCATCTATATAACCATGGATACCTCCCGGCTCCCTCCGCTTGTTCTTTTTTGTTTTATAGATCCCTAAAATACTAAAAAAACAACGATTTTGAGTAAATGAAATTTGCATAATTAACCCATTACTGGGGTTAATACTATAAGGTATACCGAAAATTTTCAAACCGGTCTCCCCATCGACTGAAAATCCCCGTGTCGACCTTACCACTCCCAGAACAAGATGTATTGTTGAGTTTTTGCAACGAATATGTATACGTATAATTGTTATAGTTGTAATAGTGGTAGTATAACTACGGTACGTTATTATTGTTGGTATAGCGGCCAAGCGAGTTTCAAATTTATACACATACATTATTATACCACTGGCTACCTGTGTTTTGTGCAAAACCACCCTTGATTTCGGTTTCTTCCCGCGAAAAAACACACCCTCCGTATGTGATTTATCGGGTTTGGAAAACCTTGGTCGTATTGTTTCGCGTCTGAGTGTAGGAAATGGAACGAGATGGAACAAAACAAAACAAAAACCGTGTACAAAAAGAAAACACACGCGTGTGTATTGTAATGTGTGACGTAAAACAATCTTTTCACACCGCCAGTCACAGCAGCTACCTCTGTACAAGCCACCGAATAAGTGCATAGTAAAATAAAAAACACAGTCACTTTTCCCCGTTTTTATTTCACATCGTTTGTTAGTCACGCCTTTTCAAGTTCATATATATACTTGTATATACGAGTATTATACTCGTATAATATACAAAACACGACGGGAGTCTGGGATCGTTTAATAGGCTTCTAGATGGTCAAAAACGTTTTAACTCTAAAAACTACTATTAACATTAAAACCCTTTAAGTATAGAGTAATTTGAAACAATATAATATATTAATTCAATTATAAATAGTTGAGTTTGGATCCATAGTTATACATTTAATAACTAGTTATAATATTTTAAAATTAGGGATTTATTTTTTTTTTTTTTACTTGTTGCATATACATTTTATTTACAAACCATTACCATAGTATATGTTTTTGGTATTTATTATATAATATTTTTAAGTGATAAAAAAAAGTTATTATCTCATAAATACGTATATTAATATTATATATGCCATTGCTAATCATCTAAATTCGACATATAAACTATTAATAACAATCCGCAAACAACTATTGTATTCGTATTTATACATATTAATATATATTATAAAATATTAGAACCCAATAAGTTTATACAATGTATAGATAGATAGATATATTTTATTAATATTAATATGTACATATGTAATATACCTACATAAAACACAGAAACAAATATTATAACGAAATACTTGGTACTATTTCCAAATATGAAATAAATCCTCCCTACACACAACTATAGTATGAATGTAGAATATAATATAATGTGGGATAATAAATCGATTGAAGAGAAAAGTCCTTGCAGTTTCATCGAATATCAAGGGAATATCCTACTACATATTATGTATAAGCAATATTATACGAGTATTTCAATAAAATTATATAAATAAAACGATTTTTTTTATACATATACACAATATAGGTATATTATATATTTATATTTTATATAAATTAATATTAATTATAAATAAAATAATAAAAAAATATGTGGTTTACATAAGTATACGAAGTATAAAATATAAAAATGGTATTTATTAACTTTAAAACTAAAATTCATTTATAAATTTATAATAATTCCATTGGATATAATATATTTCCACGCATATATTCATTTTTAAACAGTTAAGGTATATTTGTTTTTATTTATTTTAAATATATTAAAATATTTGCTGATTTATTTAAAATCATACAAATATACATTTGTCAAAATGCCATAAATATTTTTGTAAAAATAAAACAATTCAATTTTTATCTATAATTTATTAATATTAAATAGGTATATATATTTTTTTTTTAAATATTTACACACTTAAAGACAATCGTATATTAAATATTTCATTATAATAATTGGTTTAAAAAATATAATTGTTGTATACTAATACATATATTATATAAGGTATTAAGGTAAAACATTAATAAATATTCTTCATATTAATTTTAAGAAGAACATAATAAAGAAAATGCTCTTGAAAATATGGTTACTCAAAGATTTTAATTTAATAATACTCAACGTGTTGAAATACGATTCTACAAATTCAGCTGTTCAATATAATCGAAAATTTGTATAATAGAAGCAACAATTGCTTCTAGAGTGGCAGTGAAAAATGAATTATACGGCCTCATCGAGACTGCAATTTTAATAGTGACGACGTGCTATATTATGGTGTGTAATAAATATTACTGTGAGTGTTTTCAAAATAATTACTTTCATTAATTCTCAGCGCATTCTTTTGTTTCCGTCTCTGACACGAAAGGGGTCGGAAAACATTTAAACTTTAAAACAAAAGAACTTCGTTCACCTCCAATCCATCCACTTTTTTCGTGGCTTAATAATTAGCAAACCCGACAACCATAATGTGTACAGTACATAAAATAAATATGGAGATCGAGTACGAGCAATGCTCGTGGGTTTCCATAAAGTAAGACGAGACAAGTAGGAAACGGCTTGTCAGAAGAGGCTTGAAACGTTTACATGACATCCCAAAGGCATACGCGTGAGGGTGATCTTTATGATGGCGTGCGAGCACGGCACACGATAATAATAAATTGAACTGGAGAAAATGCACGAATATAAATAGCACATCACCTATCTGTCTCTTTGGTTATTTAATTCTACTACAGGAAATCACAAAACCCTTTATAACAGTAAATTCAAGATGAAATACACGTGGTCGTAATCATTTCACAAAACTATAAAGAACGCGATCGATGAAAATAATATTATTGAAGTAAAGTTTTCTATTCGATTTCAGTAAAAAATATTCGATAGAATGCTTTCTTTATAATTGGATAACTACCAAAAATAACAAGTGTTCCGAAAATTAAATTAAATTTTTTTACTGAAATCGCTATTCAATAAATTTTAGTTTTATTATTATAATTTCTATATATATATAGGTACACACTGCATATTTTTGTATGTATCAATATTTTATATCAAATATATGTTTAATTATGTAATAAATATTAAAGTCAATTATTTAAAACATGAAATGACTTGTTAGCTAATTGTTATTATAAAATTAATTTACCTTTTAATTATATAACTAATATTAATGTAATGTTGATATAAATATACAACATCCTAAAATTATACACGCTTCAACTCTTTTATATCCAAGATTATGTAATCGACGGTTCAGAATTAATCAAAAATACAATGTTGGAACTTGGAATCGAACACCAAAATTTAAGTCCCGTAAATCACTAAGGTATTCAACCGCTTTCAATATTAATTGAGATGAGAATCATCACATGAAAACAGCGTGTGCAATATTGAAGTTAATTGAACCGACTAAACTCGTTTTTTTTTTTTTTATACATATTTAAATTTAGTTATGATAAATGAATGCACACGTAAATACATACTATAATACGAGTACCTATGTGAACGGTATACGGTGCGGCGTAACCTCGATCCGTGTAAAAAAAAAAAATATTTTGTTTTATGTTTTATGTACTATAACTTAATTAGTATATCTGTGTAATTTCGCTACTTTATTATGTCAGTGTAATAAAATATTTTTGTTTAGGAGATAAATATAATAGATAGGTACCTATATAATATTATTATTATTTGTCGATATTCCTAGGCCTGAGAAATATAAAAAAATAAAATATGTTCGTACAGCGTCATACGTGTATGAAGATTACAACACACAGCACGACCTCTGTGTATATGCACGCGATGATGGCAGGTGTCGAGCAGCCGACATCATAAGAGTGAAAGAGATAGAAGAATTAACGTTTAATGACTAAGCGAAACATCCAACATGTAGATAGACAAATATATACACAGTACAAGCTGCAGTATAGAGCATAATATTATATAGTTATTCCGAGGTAAATATTTATAACACACACACACACACAAGGAACTGGTTTGGATGCCACTTAAAATTGATTGAAAGTCTTTTTAGGGTTTTAAAAACCAATCATAATAATTTTACATGATAGAATTATAGAAATATGACAATCGTGATAATAATAATAATAATAATAATAATATAATACCATGTAAGAAATCCACATAAATATCAATGGCGCCACATACGAAAAATATAATACACCAGTATAAGGCAGTAAGAATCGTAAAATACTTATATGGATGATTACTTACGACAACAAAGATAAGAAAAAGAACTCGATTCGCAGCCCCATCGATTTCGAAGAAATAGGGTGCTGTATGTCCTGAGGGTGATACGTGTGTGCATTCGAAGTATACTAGAACCCTGAACCTGATCGTTGTTTTAAGTTTTACTGAATAAAATATGAACTTCAAAAAACATACGATCGAGTATTGGAATTGGGTTTCCATGCGTATCAATTTTGTATACATAAAACTAAAAACGCTTAACGCAAATACATCTAATATAACATATAAATTTATATTTTTTATATAGGTATTTATTATTTTTAAGGTAGGTAGGTAACAAAAATGAATTACAAATTATTTTCATATTACCTCACCTTTAAGATATTTTACAAAATAAATAATTTTTAAATTGGGTAATAAAAAATTATTTTATTTATATAATATTATCTACCTACCTAGTTAAATTATTTAATTAAAATTTAAATTAAATAATTGTTTTAATGCTATTTAAATGAAACTCAATAGTTAAACAGTAATCATTAAAATTAATATTAATTTTTAAATTTTAAAAAATAAAACAAAAACATTTTAATTTAAACAATTAAATTTAAATTATTTTAAAAATATTTAATATTTCTTTTTTTTTTAAATTTAAAATTTTTTATATATCTGAGATGAGATATTGGAATATTATGTAGCAACTAATGCATTCCGATAAATCTTACATGATCAATAGTCGTGACCTCGCGTTAGCATTTGTACATTTGTGACATATGTTAATAATAAATGAAATTGCAGAAAAATTGTATTATAAATATTATAGGTAATACCTTCAAGAGTATATACCTATTCTGATATATCAACCAAGTTACCCATTCAAGTCACGGTTCCCACTATGGTTTAAGGCGGTTTTCATTTCGACTTATGCCATTATTGTTAAGCATTAGAAATATCTTAGCAATATTTTTGCAGTTGGCGGAAAATCTAACGGGTTTTCTAGTATGAAAAAAATAATATATATATTTATATATTATGTATTATATAGGTACACGGAAGGAAGTTAATGCTTTTTATTGCATCCACCGACGACGTGATGCTTTATGGTGGTGTCCATAAATCATGTACGAGGTACCCCCAAATACAGCCCATAGTAATCCTATGTAAATACCTGTCATCAACAATACATATTACTACCATTATTATTTTGATATAATATTACATGATTTAAGTGCATATCTATCAACTCGTTTTCATATTGTGTTATTAAAGTTTAGAAACATTAATTTATAATGATACATTCAATAGGTATAATTATAAAGATTAATATAGGTAATAATAGAAAATTATCGATAACTTCCAAGTTTATAATATAAAATATAATATTTACGTATACCTAGGAATATGAAAGCTAAGGAAAAAAAAATATGAAATAGTGCTACCTACCGTGAAGGAAATTTACATATTTATATTTAACTTGAAATCACTCAAATACGAGATTAATGTCCATATAAAAATAATTTCATACACCTTCAACCTACTTAAATATTGAAATCAAAAATATACTCGTCTTTAAAAGCCTATGATATTATATGTAATACTAGTTTTATAAATACCTGCTATTCATATTAATAAAATGATTATGTATATAATTTATATTTTAATAAACTACTCGTATTCTATATAATATATATTATTTTTTATTTTAAATGAGTTAGAGTAGGTACCAATTATTATTAAAGTAGTTATACAAAAGATATTTTAAATATTATACCTATTAAAATATAACGATATAAAATGAAGTATAAAACTGACGTATAAAAATATAAATATACGAGTATAATATATTTATCTTTATATTTTTTATTAACAATACATTACGTCTATTAAAATTAATAAAAAAAAAAAAAAAAAAATAAGTAATTTCTAAAATATTTTACATAGATAGATAGATATCAAATAATTTTTAATTTATGTTATTACAGTATAAATAATTAGATTATCTAAGTCATCAATGAAAAATCTAAAATATTTCACGCAAACTATTAAACTAGATTTTTTATTCAAATACATCTAAATATTTTAAAAATTATGAATACGTTATTTGGACGTTTTGTTACTATAAGTTTTATTTTTAGTTAATAAGGTATAAACGAATAGATAATTTTAACTCTTATATGTTATATAAACTATAAACCAAACAAAAGTCGTATATACCAAATAAATTGTTAAAAATAACTTCAAACATTTTACTTACCTACTATAATAACTAACTTAACAATAACTTTTTATTTATTACTATAATTATACAGTTTTTTAAATTTGTAAATTTGTAAAAATAGATTATTATAATAAGTTATAATACCTACTACTTTCATTTTTCCAATTAACATTTTAGTTTACTAATTATAGGTATACCTACATATTATATTGATTAATAACAAAAATTAATTAGTTATATTTATATTAATTTATATCTATAAATATATAGCTATATTATATTATGTAGCTATATTAAATAATATAAAAATATTAAATAAATATATTTTATTAATCTTATATATATTTTGTATAATTGTTTAATTTATTTATTTTAAATCTATAAAAAGAAAAAAGTAATAAAAAAAACAAAAAATAGAAATAGAAATAAATATTTATTTAGAAAATATATAAAAATATTTGTATGTTTTTTGCATTATAAACTTTATTTATAATAAAGTACTAAAAACTTAAAGTAGGTATCCAGTTTAAAATGTGTTAATTATTTTGACAATTTTAATCGCTTATATTGTACTTAGGTAACATCTCAATATTTTACTAATAAAAATATTAATTATTTAATATTTGAATTGATTAAAACCAATGTTGGTTACAATAAATATTCCTATTGTACGAATATATAGGAAATGTTTTGTGATACCCACATGGCTACATAGTAGGTACATAAATTATAATTAATATTGTAATTATATTATAATATTATAGTATGGTTTAAATATAATATTCAAAAATAAAATATTAATAATAATAATCTTAAATACTTATTTTTATTGTAACGACTATTTGCAAAAGCTATTTTAAAAGTAAATAATACCCTAATATAAACGATATATTTTATTCATATCAAAAAATTCATTAGTTATACGAATAGATAAATTATATAAATCAAATTATAATTTATATTAATTATTTTTATTATTCATTTATCATATTCTTATTTATTTTAATTGGGATATGCGTATTTTCAAATATTTTATTTAAATACAATTTCATAGTAGGTAACAACCAGTTTAAGATTAATTACTGGATCTACAATTTGACGAAGGTTCATGATCGATGACATTTGATTGACAGGCTACGTGCCAGGTCTCCTGTTACCAATATTTTAGAGACTTTTAGGGTTTTACACGAACAAGAAAGAATCGTCAGGTTTTTAGTAGATATATTTATTATGTGTATTTGTATACCAGAATCACTGAAACGAACGTTTCATCACGTAATGAGATCTATTTCTTCCTCAATAAATACTTTTAAGACCCTTATTTAGAATTTTTGTGAATGCGAAAAAAAATATATATAGAAGAAACCATATTACCCACTTGGCACTTAAAATAACTATATTATACTTATACCATGTATTGATATAGGTAATAACATGTAAAACTGATATTATACACAAGCACAATGTACCCACATTCAAAACGAATGAAAAACAGATAAAAATAATCGTTAAATTATAACATAGGTATGCCAATTATTTATATTTTGATGATTAATACGAGTACAATCGATTGACGATTATGATTATGAAAGTCGTTTGATTTTATTGCGATTTATAAAATACGTTTCATCGGGAAGATCTAAAAATGAAAAGTAAAAATAATCCTTTAACGTATTATATCTACTGTCGTAAAGTTCCACTTTATAGGTTATTGATTATTACAATAATTATTACGACATTATACTTAGCCACTTAGGCGCTGATCATTAAGTATTATTCAACGGTAATATAATGCTATTGAAAATTCACATAAAACAGTCGTTTTAAAAAAAATGGGATGTTTATCAAAAGAAAACGCCGACAAACGATGATTGTAATTTAACATTCTTTTAGATAATATGTAAGTACTTAACAAAGAAGTTTCATGTATTCCGGTCTAAAACATAATATTATATCACGTTATAATTTTGTAACAGCAATTTTAAAACGGTCGAATTCAAACAGTCTTTTCAAATCGCATATTAGAAACACAAAAATAACCACGGTTAAGGTTGTAGAAATTAAGTTTAAACAACGATGCAATATTCTGATCACAAAGTCAATATATACTTATACGGTAACCGAAAATGTTCGGCGAACCGCGTAGGTATAATATTTTTATGGACGTACGAAAAATCCAAAAGGGGCGTACAAAGATGATTTACATAATATTTAAATTAAATTTCGACCCCATAACGGGCCGTGTCGCGATGTTACCTGCCTATTCGAATAATACCCATATTATTTTAATCATAATATGACTTCACATCATAACATGGACATATTTTGCTATTTCAACCGAAATACGCATTATAATTTATTTGTGTTTATAACGTATTCCACGTACCTTTTCAATAAATAATCCGTGCTAATGGTATAACAGATACCGGGTTACCGGTCGTGACGATGATTCACGTTTAACGAATAATCACTTTAATCCAAAATATTCGTATTTGTATATTATAATTTTATACGTATGCTGTCAAAAATAATTTCGTACTGTAAATATTTTGTTCGGACGAAAAGCACAAAAAAAAAAAAAAAAACGAAACAAATTTGTTCGGTTTTACGCGACACAAAATAATACGCTCGCGAAACGCTCGAAAAAAAAACGGTCGAACACGACGGAAAAATAAAACGACGGCGACTAAAACGAACTGCGAAACGTCCGACGAGACGGAGCACACGAACGAAACTGACGCGACGCGGGGACTGAAAAACCGACGTGCTCTTCGGAAAGAGTAAAACCGGCGTGCGCGCAGTCGAGCCAACAGAACATTCGATGCCGCCGCGCCGCGGTAAAACAGCGACGACATAAATGCACCCCGCAGAGCGGCGGCGATCCCTTCGGCGAACGGTTACTCTTTGGCGGGACGGTTGAGGGACGGGTCGCGGGGATATGTTGACCGTCGGACATTCGATACCTTCAGATATTATTATTGTATTATTTATATTTATTACGGCGGCGGTCGAACAAATCCAAAATCCTGTAAGAATAAAGAAAGAAAATGAAAACACGACCGCACGTCGTACGATAATGAATAACATACGTACACACCGTAAACACGATGAAAAAGAATCGAATTCACATCGTAAAATAAAATAATAATAATAATAATTATTATTAAAAAAAATAATAATAATAATAATTATTAAAAAAAAATAATAATAATAATAAATAAATATTTTCCGACGTTAATACGTTTCCGTTATTTTAATTATTTTAATTATATTATAATATTATATCTTTAATCGCAGCAACCAATCGAAATATTATTTAAATAAAAAATATTTTTTAGCTCGGATTGAAAAACTGATTACCGATCGAAATGTTATTTTATAATATTATCGACAACTCGTATATATTCATAGTTCACGGATAATACGCGTAACAGTCAATACACACAAAATAATATTATTTTGACGTTATTCGAATGAAAAGGCGAAAACACATAATAATAATAATAAAATAGTTTCGTAGTCGTATTTCAATAATAAATAACGTTATTCGACGTCATCGAGTTCCGAATGTCATAAGTCACACAATAATAATAATAATATATGATGGTGTACCGAATAATAATACACGAGCAGTACATTTTTTTTTTCGTCAAATGTCATTTTATTCGTATAATTTTACGTATAACTTTCCTTTTTCTTTTTCTTTTTTTATATTAATATTATAAAAATAAATAAATTATTAATGAGGTAGGTATAGGAAGTACCTACTAATGTAATATATAATATTATACGTTTAATGTACGGGGTAAAAAAAAAGAAAAAGAGAAAAAGAAAAAAATAATGTGATAAAATAAGTTACGTTATTTTTAAGGTTATATTAAACGGTTTAAGATTTATATACTCGTATATAATTTTACTTGGGCATAAAAATCATTTTTGATGTACCTAGGTATAATAATTATTGTTCGGGGATCACAAATCGTTTTAACGTCATCAATAATTCATCATCATAATACGAGTTATAAACGTAGTGGTAATTAATATTATGTATACAAAAATTACACCTAACGTTCAGTTCAGTATCGTACGATTCAGTATTTTATACATTAGTGTTATTCAATCATAATAAAATCATATTTAGGTGTATAAAGCTTAAGTATCCGTTTAATTCGTTATGCGGTATTAAACGTGTGTGTGGCTCTTTTTGAAAACAAATTACTACCGAAACGTAATGGAAAATTTAATAAATGAATATAATATTAATAGGTACCTCTTTGCGATTCATACAGCAGAGACGTACTATAATACGAAATGTACGATATACGTGTAATGTGTACATAAACTGTGTATAATATTATTATTACGTTTAAAGTTTAAAATAATTTTTATTTAACGTATATTATATAATATAACATATTATATAATATACGAACTTGGCTTACTTAGCAATCAAATATAATATTTTTTAAATGGTAATAAAAACGTTTGATGTTCAAATTAATTTTGTGCGTTTCACATTAACTCGTTATGTTGTATACTCGGTTCGTGTTAATTTACTCAACAAAAAATGAACACAAACGAACAACATAATATTATAATATGTAATAAAAGTATAATAATAATGTATAAATACACTATAGTCCATTAAACATTTATATTTAATATGTCTGTGTTGTTATCTATAATAATGGAAATAAAATAATATTATTATAATAATAAAAAATTAATGATAATATTATATCTATATATAAAATATATAATAATTAATTATATTTCTTTTATAGGAAAATAAAACAATAATATATTAATATAATATTATATGTATGGCGTATGGATTTAATATTATAAGAGTAAAAGAATTTATGTGTGTTCATAGTCTAAGACTCTAATAGTAATCAACAACCTTAAAAAAGATAAAATACCATATTGCTATTATATATATTACGTATATTTTTTTTTTTTTATTTTAATCTATTTAATTTAATTTCATAAAAAACAAAATGATCGAAACTATAATTTTCTAGACCCCATTTTAAATATATTAATTATTTTATCATTAAACTATATTACGACTATATATAATTTAAATATTATATTTTATTGCTAAAAATAACATTCATAATCATTTTAATTCGCTTGTTTATACATTATTATGTCAAACCTCAAACATTATTCTTGTATAAATAATTTTATAACAATAATAAAAAAAAATAATAATATTTTTACGACCTATAACTTGTTTATATTTTATAATTTATTAAAATAGGTACTTGTTGTTTTATTTTTATTAAACATTGTATACACATAGACTTTTGAATCACCCATTATATTTTGTCATGTTCTTCTTTTCAACTATTTAAACACAAATACAAATATTGTTCGATTCATAGTTTCTCTATTATGATGACCTATTTGACCAATTTGATCTATGATTCGCATTGTCTATTATTTTAATTAATTACATTTTGTTCGACATTATTCGACAATATTGTTCGTTTCTATATATTTACTAAGTATTAATTACTGATAGTAATGTATTAATGACCTTATTAAAAGGAATAATTATTATCTTTTAAGGTAATTTGTAATATAATAATATATGGAATGTATCACCTAATTATATATTATTAATTATTTTTACAGTAAGTTAATAATACAAATATAAAATATGAAATGTTAATTTATTGTTTTATATGATTACTGTACCCTGTAATATCGTATATATAGTGTTTATAATGAAAATATTCATAAATTATAAATTCAATAGTCGTGAAGATGTCACTGTCAATCTGTCATATTCCATTCGTGCATTATTTTCTTATGATAATAATAGTTATAGATATTATATTATATAGTACTAATATTCAAAATTATAAACGCTCAAATAAAAATGATCAAGCATCCATAAATATAATATTATAATACTATTATATGCATTACACGTATAGGTACTTATAATAGTTATAACAGCACTATACGGCTGATTAAAAAACATTAACAAAATATTATACCTATTTTGTATTAGACATGATTTTAAATCGTACTTACGTGTCGTATGGGTATGGGTATGTACCTGTATAAATGTAATGGATATATTATACTTTGTATAATATTATAAATTATTCATATGGTAATGTCTTTACTTTAATTGTCTTATAATATATGAGTGACACCATGGTAGGTAACCTGTTGTATAGCATACCTCCTATTAAGTATTTTGTCGACGGTCAAATTATTTTCGTACAGTGTTGTCATGCAAATACAGCAAAAACAAATTTCGAATTTTAGTTATCTACGTTATGAAATTAAAAAGTGTTGAAATGTGAATATTATACCTAGGTTAAACCTAACCTGACGTCGTGGTATACAGAGAGGCTTTATAAACCAATTGAAAACAAATTATAATAATATATTATGTAAAAATGTCTGAACCTCTACAGGTTGGTAAGGTATGTAAAAAAAAAAAAAAAAAAAAAAATGGAAAAAAGATATCTGTCTCGTACCGAGTCGACTAATCGTAAAAGCTCGTGACCGTAAAAATTGTCGACCTCCGTGTCAAAGATAGGTGTAAATATTTACACACTGTCTCGTATATAATGTCACGCAGATATATGTAGTGACTTCTTACAATATGCATCTCCTCGAAATCTCATCATCGTTTTTATGCACTTTGTGTTCGCCTTTGAAGTACCTACGTCGTGTAAATATAATATTATAACATATATACTATACACGTGTGTATAATAATATGTATTTAAATTACGATATAGCACCGACGAATAAATTATTTTAAATTATTATGTCGATATGAATGCATTACGATTTTGTATATTTTTATAAAACGTTTTGCGAAAAATCTGAACAATAATATGTTCTTAACGCGAGTAATTATTATCAGTTTTCATTAAAATTATTATCAATTCTTAACCGACGCCCACAATTCACTTTTGATAATTAAAAATTATCGTTTTAGACCGATTTTTCATATATGGAGTGTATATAATATGATATATAAGATATGATATAGATATATAAATTTTAATCGCGCGACTAATATGATAGTTAAATGCGACGTTATTATATAGTGTACGTAATAACTTCGCGACAGTAATATTTTAGACGTTGGTACATTATAAATAATACACGAATGTCGATTAAGGACACATTATATACAGTTTATAAAAAAATTAAAAAGTGTACCTACGTTAAACATTTCGTAGGTGCTGAAATCATATACTTATTAATATCGCCGAACCCACGAGAATATTATATTAAATTATCGAATAACTGAAGAATTTCCTTGTAAAAATTACAACGTGTAGGAGTACCAATTAACGATTAAAATAATAATATGCCTGGAATATTAAAATAAAACCACACATTAGTAAATCGTATATAAAATATTGACATAAATTATCATTCAGAATGAATATTATACTCGCCGAGAACTACAAAGTTGTCTAATGAATATTAGAAACCTACGTGTAACCGATCAAGTATATTATTATATAATTATAATACTGCAGTATTATGACAACAATTAGTATTATAGTTAGCTATGTGTTACGCCTATAGAACTATAATTATAACATAATAAATAAATAATAATTTTAAAATATTTTGCTGTTCTGTATAATATAATAATTTAATTAAATCATTTTATGTTTATTTTTTGTTTCAATTTATTTATAAGTTATAACTTATAACGTTCAAATTGTAAACCGATTAATAATAATAATAATAATAATTAAAGTTTAAACTATAATATTATTTTAATTATTTATATTTTAAATTGGCATTTATTTTACTTTATTATATAGTATAACATGTACCTATAATGAATATGAAGAAAGCATAATTATTATTGAAATTGTTGTGTACCATTCATTGGTAATAAACTAATAAATAATGATTATTATAAAAGGTTTTTAAATTTATTTTAATATTATTCCTAATAGAGTTTTATTTCTTCAATTAACTAATATAAAAATAATATTTACATCAAAATACGTATCATATTATGTAAGTACTAAGTACTAAGTATATTATAATATACGTTATAGTATATATAATACATATAGGTAATAGAAATAAATAAATGGATTTATTTTTATTATATATTATACAGTTTTCGCCAATAAAGTTAAATACAATTTGTTATATAGGTTAACTGATATCTTTCGTCTATATCCTTACGTATAATTATTAATTGATTATTATTTTTAAAATACGATTGAAATAATAACCTTAATATATTAATAATAATTAATATTCTTTAGTGGGTACTTATATATATTATAAAATATAATCAATTTATTTTTATTGTAATTTATTGCATAATTGAATAAATTATATATATGTATTATGCTATATAAAACCACGTACATAGGTAGATAATAGTAATACAATATTTAGTACCTATAGTTAATAAACAGGAAATTAATTTAGATTTTAACATGAATAAATTTAGCAATGTATATATAGTTTAATACGAATATAAGAAAATTAACTGATTTTTATAATAACTAAATATATTAATATAGGTTTGTAATTATCATAAAAAAAAACAAAATAATAGTAATAAGAAACATAACATAATTTTATTAAATATTATTTAGGTATTACATATTTTTGTAAAATTATTTATTTACGATAATTATTTAAATTTGAAACTATTTAAAATCACTTTTCAAACATTTTGCATTGTAATGTTATATTGAATATTTCTTTAGCCATTATAATATATCGTATATCCGTTTTATTAATAATAAGTTCATATTATTATACCTAATTATTATTATTATTAATAATATTGTATTAGGCTTGCATTACAATAAAAAAATAAATTACAATAATAATGTGATAGTAGTATAGTGTACGTTGATCTGTAATATGGTGTTGATTAATATGCTTTACTTACTTATTTCCCTTTTATGAAAATATAATCAAATAAAAATAAGAAATATTCAAAAATATTAGCATAATAACTAACTTACTGTAGGTATACGTTAGACATTTAAGTTTTTTTTACGTAATATCATTTATAAACATAATATTTGATGAACATAATTATATAACCATTAACCAACGATCTTTTTATAAACGTATAAAATATTGTTACGGTATTTTGGTATAAGAAATATTACATTAATTAATTTTATCAATAAAATATTATATTTTCACGAACCATGTTATTTACTTTTACTTATTTATTATTTTATAATATTTTATTATATTTGATTACATTCATAAATGTATTATGTTTTTATTATCGAAAATAAAATAGTCGTCAAAAAAATATATTGTCTTAATTTATTATACCTATTCTAATGGTATTCGAAATTTCATATAATATTAGGTAAATACAATGTTATTTTAAAATTAGTTATGTTATGTTAGTATGATGTTAATAATTAATGCATATAATACTGATAAATTTGAAATATATTGTACGTAAATATACTTAACCTCATTTATTTTTATTATTATTACGAGTGCTTGATATGTAACAGTTCACAACCACTATACATTAATAATAATAATAAATGTTATAGGAATAATCAAGTTGTTTTCTTCCGTCTCAACTGTAGTTTTATACTTACAATATTAATCCTTAAAATAATATTATATACCTACTCAAGGTTAAATTGCATGATAAATCAAAGCGGGTATAAATTAGGATTAATATAATATTATAATATTAGTCCAAATGTACGTAGAAAATATTTTTTTCTATTTATAATTATTATGATTTTTTTTTACTTTTCAATATTTTTTTTATTACAAATAATAAAATTCATTTTCTCGCAGACTGTATATTAAATATACATCACTGTATACGCTAACACTGTATATTGTATTAATCCATGGACTTTTCAATATTCACAAGGTGAAAATTATGGGATTTTATTAAAATATTAAAACCAGCAGCGTAAAAGGAAATTATTATAATAAATAACACTATATATTGTACTATAATGAATTTTGAACAGCATAATATACAGTGTTTTCATATACGAGTATTGTATGGTGTTCGTGACATAGTGCGGTTACACACGGTACGTTTTGTTTATTTATTATTACCCTTGTGTCCCTGTCAGTTCCAGTTTTGGATTTTTATATTAATACTTTGTTTTTATTTGTTGAATTAAAAATATACGTATATACACAGAGAGAGAGAGAGAGATAGCGAAATGAACAAAAATGAATAATAATATAATAACTCGCATATTATAACAAAAAAAAAAAAAAAAGAATAAAAATAGGGTTATTCTTTTTTCAAAGGTGCCCATGCACGTACAACGGGATGTTGTTTCTTTTTTTTTTTTTTTATCTGTTCGACTACGACTTTGGACGATTTTGAACAATGGTCATTAGAATCATGGGAAACGTTATTGCTACATTTCCTGTGTAATTATCATTCATACTATAATGTGTCAACGATATGCTCGAAACGCGTTATTTGGAACTATTTATTTTGAACGTCAAGTTCATTTAATTTAATATTTATTTATCCATTTGTTATGTTATATACGTTGTTTAATCGATTATTTACTGTATTTATATGACGTAGAACATTTATTGTATTTATATGTCTTTGAACAATAAAAGTAACAATAATACAGTTCCACATTTACGATATTTGATTTTTTCGGATATATCGTCTTGTAATATATTTTATTATTATTATTATTATTTACTTATAAGTTATAATATGTAATATTCTTTCTAACATTTCGTATACGAAATATTCGACGTATAATCAAAATTTGTATATCAAGTGTCAGTGTGCTTTTTAAATAATTATTTTTAATCTTTGATTATAAAAAAAACATATCATGTTTAAAAATAATGTTTAACATATTATGTTTAATATTAAATTAATGCCGTAATTTTCATTATATTCAAAATAAATATATACAAGCAAACTGCAGATTGACACGTGTTGAATCAAAAGACAAAAGAAAATACTAACAATAAAGTAATGTGATATGTCATCATAAAATACTTGTTTGATGCGATAAAAAATGTATAAAAACATATCTACTAAGCGTTTTGTTTTTTATATACACATTAAAGAATAAGTTATACGAAACATAACCAATGTTATACCTTAATCTGAATATCTGAATGGGAAAATAAAAAGAAATTTTATCATATTAATATTATAGATTAAACATATAAAACTTGATGTATGTTATTAACGTTATATTTTTATGTAAGAATTAACAAAAAAAAAGAGAGGTTAAAGATAATAATTATTCATTATTTTTTTTATACATCACATTTGACATTCGTATAAATAATATAAAATGTATAAAAAATATATAAAAAAAATATTTATTTAATATGAAACGTGTGTTTGTATTTCTGTCTAATATAATATTGATATAACATTATACTGGTTAACTATAGTATATATTATATATATTAAATTTAATTATTACGTATATAAAATTAGTTACATGCACAATGCACTATTCTTACTCGTAATAACAAAAATAAAACAAACGTTTTTATTATTTTTTAATTCAAATAAATATTTTTAAAAAGTTCTGTTAACAGATTCTAATCTAGTTATATTTTATTAAACGATATACAGGTACTTAATATTTATATTTGCATTTTCATATGAATTATTATAATCTGATAAAATGGCCCCGAGGTCGTAAAAAGAAGAAAAAACTATTATACCAGTATGTATCAAAATATATTTATTTAAAAGATAATACAAGTATAAAGAAACATTGTTATAATAAAAGTATGACATATTATTTGCTATAAATTATTTGAAGTTCTATATAAATTCAATTTGAATTTCAATATATTATAGGTATGCATAAAGTTGGATGTTTATTTTCTCTTTATTATAATAATTATATTTCCAAATAATATTTAAGCATCTATTTAATTTCATAAGTTATAAATTACTCGTATATTAAATAATTAAATTACTATGTGCATATTATCTACTAATTTATTAAATTGTACGTATTTTTTTTTTTACAAACCTTTACAAAATAATATGATCTTACAAATAAAATACAATATTATTATTTACGAAATGGCACGACTGAGTATTAGCAATGAAAATATTTATGTATATAGAAGAGTTGGGATTGATAATGTTTATTATTCAAACTGGAATGATTAATAATTGGATAAATTAAAATTGTACATTTCGGTTATCTATTCAAAAAAGTGAATGATAAAAATATATGATACATTTTGAAATGTATAAGTATAATATTATTTTAAATTCAAAACGTATGAAATGAGTATATTCATATTGATTATTTTCATATTTTTGTGGTGTTACGTTTTATATAAAAAGCTAAAAATGCAGTTACTCATTTAATAATTATTAAAATAAAGAATTTTTATTGTTATAGAATTTTCAAAAATCAGTTAAGTGAATAACATAAAAATATAATAATTAATAACTAAATTAATTTTACGGCTTAAAATAATACAATAATATTATCCACTTTTTCTTAGCGTATAAAAATTAAAAATCCAATATAAATACTATAATAAATTGTTTATGATTAACCAAACTTTATTTATTTATTAACACATTTTTATTGGATTCAAATTTAAAATACATATTAGTTTGGTTTATCATTTAAATATTTGTTTATTTGATGTCTCGTACGTATAAATATACGTGTCTCACGGTGACTTTATCTACATATTATGGACATAATATTATATTTTAACATAACCTGTATGTGACCGTAAACCTATAGTATGGTAGAACTTAACCGGAATATGTCATCTAGATTGGAAAAATCATAAATTCAATTTCGTTTTTAGTTCTCGCTGGAATAGGATTATAACAAGTATTACAGTCGATTGGTCGATAGATGGTGGGAAAAATCCTATAAAAGAAAAAGAGAACTTTCAATTTTTCGGGGATTTCATCGCCCTCTATTATTATTATTATTACTACTATTATTATTGTACTTCTCTCGTATAAAATGGGATAAATATATATATATATACACATATATATTACTCGACGGGAGACTTATAAGGAGCTTATGAAGCTACTATAGTCTGGTCGGGATAAATATCGATGGCGTACTAACCAGATATAGTGGTACGAAACGTTATCTTATTACTTTTCTGTTAAAATAATTTATTTCCACTGCTTGGCGAATTATGCTCAACAAGTGGGAGAAACAATATATTAAAAGTATTTTTTGCATCCTAATATTAACTACTAGCAATGTTATATTTTTAAAATGTTATTATGTACCCAATATTAAATTATATATTAAAAAAAAAATTCATTCGAATTATATTGATCTAAACAATAGGCAAATATCCAAAATTTTATAATATTATTGAAGGGTAATTTAATATTTATACATTAACTGTAAATTAAAAAAAAAAAGAAAACAGTATTTTTAATACTGATCCTCTTTTATATGTATATAGAATCAATAAATTAATCTTACATTATTATTATGTTTGATTTTTAACGGATTGAAGAATTTTAATACACAGATTTAATGGTTAACTGCAAAATTAAAAACAATTATATTATATAATACATATATAAAAATATTAAAAAAAAATCTACTGTAAAAAGATATTTATTTAATTTAATATTTTTATATTATTTACACTGAATTATTAAAAATATTAATGGTAAAAAAGATAAAATAATTATATTGCTGAAATAAAAAAATGAATATGATTTGGAAATGTCGGCATACCTATTTATATTTCAATATAATTTGAATAATGGGCAGTACTAATGTTTTAATACAGGAAAATTATTATAATTATTATTCATATTTATTACAATCTGTTATAATATTCATTGCATTTCAGTATAATTTTAGTAAAATACTAAATATTTATATTAAGGTTTTATTATAAAATATGCTTTATAATAATTTATAGTCTCTTCAATAGTCTACACGTATGAAAATAAATTAAAATGACTATGCTTATGAGTTATGAACCTTAATCATAATAATGTTAATTAAATCTTCTTAAACTATTATAATTGCTTTAATAAAACAATGAGTTCTTAAATATTAAATTATGTCATAATAATATTATTCATATACACTTAAATATAAGTGCCTACTTGGCTACTTATATAGTAATATTATATTTTTAGCGAAAAAATTTAATTTATAATTTTTAAAATATATAAAAACTTTTTTAATCCAAAATTATAACCCGATTACCACATGATAAAGAATTGGATCTAATTGACACTTGAAATTTGTTTAGGTTGAATTTTTAATTTCTTCATAGTCTTATCCTTATATGTAACATTAATAAAACTACTAAAAAAAAGCAGAAAAGACAAAATATATTATTAATTTTAAATATATATTTTAATTTATTAAGTAGTGTATGAAAATATTAATAGCTAATTTATTATCTTTATATCTAACTAAACTGTGCTCAGAATCGTTTATTTCGAATACGATAATTTATTATTGCACTCAAATGTATTAGTATAATACAACATTTTAACGCTATTATCCTTTCATGGGCATTTTCATTTTCATAGTTGTATCCTGTTTTTATTAATTTTCAATTTTAATATACAAGTATAATAATTTTTTCGCCCGTCATTTTGCCATTTTCGTATTAAAGAAATTATTGGTTGAAGACAAATCGATAGGTTAAAAACTAAAAAACTATAAAATACTGATTAGTTGAGTCTTGGTATCAATTAGTTCATGTTAAAATTTTGGCAATACATTTAAGTATCCATTTTTGTTTTTTTGTAGTTATATAGTAAAATACATTTTTAAATTATACTTGTAATATTTATTTATTTAAAATTGTTTGTGAAATCAATCTTTCAAGAAATAATAAAATTTTTAAGTTTTCGCTTCTTGACATAACGATTTGTTGTTGAAACTTATCTTTGTGTTATGTAGTATAAATAGAAATAAATAGTTTAAAACTTTTTTTTTTATTATCTAATATTGTAATAAAGGTTATTCTATTGATTCTAAGTATAAACGAATAAAAAAACTTTTGAACAAATGGTTAAACTTATTTCATTCGATTAAACATTTGGTATACGATTTACGTTATTTAAACATAGACGTTAAAATTAAAATTAAAGAAAGAAATATTATTAGCACCTATCTAGTTCTTATCATTGGCGCAACTAGGGGGGGGGGTGCTTTGAGTCCTTAGCACCCCACAAGTTAAAATAAGCACCCCTATAAAATCTGAATAAGTTGAAAAAAAATATGGTTGATAAAAGCAATATACGGATCGCCGTATAGATTTAATATTATAATAATTCGCATCCATAGTCACCGTAGCCTAAATGTAGTATTAATTCATAATTATAATTTATTATTAATTTTAAAGACAATTATATTTAACATATTTTATAATAAAGGTATGTTTAAAAATGACTTTTATTATATTATATGACTAAGCATGTATAAGGTTTTTGTTCCTATTTTCAATTATTGTGTAATAATAAGCAAATATTTTTGTTTTGTGTAAAGGGGGGGGGGTATTCACGATTTGCAAAACTACCTGGAGCTTAAGCACCCCCAAGATTTGATTTCTAGTTGCGCCTATGGTTCTTATACAATTAATTAGAATCCTTTAAATGGTTCAAGTTTTTGTAAAAAAACATTTTATTTTTAATCCATATTACTTAATGTTTATTATTTTACACAAATTACAAATTACTATTATTTTAAAATCAAAAAACTATCATTTTAATATTAATAATTACAACAGGAATTCGTATTTTATTGAAAATTAGGATAAAATACAAGTTATTACATACATAATAAAATATTTTAACAATAAAATTTACCTTCTGATTATGGTTATTGATATTAATATTAAATTAATTAGTAATTATTACTAATCCATATTCGAAGTTTTTAATATATATTATTTTTGATTTTCTTAAAGATTTTTGTTAAATGTGTATAAAGTGTATAAAGTAGATATATGAATGTATCATGGTTAAAAAACATTTTGACCTAAGATTTAAATTTATAGTTTACATTTACGAAAAATAAATATACGAGTATTAATCTTAAAAATATAATATATTTCCAGTTACGATAATCCTAATTTTTCACGAGAACTATATTTTAATAATAAAGACTCGCTCTATACATTATGCTTTGCTTTACATTGTATTATGTTTGATGTTTCAAAAATTATGGTAATATAACTTAAAAAAACTATGTTTAAAATCTGTGTATTGTTATTAAAATCAAATTTATACGTAGGTTGTACGTATTATGTAAAATATATATTTTATTGAATTATGAGGGACGTTGGAATATAATAATGAATATAGTTCGTTGGACATAGTATTTGCATTACTATGAAGTCTACTATTTCGAATAAATGAATACAAAATATATTATAGTTATTGAGTATCAATATTCAATAGTGTTATTGTTATATTGATTTTATAAATATAATAAGAATAACACACATTGTCGTAATTCATATAGGTAATATGTACACGAATATATTATAATATTATGGTAAATATTCATTATTCATTTGTTATTATTGGTACCCATATAAATTTATCTAAAAAGTTTCATCTAAACTTATTAATATAATATTTTTTTTGTATTTTCTGATTTTATTTATAATATATAAGTTTAGTGTACAGACAAATATTATTTTCAAAAAATATTAAGTTTAAAAAACTGAAATAAATAATATTTTTTAATGATATTTACTATAGGTACCTATTTATAAAATTATAATTAATTATATAAACTATAAAATTATTAACATATTAAATTATTTAATGTTTGATCTGATATAGTCTGATACTGATTTTTTTTTTTTTAAATAATATATCTACGCATTTACCAAATTCCTATATAAATTTTAGTTTCCATTATTGATTATGTTTTGTTTTTTATTTATAGTTGTAAAAAAATTAACATATTACAATAATGATGAAAATTGTATTTGGGTACATACATATTAAAATACAGAAAAAATTATAAAATATCTTTTTACTGCCTCTTATTAAATTTGTTTTAGTATTTGAGATTTTGTTTATACTTGTTTACTGTATAGTACATACTTTACTTTACCATAAAAAAATGCATTTGTCACTCTTTTTTTTTATTTTGACAACATATTCACGTTCCACGGCACATTAAAATACATCCGGAAATGAATCGCGCAATACACATAACATTAAATGGTAAATACACCAGAAACGTTCCCAAACATGTCGTTTATAACACATAAAAGTTTGAAGTTTATTAGTTATTACATATAGAAAAAGTACTAAAATCGTTGTGAGACGGAAAATTACGCATAATCAAACTTCCGACTTCTCTAGCAATTGATAGCGTTCACCATAATATTTTTCTTCATACTAATACATTTAGATTTAATAACTACATGAAATATGTAATATTTATTTATTCCTTACACTAAAGATATATTTTTTAAACTTTGTACTACAGTGAGTTATTTTTAGTAAATATTAAAAATATTAACTACTTCAACATCATAAAAAAAAGTTTAACGTAAACTTGAAAGCGTTTAACTTGTATACTTAAAAAGTTTAAACGTAATGTTTCATAAATTACAATTCATTATTATATTGTTATTGTTATAAATTTATAATAATATTTAGAGTTGCCATATTTAAAATTGTTAAATACGGGACAAAAAAAATTTGGCTTATAGAACTATAATAATATAATTATGTAAACATAATTTTTAAATTTTTAATTTTACCCTATTTTATAAGGTTTACAAACCTACAAATTTTATTTTTCATTTTTTGACGTTTTTTCATTTTTAGAATATTTTTAGCATTAATGAGTCATTTTTATAATATTTTTAATGCATATTTATTCAATATATTATGATAAAATTTAGCCTACATTCAAAATATTATTATTGTTCAATGCAATGCTAAACATTTAGTAAGTTGATACAATATAATAGGCTTACTAAGAATTTCAATTTTACATAAATTTTAATATATATTTTGGTATGTTTAGAATGAATAATATTTTTCCAAAACGGCCAAAATATATGCATGTCAGCATTAAGTCATCATTTAAAATTTTCATTTTATTTTTTAATAAAATAAATAATAATTATATATTATTTATAAATCACAAATTAAGTAAAAAAATATATCCGGCACTTTAAGATCATTTTTGTGATAAAAATGTAAAATGCATTCTTTAAGGACATTTTTGGGTATTTTTTAGAGCATATTTGTGTGGTTTTAAGTGCATTTAAATCCGGGCACTAGTTATTACATATTATAAAATAAATTAATACAAATACAATATCTCTTTGGATAAAAACGATCTATTATATTTTATATTATACCAATAAAATATTAAGAAAAAACTTGAATTATAAAAAATTATAATATATAATATATATATATATTTTTTTATAAATTTTATAAACTGTATAAATATTTACACGTTTGAAAAAACGGGACATTTTGGTGTCTCGAAGAGATTGGTCGGGACAACGGGACAGATAGTTAAAATAAGGGACATTCCCGTATAATACGTGACATCTGGCAACCCTAATAATATTCTTACTGATCATGTACCTTTGTTGTATTTAATATTACCTACATATTTATTAATATACCTACAATATTCTATACTATATTATATTATATAATATAATTATTAATACTTACTTTTATTGATTTGATACAAATAAATAAATAATAAATTATGTACAATTATAGTCATTAGTAAATATAATTATTATTAAAATTGACAATCTGTAATAATTGTATCATTAATGTGTTAAGAAAAAATATTAAATTATTTATTACAATTACAATTTTTAAAAGGAGTAATATTTATTGTTCATTATGCACGAAAAATAAAAAGATCTACATAACTATCTATAACTATATCTACATAACTGTATTTCAAATTTGTTGATATCGTATCAAATGTTGTATATTAAACATAAACATTTGAATTATACGAGTACGATATAATATAAGAAATAGGTAGTAGGTACAAAAGACCGATTCTGGCGCCCCCGCGGAGAGCCTCCCGGAGGCTCAGCCCCGTCTATCGCCGTAACATATTCGTTATACACTCCCCGCCACTCCCCGCCACTCCATGCCTCGCCTATACCCACCCCGCCACTCCACGCCCGGCCTATACCCGCTCCGCCACTCCATACTCGACCTATAGCCCCCCTCTATACCCCCTCCCCCCGATTAATTTAATTTTTATTTTTTTCGTAATATTCTGTTTTAAAATTTCCAATTGTTATTATCGTATAATATATATACTCGTATATATATAAATATATATTTCGTATATTATAAATTTCTATTTAATTATAATGTTTATTTGTTGCGAAACGTTCCTAGGCATACGTTAATAGCTAACCTTAATACTCATATTTTGATGGGGTAATGACGTATTGCCATTACTATTATAGATATATATGAAACATCTATTAGTCTAAAATATTATCACGTTATATAATTTTCTATTCTGCCTGTTAACCTTGACATTACTATTTTGAATTTTGATATTCTTTTTCACCTAAATCGATTACACATGTATTATTATAATACGATGTATATAAATATTAAATTAGGATTTTAAAAATAAATAAATACAAGTATAGTTCAAAAATAAAATAACTTTCTTTATTACATAATTACATATTATATTACACTAAATATTATTTATAAATGGTATTTACATATTATATATTATTTCAATAATTTAAATTTATTATCCATTTTCTCAACACGATAACTCTGTAAAAAGTACAATATTTAGGATTCAAGTTCATATGAAAAATACAGCACGGAGTCGTTGTATTGTCTGCATTCTGCAATTGATCCATTCGCGGACACCCGAAGTCTTCGACATTGATTACATTGACGTGCGGAATAAATTCTTTAATAATTTGTTTTTTTTGCTCACCTTTCACATAAATGTTATTGAATTTTAACGAATTTATTATTTTGTTAATCTCTTCGTATTCAATATCTCCATATTCCAACGATATTTGATGATAATTTCTCTCCAACCATTTATTCACTCTTAAACTTTTTGTGTTTTGTGCCGAATAAGAATTCTTAAATATCCAATGTTGCATTGACAATTGATTATCCAATTCAATAACCGACATTTCTTTAATCATATATTCAGAATCTGAACGAAGAATACATTGAATGTCTAAAACTCCAGAAATCATTCTGACGATATTATTTAATATCGTTTCTAGTTCTTCTTGTTCTTTTTTCTCAATAGGAGACTATGTTAACAGCATCATCGTGGTCGTCTGCGCCGTTAAGTTTACTATAAGAGTGTTCCATTTTATACGTATATTTCTAAAAACTATAGTTAAAATATATAAACACGAGTGGCCCGATAGAAAGCACAAATAATTATAATTATTATTGTAGCCGCGTTTGTTCTTTTATGTCGAGAAAAAATCATAAAACCCTACTACTTTTATACGGTTGTTGTTGTTATTGTTGTTATTGTTGTTATTGCAGTCATCATAATTTTAATTATTAATAATGATAAGATAATTGAACCGGTATATCCGAATATGTATCAATATAAAATATTTTAAGGGAATTTGTTTCGTCCAAATCCCAAAAACTATGTAAATAATGCGATTCACCACGCATTTTTGTCAAATATATTTTACAATATTTATAAACGGATGTTTTATTATATTTCTGTGCTTCTTCGGCCCAATAATAACATTTTTCTTCGACGTGTAGCTCGAACGTACAACTCTTACGTTGTATAACGCCACTTTTCTTAGAGAAATACATAATAACTCGCGTCGTTGGAAAGAACCATAATCTCATAATAGGCACTTAGAGAAATGAAATTAATGAAATTATCTTCATTAGAATCGCGTATTCTCGTTAAAACGTCATGTCTCATAGTATGTCAGAAATTATATAATATATTTAAATTTAACTCGGTATTAATATCAACGTAGTCGGTGTAATAATTAGGATTTTCCTATACACTCTTCCAACTGATCCAAACACCCGTGATGAAATTTCGTTTGACATAAGACATAACCATAATAATTATTAAAAACAGAAAAATTATACGGGATAAATAATTTTGGATGATTTAATGTAGATAATAAAACGCAATAAGATAAAACGAAAAATATTAACACAACTGTTGCTAGTTTAGAGGACTCATACACTATACGTATATACCGCGTTTATAGAAAACATGTTTATAATATCTGTAAAATTATATTTAATCATTAGCATTAAATATAATATATTATTTTAAGTATATAATAATGATATTATTATATGACATATACACACACATATATACACATTCAAATATCACTTAAATAATGTTATATAAATCAATTAATTAATAATTTAAAAAATATTAAAAATAATAATAATAATAATAATAATAATAATAATAATAATAATAAAAATAATAATAATAATAATAACACGGTATTAGTTGCTCCCTACTTTCTAGTATTAGTAATTTTCATATATACCTATAGGAAAAACCATCACCAGTTCATATTATATATATATCAATATTATGCGCTTAAATACAGGCATGTGTCATGTGCATGTTTATCACATATTACAAATTTTATAATTTTCTAACGTCGCCGTTAAACGGACTATAAGAAATAATTTGATCGTGTAATATCAAACAGTATGCAGCAGTATGTTCCGGTATCGAATCCTCTGTTTCGAATTCCAAACGTAGATCGACCGTCGAAGCTTTTACATTATCATTTTGACGTGATAAATCTACAACTATGATCGGACCATGATGACTGAAATTTTTTTTTGACAGTAAAGGTTGAGTTTGCCCTCTCGCGTAATAAGATTTCTGGAAATCCGTATATGCTTTGTACACTATAGATGTTAGATTGTTGGGAAAGTCTACACGAAAACTTTCATATGGAAACATCTCAGAATTTAAGTATACTTTAAGGTTTTTTATTTTACAGCTATCAAATATCGCAGACGATCTGAATAGGTCGTTTTTTCGGCTTGTCTGCAACCCGATTATAACAAACCTCGGTTTCTCCAATAAATTACTTGATTTCACTGTCCATGAGTGAGACTTGTTTAGAGGTAGAACTGGATATTCATAGAGATCCCAAGTTCTATATGCACACGTTAGTGGTTTTCGAGAGTCCAACACTTTAATCAATTTTAATTTTTCTCTGTCACTCACACGAATTACTGGCATCTTCCAAATAACTTTTTTCAACACAATAGTTAATTTTTTAGCCACACTTTCAGTAACTCCGGTACACAAGATTGCATCAAAATCAGTTGATGAACGATTCAAAATCAACTGCTGATTGCAATTTAATAATATTTTTCTATAATCTTCGCAAAACCCGAATAAGTGTTTTAATTGGATGCAGCCGGAAAATTTGTTATTTCTTATAAAATCTGAGTTCGCATTTTCGTGCTTCAAATCCCAAGCAGAAATTTCTAGTTCGTTCAAATCACTGGGTGTGAATGAACAAAATCCTTTTAGGGCCGACGATATACCGGGCAATTTTAATTTTTGTATCTCCACTCCGTTAAGCTCGAATTTCATTTCGGAAAAAAGAAAAGCAAGACCATTGTTGATAAAATTGAATACACCCGTACCTTTATCTGGCGGTTCATTTATTTCACCTTCGATATAAATAAAACTTTCACACGGTAGAGTATATGCATCCATATTTCGAATACAAATTCTGATCTCATCGTTATTCGCTAAAGCATTGGTTGAATACGGCAAGAAAGAGTGGAATTGCATATGAGTTATTTTACAATCGTCCACATATCCGTCTGTCACATTTAAATAGCTATCATCCATTACTATTTTTACCTATTATAGCTTTTATCAAGACGCAGAAAATTAAAAATTTTATTTAGTTAATATTTAGCCTAAAGTATATCGGTTAATAATTTCACTTTAGATTTTATCAAACGAACGAGAGTAAAGTGTTTATATAGTGTGTGGCGCGGACCGAGGTATAAACACTTATGACACTATCGAAATTTAAATGTAATATATATATTATATAATACGAATACATATATATATATTATATATATATATATATGTAGAGTAAATTTCCATTTAAACACTAAACACACACATCGATTAATAATTATAATATTATAATCGCATATATATTTATGAAAACTACATATTACATTCAAACATAGCCGAACAGTGATCATTTGATCGAGCAATAAAGTATTATTAGGTAAATATATATATATATATATATATATATATACATGTATATAAACGGTTAACGAAAATACGTTCATAATTTAATTTTTAATGTGTGAATGATTAAAATATCATATATTTTAATAGGCTACGCCATATAATTATCAAGTGACGGAGGGAGGGGGGGTATAGGGGGGGGGCTATAGGCCGAGTATGGAGTGGCGGAGCGGGTGTTGGCCGGGCGTGGAGTGGCGGGGCGGGTATTGGGAAGGTATGGAGTGGCGGTGCGTGTATAACGAATATGTTACGGCGATAGACGGGGCTGAGCCTCCGGGAGGCTCTCCGCGGGGGCGCCAGAATCGGTCTTTTGTACCTACTATAGGTAAACAATTGTTTTATTTCAAAATTAATTGTTATTCTAAACTTTAAAATATTAATATAAAGTTTATCGAAACACAAATTTGTAATTTTTATTTTAAACAATTTAAACATAATTGTCTCACACAACTACTGGAGTTTCATTTACTTACTTATATTTCAATTATCTTTTGTTGAAACAATCAAGATTTACATAACAGTAACGTGCCTATATGCTATATATAATATAGTAGTTTATCTGAAACACATGTGTTGTGGGAAAGTCTTGTAAAATAAAGTGCGTTTCACTAATCCATAGGATATTCCATTCTCCCTATTGAAATACTCAACCCCGAGTTATATACCCAACCCTCAATGTCACAAGGAGATTTTTTGGATGGTCTTCACTTCTTATCTTTCGGTCAACTGAACACCAGAATGACATTTTGAAGGGGTGCCGAACAAAGTTTGACATTCATTTGAAAGTACTTACAGGGCAGGGTAAAACGTTTTTCAGAAAATATCCACGAAAAGTAATCTTAAAGTTATTAAGAATTTGTTAACAGTCTAAGAAATCTGAATCTATACGAGTTTGCTGAACAATTATTTCAGTTTTACAAAAAAATACAGTGTTAATAGTATCATAACTATAAAAGTAAAAATCTATTCAAAGGATATACGGGTTTAAAAATATATTTTTATATTATGTTATTGATATATTATTATTATTATTATTATTATTATTATTATTATTATTATTATTATTATTATTATTATTATTATT
>JAIUCT010000016.1:4654681-4692709 GCA_021307375.1 Tetraneura akinire | reverse complement strand
TTATTATTATTATTATTATTATTATTATTATTATTATTATTATTATTATCATCATCTATGTACTATGTATATAATATTTTAATCATATTAACAAAGTTTAACGCATATTATTATAATAATATATATTAAAAAAATAATTTTACTACGATAACAATTATTATTCAATTAAATTATAATTTAAAAAAACAATGGAACAATATTTTATACATATATTTTTAGTTTTTAAGTGTTGACAGTATTTTCGAGAGTTTTATTATATTAAATTTTTTCAATATTTACTGAATTTTAATAATATCTACAATATGATATGAGATTCGACTACACTAAATTAATTTTAATCAATGTGATTTTAATGCTGCTATTGTAGCGCCGTGTTAGTTTGTCATTAATAATAATAGTACGGTATATGCGTTTCTGTAAGTAGAAATGCCTAACGGAATAGGAACTGATCGTATTTTTGTTTTTAAATTTACTAACTAAGCGAGTCAGTTAAAATGTTAAATAGACTACGAAAATTAAATTATTTTTTTATTTACACACAATATTATAGTTTAGCATAGATTGAATTTGGGGGAAGAAGTGGATAAAAAAATCGGATGAACCTCGAGACCACTTAGCTATACACATCTAAAAAAGAAAAAAAAAGGGTTGATATATAAGGATGAGAGACGACAGTTACGCGTTGTAATAATTGAAACTAACCGTTAACATGCATTTAGGAAAAAGGGTTCTAAATTTGAATAATTAGAAGAGATGGTTATTATTATTTTTTAAATAAGCATATATTTTTATGTGGTTTACGATGTAGACATTTAAAGTGACATCATCGCATTTCTTTGTATATTATAATAAAGTCCAGACTATCATAAATTCCTTTTTTTCTCTTTAAATCTTAAATAATTATTGTGAACAAATGTTAAGGCCATAATATCGTTCGGTACTAAAATGTTTTAGTTATGATTTACTATTTACTTATCTTTATGAACTGAGGTTAAGCTAATTTAATTTAATTAACATGTTTTTAGATACATAAGTCTATATAAATATAAATATATGCATAATATTATACGAGTAACATTAAAAATATTAGAAATAATATTATTATTAATTTTAATATAATTAAATAAATGTCTTTATTTAAAATGAAAAACAATCTTCACGCACTTAATGTAAAATATGCGTTTCCTTATCATCATGTTAATAGATTTGTATAATATGATTTCTTTTTAATATAAAGTGAGATTACGATTAAAAATTAAAACTGGATAAAAAGAAAAAAAGAATATAAAATATAGAAAAAATTTCTAGATTATTCTTGTTTATTTATACAATAATTAAATTTCCATTATTCAATGTAATAATCCAGATAAAACTCTAAAAAAATAATATTTAAAAAAAACAAATTGTTTAAACCAAAACCATTAGGTATATTATTATTACATAAGTAATTATCCATAAATAACCAATAGTAATTTGGTGTTGTTTGTTGTTTCCCCTTAAATATTTTTTATTTTTTGATATCCAATTAGAAAGAAATTTAATTACCTCGAAAATATAATATAAAATAATTAAAATTCATTTTGACGTTTAAAATTTTAAATTTATCCAAATAAATAATATAAAAATTGAATTAAAAATTAATATTATGATAAGTATGTACATTAAATAAAGAGACCATAATAAAAATAAAAAAAACAAGTTTTATATTTTAATAAATATGATGAAATTATATTACGGAAATATAGAAATTTTATTTAATAACGTAATTAAAAATAAGTAATATACTAAAAGTAAAAGTATTATTTTTATTGATTATTTATTATTACGTTTGTGAATTATATCATAATAATAAAACACTTTAAAATTTAAAAATATATAATATATTAGTAATATAGCATCATTAATTTATATTTAAAAAATAAATAAGTAGAGTCACGTGTAATATGCAGAGTGTAAAAGTATAATAAATTACAATTTTAACAACGCATTATTTTTATAAGTATTTTGATTTGCATAAACATTGAAAATATAATTCGTATAAGGTTATTAAGGTATCTTTTTTTAAGTTAATATTTATTTTTTATAGTATTACTTGGTATTGGTCGATTTTTCTTATATAAATATAAAATATAATATTTATATAGTTATATATGTACTTAGTATTTAAAGTTATTTTTAAAGAAATTATATTTAGTTTATAAATTATTAAATTCCTTTGTTGGAATTCAATATCAACTTTATTAAAGGTATTTTTATGGATAAAATATAATTTTCTTTAAATAAAATTGTAAAATATAATATAAATATTATGCAAAAAAGAAGAAAATTAAAAGAAATATTAATATCATATTATTATTAAAGAACACGTCATAATATTATTGTTTTATCGTATTATTCTTTTGTTTATTCCAACGTCACAAAGAGTAGGTATATAATAATATAATATGTTCCGATGTTTGATTAATATAGAATGATTTTTTATTTCTCTTTGAAATTTGAAGTATCCTACAGATAAAATTGGCTTTTAAAATAAGTATGTTTCCATCATTACTATCAGAGGACACTAAAGAGACACGCGTTTAAGTTGAGCCAACGTTTATAATACGCACGTGCCACATGCCGCGGGGTTCAAACGTGGATAAATAATATGTAAAGATACGCGAACGCGGACAATAGTGTTATAATGTTATAAAGAAGTAGCATTATGTTATAAAGTGTGCATTATGTTCGTGGACAAAAATGCATTTGTTCCGAATAACTGTAACAACAATAAAGAATTTCTAATGCTATTGTATACAAATCTAATCGGTACATAGTGTTCAATAAAACTTAATAATATTCAAAAGGCATAAGTGAAAAAATAAATAATGAAATTTAGTATCTATTGACTTTTTAGATTCTGAGCGAAGCGAAGAATGTATTGGTTTTACAATGATGTGAGTTTTTTTTTTTTTTTTTTTTTTTGTAGACACTTTTATTACCCGAAATAATGCTCCGATTTACACGAATAGCATAATATGTTTCCGGTTGGAACGTGGATGTTGTTGGTACTTTATTTAGGTAATTTTTCAAATTTCTTAAAATTGACCCCATACGACAGAAAAAACGTCATTTTTCCTTCGACGAATTCGACTCATCAGCTAAATGATAAATGATAAACCATTGATTGAATTCGAAAAAAACGATTCTGAGCGAAGTTCAGTCAGATAATGTAGGAATTGGAATTGATTAAAATTTTGATATTTTTTATTAAATATTTAAAACGCAAAGTTTTATCACACATATAGTACATAAATGAACACGGAACACCCTATACAATTTTCAAGTCTCTAAGTTCAATATAAATGATCATAAAAATCCCTGACCACCTAAATTCTTATATCTGACAGAACTTCGCTCAAAATACTTTTTTCGAATGCAATTGTTTATCATTGCACATATAATATAACTTTTGAGTTTTTAAATTATTTTTCAAATTTCTTAATAATATACTCAAATTATCGTTCCATCGCCACTATTTGATGTCTTCGTGCTCTCTATTTTATTTTCGTTCACTATACCAATATATAAAATTCAAATTCCACTTTTTTTAATATTTCCATAGTGCGTATAAAACTTTATTCAACAATTCGTCGTTTCTTCGTACTCATAGTGTTATTTGAACGTCATTTACAAACATGGTAACATATCTGTATAATACCGATCCGCATTATACCGAGGTATTATATTGATGTATTATAACTTGTTATAATTTTCGATTATGTCTGTTTGTATTGTACAAATAACAATACAATATTATAATGTTTACACGGTCGAATTAAACACGAAAATCTGTCTGTCTGGACGTCGTATAGTCCAATAGCTTCGATGACCGGGCACCATTTTCGATCTCGTTCGGTCCTTTTCGACGATAATCGAGTCTCCATGCTGTCGTGAAAATTCAGATCGGGATGACTGTACAAACTGAAGGGATAGTTGTGGGTAGTAACGCTACGAAACATTTACGATGAGAGTAGTGTATTATTGTATATTATGTACAAAATACAAATTCGCACAAGGGAAGGCTATATTATAATGAGAGGGGACGAGGAGTTTATACGTCACATCACAATGAAATCGGATAATAATAATATATATTCGAGTTAATTGGATTTTAGAATCCCGCCATGACAACAACGTTAATTCGTGCCGTGGTAGACTTTCCAGTCTTGACGCGTTATCGACAAACCAACTGGTGTACACGTATATTATATAGTACCTATCATATAATAGTATAATAATATCGTTATTATAATATTATAATGATATCATAATATTATACTTTTCAATATATTATTATACCTACCTATAAATTCAATATTCATAATAATAATAATTATTATGATTTCATTATTGTACAACGTAAATTATCAATTATTCGAATTTATCTTCTTTCTCTAAAAATAACACGGGATTACTATCACGATTATAATGTTTAAATTTAAAGGAAGCGAAAAAATAATAAATTAATTAATAATACAATGAAAATAAATTTATCGTAAATTAATATATCCAATTTCGTATTATATGCCAATTTTTACATATTGTTTAAATTGATATTTTTTATTTTGTTTCAATACGTATTTAACGAAATTATATTTTATAATATATAGTTTTTTAATTAAATAAAACACGAAAACTATACTGATTGATTGTTTAAAATATTTTCATATCAATTATGGGTGACGTGTGGTGTATTCGGCGAAACAATCGCGAAAGCTACCAAGGTGGTAAGCACCGTAGCCAGGCATCGACAGCGGATGGGTGACTGCTATTACCATCCCCCAACCAGGTATGGCAGAAGCCTTCGGATATCGAAAAGAAATTCTACCAAATAGGCGTCCGAACTGGACCTTTAGGTCTCTCCCGGGCACTGCGCCATACGATAATAATAATAATATCAATTTTTCATTCAATTTTATCATAATGATAATACGAACAGCATAATATAATAATTGTATATCTATGTACTGTTTATACCTATATTTAATAAACATTTATACGATATTATTTCTGGAAATAGAATATACGACAATTGATCGCGGTAAAAATCGCGGATAAAAAAAAAAAAAAATCGTTTTTAAATATAAAATTCAATAAATTAATAGGTACATAATAATTAATAATACTTCAATAAATTATAGAAACATTTTTCCTACATAATAAAACAATTTTGATTATTTAATTGATATAGGTACTTAAGATACCAAAAAAAAAAATCTCAAAGTTCTTTTCAAGTGGAAGGGACGCTCGCTACGCCTACCGGCTTCGCTCACTTTTCGTTGAGGATGCCCCAAGGGACTACGGCATACTTACCTCATAGACCTGATACTGTTGCGGATATAGGCAGTGATTTCGTGTGACCTAAAACCTTGCTTCGAGAGACCTTTGGATATTTACCTACATATTCCGGTCATATAAAGTCCGGGAGTATACAACGCACAACAACGACCTTTTCCGTCAACATACGTTTCGGACTAATACGGCTTTTGGTTTTTTAATTCCGGTAAAAAAAGGTCTGGAATAATACGTTCCGGGATTATACAGTTCAGATACGTTTTTATCCGCGATCAATTGTTACGTACGATCAATTGTCACCTTGTCGGTATACCCTAGAAATAATTATGTTAAATAAGAAAAATATATGGATTTTGTTTAAGAAGAATATATTTTCTATTTCTATATGCAATAAGTTCTATTATAATATTATGTAGAACACAAAAAATAATGTTAAAATATACGACTTATGGGAAATATATTATTAAGTGCAATTATAAATTATAGACGATCCAATTAATTAAAAATATTATAAAAAACAAAAAAATTTTTAATTATTTAAATTTATTTATTTCATAAAATACAAAATACAAGTATAATACTCGTATATTAAGTAGGTACATACTATAGCTATAGCAACATTTCGAGTTCGTACAACTTGTTACAAAATTTAGCATAATAAAAAATAATAATGGATATGAGATAAAATAATAATATTAATAGATTACTATAGGGAGTGAAAATATATTTTACTATATAATAATATTATACTTAAAGGTATTATTTTATTTACAAGATTAATTTTGACTAGTTTAATAAAATAATTGTATAATAAAATCATGATCTTACAAAATTACATAATAATAATGAGATAGAAATATAGAATTTAATTAAAACTCATTTGTTTATATATTTCACCAGACAATTATTCCACTACAAAATATTTATGATCCTCCATAAAAAAATATAATATTGTTATATAAGTGTACATAATATTATACGTCATATCTACTCTTTCTTTTTACTTCAGATGTTTTATGAATTTAAAGTTTTGCAAAAAGCTTGTCACTTTTTGGACAGTACAAGAAATTAACAACATTTAAGTAAACACTATTTCAAAGTTTTAAAATAATAATTTCCAAGGTACATAATATTATGACATGTAGACATTGTTTGAATTTTATTCTTGAATTATTCATTTTTAATTTTATGAAGGAATAAAATCGTTTTAACAAGATATGACTAAAATAAGTATACGATTAGAATTTAAGTATTCCATAATACGTAATTTAATAATAATCAAGTGTTCAATATAATATTAATTCATTAACCTGTACACCAATAGAGTTTAACGTTAACACCGCAAATACGTCTTCGTCGTTACGTTTTACTATTATTTTCCGAATCGCACAGACGTTCATTTACAGATGAGACTAAAGCAATTCCGGCCAAAATGTTATCAATAATTAATCTAAAATATACGCTTTTGCAGAATTGAAATTGAAATTAATGCAAAACCGACTTGGCACTTTCTGCCGATCCGTATCGGGTGAACATAATATATTATTTAAACGCGTACACACACACACAACACACTTGGTGCTTATACCTATTATACGAATATATTATTATTATTATAAATATTCCGACGGGTGACGTGTTATACGCGGTATACAGTCGACGGGGATGATACCGTGAACAGGGTTGCGGTGATTCTTGGCAAACAATAAAGAAAATGCTCCTCCGATCGGTGTATACCGCGGTTTAGGTAGCGGGGTATAATAATAATAACGCCGCGATAAGAAACAGAAATCTTGGAAATTTCCGGTTCCGCAAACAAAACACGACCGACGGCGATGACGGAGGAAGAGACTTCGCCCAATATTTGTCCGCTCGTTATATACAACCGCGTTCGTGTTACCCCTCGGCAAGAATCGAAACGATACGGTATAATATCCTATAATATATAATATACATACACATATTATATACCTACATAATATTTATTATATGATGTGTAATAATATAATATGACGTAGTATTATAAATAGAAGAAACCGTTTCCCCGTAGGCGGAAATATGGACGACCAAAACGTCAAAACGTCAAAATGTTAAAAAAAAAAAAAAAAATGTTTAGACAAAACTAATGATTAATAATATATACAAAACAAATATAGTTTTTTAATATAATTGCGGTTACCGGTTAGTGGTTAGTATGCGTTTCGAAAGATTTTTAACGTTTGATGTTCGAAACTAAAACTGGTGCTATAAGATTTTTAATATATCCAATCTCGGTGTTCGTGATTAAAAAAAAAAAAATGTGGAAACCCGATAACTGTATATAATATTATACTATATACTTATATAGAATTGCGCAAAAAGTTGATTATATTTTGATACACCCGATATTATAATATCGTGCGTATATACAATTTCTATATATATATAGAAAGTCGTACAATGAACATGATGAGCGAAATTATATTTGGAGTCGAGTAGCGCATTCTCAATATCACAATATTAGACTCTTCTATATTTTTATATAAATATTAATTTGATAAAAACATTATAGTTTTTAACCATAATAAATTATAAATTACTGTGTTGATCGTTATTACCACGTTTATCGTTCCAGCAGCAAACAATAAAAATGCAGTTGCGGGCTAAATTAGACGCGAAATATACGTTATGTATATTATTATATCGTCAGGATTTTGAACTTTTCAACCCCTCCGTTATTATAATCATTACAGCTATTATATAGTATGTACTATAGTACATATTATTATTATTATACAATATATAATTTACTATATATTATTAAACCGTCCTATATGTATAGAAATATAATATTATAATATTGCGGTATACTCGTTCTAACGATCGACCGTTGCAAATATGGTAAAATCGTGATATTTACAACGGTCACGAAACCTTCGCCGCCGAAGAGGTGAATGTTTGCGGATATTTGATAAAATGACCCGTTGAAATAATGATCTTTGCATTAAGTCGAACCGCGACAATATATTTATATGTTTTGATATTATCTCGTTAAGGTAATAAAAATAAAATATACCGACGGAAATTATGTTTTTTTTTTTTTATTTAATGTACACGCCTATATTCGATAAATAGGTACCTCTACTGATTATTTTTAAATATTTTTTTACTCTATTTAGGTATAGGTACATATATGTCTTAATCACGAAACATAATAAATTAATAATATTATTCTATTTCAGTCCATCGTCAGGTATCAGAAAGTGATAGAATGAAACGACTGTTTAGTTCTATAATTTGATTAATAATCTTAATATAATAATAGTATATTTTTGAAATCTCACAAAAAAAAAATAATAATAATAATGGTGATAAGGATAACTAATTATACTTAATCATTTTATTTTTTATAGAATGAATACATTTATGTTATTAAATTATTATTAGGTATTTTTAATATTATACCTAGTTTTAAGCGAAAAAAATACGCGGGTAATTATATAGTTGACGGGCCTAAACTACACGAGTGATATTATAAAAAAATGCAACTTTTGTCCTCGAAACATTGCAAATTCATAATTAAAAAAAGCGTATAAAAAAAACGTATTTTGTTGAGGTTAATGTATTATAATCGGTGTAATATTACGTTGTTGTGATTTACTAACAGTTATTGCATTTGCGCGGTCTTACGCTACAGACATACCTCTATAGACCGACATCGTGTTTGAAACCATCAGAGTCTTCAAAAATCTAACCTAACTTAATTTGTACTTAATGCTACTTATTCATTATTAACTTTGAAATTTATATGTATATTATAACAGGGCGATTATAACGTGAAATATACGACTATTATTGTAATATTTATAATTTAATATTATAATATTAACGACAAATTTAAGGCGATCGAGGTCGTCGAAAACCAGAAGACACAAACGAATTTTTTTTTTATTTTCTCTTAAGTCTCATAACGTAAAACATATACGTCTCATAATGTCTCATAGATTTTAGAAAACAGATTCAATTTTATCGATTGTGTTCCTTCGTACTTTTTTTTTCAGTTATCGCCCGAAATCTGCCAAAAATTTTTCGCGACTTGTCAAATCGTCTGCGATTCGCAATCGTCTCCCGTTAGATTTGACATTTTGCCCATTTTGGTTGTGCGAAATTTCATGATGGCTGAGAGTTAGAAGACACATCGGGTGACGTCACTCGGTTGGCTGATCGGATTACAGTATCGTCTCCCGCGGGAAACCAGACCCTGCTTTACGTTTCTGACCGGAACCGAACTTGCGACGGCGACGTGGTTGCGGCAATAATTCGCGTTTTCCGGCATCATAACTGCACTGTAACCAAACGGCAAGTCCAATCTCGGTTCAATGAGTTTTCCGAATGGACGTCATCGAGGGCGCATAATATTATATTATTTGGCCGCGTGTTTACGTCGCATTGTACTCGGCGAAAAAGCGATTATAATATTAATTTAAGTACGCGAGATCAATCCTCGGTTACGTTAATTTCCCCAAAAAAAACTCACGATCTAACCGTCCGAATCGTACTTATGTATATGGCAAAATATCAAATCAATTTTTGACGAGAGAAATTGTTTCGATCGATAATATAATATTTATTATGAAGTGTATAATCAATGAGTTAAATGTATCTTGATATATGGCGATTAAACTCGACTTGAACAATATTTAACTTTATATAATATTCTAATATTTTTTTCATCGTTTTTTCGTTATATTTAGTCGAAATATTAATATTAGTATTATTATTACATTATCGTGTGTCCTATGTTTTATCGACTAGAATTATTTAATATGCATGTTATGCACACATATCATATACGTGTGTCGAGTATATTATTATCATGCGAAGTGAATCTATACGCATGAAACCACCGAGCCGAGTATAGGTATATACGTTACATTGTTACGCCTCGACGGTCAACTTAGCATAGTGTTCATCTTCATAAAATCGTGCTAATCCGACGGGATAATAATTACGTAATTTCATAAATTTTTAATTATCGCATACACAATATATACCTGCCTATTATTATTATTTTATAGGTATATTGTGTACGCGAATCGTCGTCCATTTTGTCGTAATATTACGTAATAGTCTCGTTTGCAAATATTTTCTTCATTAAAAATTATTGTGCATTGTTTTTGTTCGTTATAATGAACAATAATATATTTTTATTGTCCAAAGTACATTTGACGTATTGGACCATATCTAACGAACTTAACCTAAAAATAAAGATGATTTTCGTGTACAAATAATATTATAAATGCGTATCCGTCGCAATACTAGAAAAACTGAAAAACTAAATTCAATGTCATCGTTCTTCGTTTGAATCGAGTGTTTTTTATAATTATTTTTTATATATGATTTTAGCCTTTTTTTAACCACGTTGATTTTTCATGAATAATCGTGTTTTCTTTTTCAAAAATCATTTTTGTTTTTGTTTTTTTCCTTTTTTGTCAAAATCAAATATTTTTTTGTATTTTAAACATTAATAAAATAGAGAATATATTATATGTACCTACCTGCTACCCACGTATAACTAAAGTTAAGTTCAGTGACTTACTTGAAAATAATTACTATATTGCATCTACACGCGTACTTAATGTAACAATAACTATCATTATTATGATATCGTTGCAGCAAGAGTGATTGTTTTATAGTTTCGTTAGATACACATTATTATTATACGTATATATAGGTAGGTACATATTTTTAATTAAATAGGTATTTTGTTAATTTATAAAACACGATAATAATATAATAGCTTATAGCGTGCAGTTATGTATGTCTACTTTAGTGTTAAAAAATTTAAAAAAAAAACCATTAGTCACATCTTTTTATTTTTATTAAAAGTGCATTTTTAACCTACGAATATACGATTATTTTCATAGTTTTATTAATATACAATTTTAATTTACATAATGTTACAAAAAAAAAAGTTTTCTTCACATGTAGGTATATAATTAAAAATACATTTTAAACATATTTTAAGTTTTAAATTGTTAAATATTATATTAAATATAAATATGAGTAATAATTAAATTGTTTAGAACACGTCCATAAATCAGTAATCACTTTTTTTTTATATTCAATATCAAATATCAAGTAACATATTTTTAAATTTTCATCAATAATTTTTATCATTAAAATCAAATTTATAATAATATACATTATTGTGTTTCGTAAACGTATGTATAATTAATATCATTATACACATTTGGTATGCATGCACGATAATTTTGCATACAAATAACAAGAATTTCTTCGTAAACAATTTAATAAATTTAAGTACTTTGGAATACAAATTAAAATTCTTATTATAATGTACTCGTATATAGAAACTATTTTAATTATAATTATTAGTTAATAGTTATGTTATAATATTGTTAGGTAAAAGTAATACAATTTTCAATAAATATAAATATAAATATGATATTATAAACTGTTATTTATACTCGTACATGTACTAATGTACTTACTATTATAAATTATAATGCTTTATTTTTAAAAATAATGTAATTGAATAATGTTATTACTTTATTAAAATTTAAAACTTATTTTAATTTTAAAGTATTTATATTTAATTAACTTATTACAATATAATTTTCAGTTTAGAAATACCAAAGAAGTATAATATAATAATATTAAATTAAAATCAATTAAATAGGTAATGTTTTATATTATAAAAAAAATTAAATTTATATATGATATTTTTCCTTATGGCTCCATATCAATTATAAAATATCGATAATCAATATAATATAATATGAGAGTTATCACGCATATATTTATTATTATTATTTATAGTTTTAAGTTTGTACTTTTGTAGTTAATATTAAATAATATCATTTATAAAAATAAATAAAAAATGTTATTATTTGTGTAATGTCATAAGAAAATATAACAAATTATATATTATGGAAAATTGATCTAAATGAACCAATAATTGACTGTTTAAACCGTAAATTTATTTGACATGATCGTATAAACAGAATTTAAACGATATCTTAGCAGTGGCGTAAATCCTATTTTATATTATAATGTGTGTTGAAGAACGGAATTCAACGACATTTCTATTATAGAATATAAAAATTATTACGAGTAAGAATTTACGTTTCGAGATTTTTTCGTCGTGGAATTTTCGTCGAGCGTGCGTTTGAAATTTTAAATTTACACGAAATATATTTTATGTTAAGCAGTAAACTTCAGACCAGTGGATAAAATCGTTCATTTATTATTCGTATTTGGTTTTTGTGTTATTCGTGACGCATACGATAAAATCCAATTTCGTCTAGGATTTTATACGTTATACGAGTATAATATACGACGTGCCCAGATTAGATAGGAATTATTTTTCTATACGATGTTATTTCCGATGAAAATCGAAAATACAAAAAATAAAAACATTAATCAATTTAAAAAAAAACTTGCCGAAAATGATGTTTAATTAACATAAATAAATACCTAAATAATAAATACGAGTATATTATATCGTCATAAAAGTATCGTAATAATATTAATAATAAACTGCAGCGGTCGCGTCTTAATCTTAACTCGTACGATCCAGAATATTACGTTACACAAATAATTGGGATAACATCGCGAGAACGTATAAACATAATATTAATAATATTGCGTATTATTAATTATTACGAATATTATACGATTTTTTTTTTTTTAATAATTTTGACAGTCCGGAGTAACATAATATTATTTTATATTATATATTCGTATACGAGGTTTTTACCCATTCGTTGTGCCACGACCTGGTCCCGGTCTTCGGCGTGATGTGATAATTACAATTTATATTATATAGTCCGATTTAAGTATGCGCATAATAATAAATTATTATTATGTAAATATATAGTCCTCGTCATTAGTGCGACTGGCCGAACGCGTATAATATAATAATTAATAATATAATATGTAATCTCGTCCGCGGGAACGAAATCCAAAAACAATACCGCCCGAGGTTTCGAAAATAACATAATACGTTTCGTATTATTATTATAAAATGTATTGTAAATTTATTCATTTATTATTATTATCTTCCTGATTATTATTATAATATTATAGTAATTATAATAATAATAATGATAATAATAATTATATTATTATTATTTAATATTTATACGGTCTCAAACAGTCTTTACACGATGGCGAGTGGTTTGCCGCAAAGTGACGGAATTATTTTACAATTTATATTATATTGGGCAGGACCTTAGAGTACCTACTCTAAGGGCAGGGACTGATTCGCGACGACGACGACGACGACACTTGATCACGTGCGACGCTGACTCGTACACAACGTATAATAATGCAAAATTATTACGCGAACATAATTTAATATATTATTATTCATTCATTACCGATTACGTACACGTCAGCGCGTGCGTATTATCATTATTATTATTATTATTATTATTATTATTATTATTATAGAACGGTATAACGGGCAGCAATAATATAATATAATATTATCGTCGTGCTGTGGCGTCTAGAAATTATTATATACTTATATAAAAAAAAAAAAAAAAAAACACGACCGAAGAAAACAATAAACAAACACGGGTACGTCTCTCCGTATACGAGTGCGGAATATAATATTTCATTCGGGATATTATTTGCCAGTTTCACACACACACACACGCATATATACACGATTTCAATTATTATTATTATTATTATCGAAAACGTGTGAATACGATTATGTTATTATTGTAAAAAGGAGTTGCGCAACTTACCTATATATAAAAATAAAAATAATAATAATAATAATATGATATAATTATTATTATTATTATTGCGTTGACGATGATGTTTGGCGAGCTCGATTTCAACACAGCGCCGCTGTGACCGAGGACCAACTTATAACCGCGGTTCGGGGCAATTAAATCCGTTCGCACGATAATATTATCGAAACCCGATTTCGAGAAAATCGTTTGTGCAATGTGTAGGTATATAATACCGTGTTATTATTTTAACATTATTATTATTATTATTATTATTGTTACTATTGCACTGATTTTTGTGTCAACGGGGTCGGAGAAAAACAATGTGTTATCATCCGAACGACATTAATCATTTGCGTCGGTGACGTGCGAACAGATTTTGCCAGAAAACACCTAATTTTTAACGAATTGCCAGCCGACGCGCGTCGTTAACGGACCATTGCGATTATTATATAATAATATGCGATTATCGAAATAAAATTAATAATAATAATAAAAAAAAACAACAACAAAACCGCAATCTTTTTCGTTGTCAGTAGGTATATTATCGTATAAATTATGATATAAAATTACTACGAAAAAAAAAAAAACAAAATAAAATATAAAAAGAAAAAAAATAAACTTTATTCGTACTATATTATATTACATTATCTCATATAATAATGTCCCTTAACAGTTTTCTTTGTCGCGTTATTTTATATTTTTTTTTTTTATCCGTCGCTAAAGAGGAAGAGGTCGATATTATGTAGCGAGTAAAAGTTAAAGAAAATAAAAAGTACGACATATATATACAAAAAATAAAAGTTCATTAAACGTCGTAAAATAAAAATATAAAATTTCTCGGCCGGTGACATCCAAAGTTATGGAAGAAAGTTTCAAAATACCGTATAACATAATTAAAATTAATTTTCGTTTTCGTTTTCGTTTCCTTCCAGATAGTATATTACATTAATATTATTATATTATATTATAATAGTTAAGAAAAACAAAACGGTTATGTTATTTTACAAATAAAAATAAAAATAATTGAGAACTTAACGAATATTATTGGTAACCATTGTACGGCGTTCATCGCCGTTTTGACTTTAAAAAAAATATATGGTTATTGAGCTATACATTATTTCATTCGTCTAGTCTAGTAGCTGCTATGGTGATAGTCGTGATGCTCATCATGGTAGTCGTGGTGGTCGTAGCTCTTGACCGGGTACGGCACTGGTACTTCAACTTTGACGGGCACTTTGACTGGATACGGCACGTGCTTTTCGACTGGATAAGGGACGGGTTTAATTACTGGATACGGGACGTGTTTCTCGACGGGCACCGGGTACGGACGGTCGACCGGCACTTTGACTGGATACGGAATGTGTTTTTCGACAGGGTACGGGACGTGTTTTTCTACAGGCACGTGCACCGGGTACGGTCTGTCGACGGGCACCTTGACTGGATACGGGATGCGTTTTTCAACGGGGTACGGGACGTGTTTCTCGACGTACACTGGGTACGGTTTCGGGACATGCACCGGGTACGGTCTGTCCACTGGTACTTTGACTGGCACCGGAATCTCTTTGACTACTGGGTATGGTTGGGGCACGGAAACTTTCACTGGATACGGAACGGGTTTCTCTACGTGCACCGGGTATGGTTTAGGTACGTGAACAGGGTACGGGCGGTCGACCGGGACGTGCACCTTGACGGGGTACGGGACGTGCTTCTCCACGGGCACCGGGTACGGGTGGGCCACCTCCTTGACGATCGTCTTGGATATTACGTGACCATGGCCGTGGTGTTGGTAATCGCCGTAACTGTCGCCGCCAACTTCGTAGCCGAAACCAGAACCGTAACCGTAGCCGGTGTCGAAAATGCTTCTCTTCGCGTTCAGCTTGTCCGCGGCGGTCTTTGAATCTTCAACGATGGCAGATTCTTTTTTGGCCGGTTCGTCCGCGGCCACTGACCACAGAGATGCGTGGGCGCACAGCCCGAACACGCAAACCGTGTACATGAGACCTTTCATGGTGTTGAGGTTGAATTTGCTGGCGCACTCTGTTCGATCCGGTTTCGACTCAATTCAATTACTGACGTCCACACTGCCAAAGTACGTCCATTTTGTAGTTGCGGTCAACTGTGGCGGGTGGGGCATCGCACTTTGTCCTCCCACCGTCGCGCAATCCACCACCGCCGCAAATACCCCGAGGCTACATCGATTACACGCGATCCGCAATATTTCTACTTTCTCGGATTATAACATATACGATATATACCTTTAATATGTTTAATAGGTATGCGAATATACTAATAATAATAACAACATTATACTTATGATATTATATTAGTTTATTATATGTGCGATCCAGTTACGACTTTGTTCTTCGTGACACGCTCGCCGTGCCACAGAGATGGACGCGACGAAATTCCAACGTGATGTATATTTAACGCGACGATTAATAATATTATACGGGTACATGATATGTAATGAGATATCATTATATAGTTAATCCGAAAAAATCAATAAAAAAAAAAAAAAAAATTAAAAACACGTTAAAACGAATATATAATAATTATATAATACCTATACGCGTTACGTAAAATAACGTTCCAATTTAGTGTCCCGCAGTCGATAGCAATACGCGAGTATATATTATAAATTTATAATATGAATTTTTTTTCCACGATTCTTTTACGATCCCGACCGACAGAAAAATATTTTTGTTACAATATTGCAACAATAATAATAATATAAAATATTATGTTATTCTCGCGTTTCAAGTATTTTATACGGGGACATATACCTAATACGATATCGCGGTCGATGACAATAATAATAAATACGTATTATATATACGAAGTATAAATTCGTCATCGAATTACGAAAAAACCGACGATAATAATTTTACGAACATTTTCACGTACCTACCAAAAAAATATTATTATTCAGTTTTAATAATAATAATAATACGAAGGTATTCGAGGCATTGTCTAAACGTTTCAATTTATTTTATATTTTAGACGAAAATACGCATTTATAATTAATTTTTTCCTATTTAAATAATCAAAATGTTCATCGTATATAAATAATATTACACTTTTAGTATAGATTTAGGAGAATAATATTTTTATTATATTTTTCTAAATCATTACTATACCCTTTATTTCTATCGACGAAATAATATCGCATTCATATTATTATATATTGGAATATTTCGGTAAATTAGCACAAGGTGTTTTTTTTTTTTTTGTAAAATGTAGTATATTCCAGTACAAACGAGAGTGATATTATTACGTCAAAAGAAAAGCGATATCACGTTTGCTTTTTATTATTCATTCTCCAGTGATTTAGAAGCAAAGTCGGTCAGTGACCTGGACAAGGACAGGTTTTCTTGTGATGCATCTCTATACGGTCAGTCACGGTTATATTGAGATATTTCTTAAATTCGTAATAATTATATTTATTATTATGTTATTATTTTATTGTTATAAAAAAAAATATGTAATTTGCAAATTATAAAATCGCCAAGACATCATATTATATACATATATAGATATAAGTATGAATAACAATACGCAATGAATGCGAATTTATCGCTCCTGTTTAAATTTTCAGACGGTTTTAATTGTTGTTGTAATGTGATTAAATGACCTTAATAAATTATTATGACTCTCTGAAATAGTTATTAATTATATTCATGTAAAGCAGTGAAATTAGATTTTCTTGGAAACTATTACAACTATGTGTACAAGCCAATTAATATTGATAATTACCTATTAAATGGCGTGATAAACTATGATAACATTAAACAAACTTTTGAACATCATAACAAAGCGAGGGTGTTGTTGTAGCAACGTGTTTAATATGACTATAATAATTATATTATTGTGGGGTACCTAACACATCATTTATCTTCTTTGAAATTACGCATGTTTACTATATAATAATAATCGTTTTAAGAAAATGCATATATGAATTTTGTAATATTTTAAATATTTCGTTTGCTACATTAGGTATATGTAATTTTGCAAAAAAATAAAAATAATTGAAAATATGTTTTTTTTTTTTAAATATAGTTATTTATAAAATATATTTTTCTTTCATTTCTAGTAAATTGTCTTTTTGAGATTTAAATAAAATAAGTAAAATGAATGAATTCAATGAAATCAAAATTTATTTTTCATCTTATATTTTATTTCAATAATAATCAATAGATGCCAGATGAGTGATAATGCGGTATATATACATATAACTATAAGATATAACAATAACTAATTAATTAACAAAATGTCTTGTTTTCATTTAATTTATCAAATTTCTAAAGAAAATCAATCTCATAATTAAAAATTTGGTTTTTAAATTTAATTTAAAGATATTAAGAAAATTAATTTTCGAACACAAAGGAATAAATTGATTTTCAAGAGTACAGGTATATGTTTTCATAAAAAGAAACTTAATCTTCGGGTTCTTTATAATAAGTTTCAATAATAGCATTTTATTTTTTTATTTATTTTTTTTTTACGGTATAAAAAATAAATGGTTTTATAAAGTGTAATACAAAATGCAAAATGTTGTGCATTTTATTCGTGCTCTATTTTTCCTTTATATTACAGAACTGTTAATCATTTTATTATTTGATGCCGTAATCTTTATTTAATATTATCAAATGATTTTTGTTCTGAAAGAATTCGAAACGACGAATACCGGAATACGTGACGACAACACGCACAGTAATTTTATTTGCTTTCCATTGAGTTACAAAAAACAAAATACCATAAAAAAATTAATACCTGGTGTATAATATAAGACGTCTTAAAAAATGAAAATGTCAATTGTCACAAAGTGTTGTTTCTGTTTCAAACGATTCACGACGTTTATTTCGTTATATTCCGTGCAATATTCAATTTCACTAGCCATCTTTATAGTATAAATAATTATATTAAGTATATATTAAGTTCGGTCTCAAACTGGACTTGCAGATCATCGGACTCGACTTTTTTCGGTAAACCATCGATCGTATTTCGTATATAGTTTTTCAAAATATACGTGAATTGTACCTATATTATACATGCCAGTAGCTATATGGTATAATTTATAAGTCTAGGTCACCACAACATCATCGTAATATTATTATACCGTGGTCGTCGGCGCATATAGACGACGAAGAAAATAAGTATTAAAAAAAAAAAAAACGTGATGCTTATTATATATTATTATTATTTAATATTATACACGATGCTAATACGATAATAATAATAATAATAATAATAATAATAATAATAATAATAATAATAATAATAATAATAATAATAATAATAATAATAATAATAAAATATACAGTAGTATAATAAATTATCGTATCGTTACAAAATACTAAAATGAAACAGAATTATATCTCGTTCAGAAATCTTCTTCTCGTATATTACACATTTACACTGATAGGTACGTGTTCTTGCACATAATAATAATATAGAAAACAAACTATGATGGCCTAGCTGCGTGTGGGCACGGCCAGTCGGTCATCGCATACACACGCGTATGTCCCGTTCACTATAACATTATAATTAATGTAAACGAGTGAGAATGGTTTGTTTTTTTCTTTTTTTATGCGCAATAATTTTTATCCTATACCTTATTATATTACCAACGAATTGATTTGTTTTCGATGCGTCTCCCAAACGTTGACCATGACAAAATTATTATATAAGTAATAATATATTATATAAATCCACGGTTATAGGGCTGAAATTCAGTTTATATCTTTTATAAAAAGGATGACACCAATGAATGTTAAAAAATGCTATGATGGTTTCATATTGTCACTCGTACGCGATAATATTAAATTTCAACAATCGGATTAATTAACCCTGCTTATATGATATATTAAATTTGGTCAGAAGTCGAGTTGATTTTTTTGTTTCGCAAATAATAATAATAATAAAAATATAAAAATGACACGAACATCAATTCAGTTGACTGACCAAATGGGATTAATGTTTTTTTTTTTTTTTTTATTCCTTTTCTGTACAATACCAGACCGTAAAAAATATAATCTAAAGCGACTTCGAGTGCCCGATTTAATTTTAATTTAGTCCTGTAATCGTAGCCACTCGACTTTTATATATGAAATGCATTCAACACTCGAACGTTTGCGTTTGCAGTGTGTATATAATATATATATCTAATAATATTATAAAGTTCTATAATATAACAATAAACAATAAACTATATAATATATGACGTATACGCCAATTAAGTTTTGGACGGTCGGCCAACAACTGGGTTTAAACTTTTATAACTTCATTTTATTTTAATTTAATTTAATTTTAATTTTTTTTTTTAATTTCCACTCTCAAACGATTTAATTATACGATATCACGACGGACGCGGATCAGCGCGGTATGGCCATGCGCCAAACTCGAACCTCAGTGTACATATTATAGTCCTTCGCGCTGTGTGATCTCGAAACCGACCGTAATCGCTATTCATAATATAAAATATAATATTATAATACCATCCCTCTTGAAACTCATTTCTACGTATTTCACCGGGTGGAGAAAAAAAATAAACGTTATTATCACGATCGTACATACTACCACGAATGTATATAATAATCGACGTTACTCGTCTTATCACATATACCTACCACGGTTACCGTTCGCTTTGACCGACTTCAAAAGACGACGTACCTATATAATATTATGCACGACATCGAGACTGGCGTTAAATAGAGTGGAACCGGTCAACGGTCACTGCATGGTGGGTCGCACGTAATATATTGTGTTTTATAATAGTATTATTATACACACACACACGTATAGTTGTAATTTTACGTTGTTCTCACGACCGAGAAGTTCATAAATGAATGTATATATTATATTTATATGTTATAATTTTATACACAATCCTAATGTAAATATATTATAAGATATATTATTATGGATTTGATAATAATGAAATAATTATTATTACAGTGTCGTATTGTATAACCGTTTTCGAGATTATAACGTCGGACGAGACGATACGGACTTGCATTATATTATTATTATTATTATTATTATTATTATTATTACGCGTGCGTATTGTCGAAAACTAATAATAATTTTTAAACTGAAATGTCGAAAGAGTCGATTTGTAAGTTGCAATATCTTAATTCATATCTTATAAAATGGGTACCGTGTTATTATAGTTTCGTATACTGTGTCATAATATAATTATTATTATTATACGGCGTGCCATACGATAATATGCACGCGATCCGACTCGAGACTTTCAACGACCGATCGACGATATTTTTGAATATTTTTCACAAAACTAGCATAAATACGACATTCTCTATACCGTATATAATAATTTATTTTATTTATTTTTATTCCGCCGGTGACACTCGGGAGACGGATGGTTTCCATTTGGGTACGTGACGTTTGCCGCGATATCCAATTTTTATAAAATGCGCGCAAGACCGGCGGAACGGACCGCGGGATCGCGGGAAACGCAACATTTTGTCTTTTTTTTTTTTTTGTTTCGTCCTCGCTAAAAAACTAAACCATAGGAAAAAAAATATCAAACCCTATTACATTAACATAATATAACGTTTTTGGTTGTCTGAAAAATGTACACATTTATTATATTTTAATATTTATATGAAAACGAATTTGCTCGGTTACGTCGTGTTTCGGCTATTAACTGCGACTATTTTCGTGTGCATGACGTTCTCGAGTGGATGCTCGTAAATCGCATTAGCGACAAAAAAAAAAAAAAAAAACACGACGCTAATATGACTGGTAAGCTACCAAACACCGCATCATCAATATTCGAATTTAAGTTTCATTATATAAAAAATAAATACAATAACGTTATAATATGTTAACATAATAAAAATACTTGTAATCAATGGCGGTTAACTACGAGTTTTGCACATTATTAAAAGACATCAAACGAAATTATTAATAATACGCGTGTTCGTGAATATTTATCCAGAAATATACTTACTGTGCATCGGCCGAACGGAAAATAATGTGTATAATTCGTATAAGTCTCTTCGAGGACGGGTATACCTAAATAATATAATATAATATATTATACGTATAAATTATATGGACGCGCGAGGGGAGATAAAAATAAAATGTTTAAAAGTAAAAAAATTGTATTTATTATATATCAAATATAATAAATTATTGTTATAAAATGTATATATTTATATTTAAAGAGATGTATAAAAATAAGGTATCGCATGTACAGGTAAATTATATGATAAAATAATACATTATACATAGGTAGTTAAATCCAACGGGTTCGAGTCGGCTATATTTTATACAATAATACGCGTGTTAAATAACGTGATGTCGTATACTCGTATTCAGTAGCCGTGATGGCTGCTACCGTGCAGTTCGCCGAACGAGTGTTCGCCGTACGACGAATGCTCGTCATGGTGGTGCGGGACTTCGTATGGCACCGGAACGGCGACTTTCACAGGAACTTTGACTGGGTACGGCACTGGTTTTTCTACGGTGTACGGTACGGGTTTCTCGACTGGGTACGGGACGTGTTTCTCCACGGTCACAGGGTACGGACGGTCCACGGGCACTTTGACCGGGTAAGGTATGTGTTTTTCTACCGGGTACGGCACGTGTTTCTCCACGGGCACGTGAACGGTATACGGTCTGTCGACGGGCACTTTGACCGGGTACGGTATGTGCTTGGTCACTTCGTACGGGACGCGCTTCTCCACGTACACGTTGTATGGTTTAGGCACGTGGACGGTGTACGGTTTGTCCACCGGTACTTTTACTTCGTACGGGACTTGCTTGTACACGGTGTACGGTTGTGGCACTTTGACTTTGACTTCATAGGGAACAGGCTTCTCGACGTGCACCGGGTACGGTTTGGGCACGTGCACTGGGTACGGACGGTCTACGGGGACAGCGACTTTCACCGGGTACGGGACATGTTTCTCCACCTCGACCGGGTACGGTTGGGCTACCTCCTTGATGATCGTTTTGGACAGTACTTGCGGTTCGTGATGGTGATGGCTGTAATCGATTCCGGACGTCTCGTGACCGAAACTAGAACCGTAACCGTAACCGGTGTCATACAGACTCCTCTTGTTCTGGGCTTTGTCTTCTGTGGCGGTTGCCGCGACTTTGTCGGTCGATTTTTCAGCGTTTTCCGACGCCAACGCGTAGGCGCACAAACCGACCGCACACACTAACTTCAGGACACCTCTCATTGTTGCAGTTGCTGTTGTTGTTCGACTTCAGATCGATCGACTGATGGTATTCCGTTGAATTTGCACGGTTTTTGTAGTATCGAGCACCCACATAAACAAAGTAATTTTCATCTCCCTCTACTCCATCTATGGGCGGGAGGGGAATGAATTTTACTTTCCAATGTTATTAGAATGTGTACCCAGTGTAATTTTCACGTATTCGCGCGTAGGCACTCGAACCTTGAAAAGTAAACGTAACTTTAAGAATATATTACTTCGTTAGGTATATTACATATTATTATATTTTTTTATCGTACCTGTTACAAATATATTATAGGTAATATATAAGCAGTAAAAAAATTAAAATAATGGTTCTGTTTTCAACGTGCACGAGGTCTACTTATATAACATTACGTTTTCCACCACTTATTAATTAGAAATATTAAGAATTTTTTAAATTTTAATATTATAATAATTTTTTATCATAAATGACGACGTTACAAATAAGTATACGAGTTTATAGCTAACGCGCGTCATTGTGTTTCCGATGTGAATACGCCTTAAGAAATTTCAAGAATTTTGCTTGTGTTATCAGGTCGAATTATTAAGTGTTAACATTATTTAATAATTTATTAATAACGTTTTAAAATATTTTCCATCGTTTATGACTATAATATACTGTAATAATATATTTTAATATTTTATCTACCCACCTATAATATGTTATATTCTGGAATATAATTGAAATTCTATTGATTTTATGCATAATGTCGATATTATAATATATAATATTTATATTTATATTCGTATTTTATGAAATTGAAACAATCCGCTTATAACAACTAATATATGCTACATATTCACATAATCAATAAGTTATTATAAAATAATGTTTTTGGTTCCATACAGAAAATAAAACAAATTTATTTTTTGTGTAAGAGTATACTTTAGTTTATATTGTTTTTATGGTTACAATAAATAGATAGTATACTACAAATATAGTTTATTAATTTATTTTTAAACTAGAATAATGCATTTTAAAATTTACCTATATTATTTAATATTATTTTTAATTATATTTTCTTTATACTTTCTTATTTGTTAATGTATAATAAATTGATGTTAAATAATTTAAAAGTAGAATGTAGCCTAAATTTATTATGGTTATCCATATCTAATTATTATTTTATTTATTATGACTGTCTAATTATGATATAGTGATTTTTTGAATAATAACATATAAGGTATGAATACATTAAATTGTAAATGAAATTATATAATGTAAATTAAAATACGAAATATAGGTAATAAATATGTCTATTACAAAATTATGTGAAAATGATGATACTATCAAATTCTTCAATGCTAAATCACGCAATCGAAAGTAGGTAGCCGTATCACAAGAGGGGGTAACGGACAAAAAACAGTTCGCAAATCATAGATTGACATCGCCTGCAGCAGTTACTACAAAAGCTGAATGCGTAGACAAGTAGCACCCGATCATTCAAATCTCATTTTTAAATCAATCAGTAATATAAATGAAATGATTATACGTATATTATGTGTTATAACTTATAAGACTTTTGCACTTCGGCATGGAGCGTAGACTTACTTAAAGAAAACAAATCGACATTCGATCATAGTAAAAAATCCAAACAAAAACCGACAAGCTACTTTAAAAACGGTTTTGCTTTTCTACATGAAACAGATGGATGTGTCAACACGAACACGGATTCGAGTAGTTAATCCGTCCGTACCCGTGGACTAGCCATATCTGCAGTGCATGTTGAAAAGTCAGTTCTTTAGGAAGTCAAAGTCAAGATGCCACAATCGTGCATATATCGTGTTCTAGCACGTTATATAATTCTACATTAATAGTACAAGTTTCGGTTGACAATCGTAAGTCATCACGTGCTTAAACTTTATACCACGTACCAAGTAACCAATCACATTATTTACTAACTCAACGTGTTTATTGATCACGACCTCACCCGTGTTGACAGTTGAGAAATGCGTTTCAATTCAATAAAAAAAAAAAAAAAAAAAAATTAAAAAACAGTAATAAACGTTATTTAAAAATTACTACTTTACTCAATCGAATTAGAAACTCCTATGTCCTATGTACTGTATGATAATAATTAAGAAATTAGTAATTAACAAATTATTAATGAAAATCCTGCTAACATCTTATCATAATATTACACTTTGTAATTATTGTAAATCTATTGATTTTACAATGACGTGTCTCTTTATTCTTTTTTTTATGTCTATACTTTTTCAATCCGAAACAATTCGCCGATTTTCATGAATCAGATATGGGTATTTAGATGACTGATTTAGAGGTTTTTTAGATATACGAGTATATATTGAACGTAGAGAATGATAAATGTAAAAATTTTAATCAAAATTTTACACTATAGTCTTTAGACCTGTATCCCTTTCACACCTGTATTCCTTCCCTTGCTTTTTTATCATAATATATAAACAAATATATTAAACGTCTTAATATTATTTAGTAATTATGTATATCAAATTCTTATGTTATTATATGAAAACATAGCTACATATAATAATAAAATAAAACAATAACTTATTTTATATTGCGTTTTTTATTTACTACATTTTTTTGTTTTACAAAATCTATTAATTATATTTCATAAATTTATTTCAATTTCGTACTAATTATTGCATTACATAACAATATTAATAACGATGTTATGAATTTATTTATTTATTTGTTAATAAATGGAAATTCGAAGTGCAGAACAAAATAATATGTTTAATGTTTATACTATAATTATACGAGTTGCCACAATAATTATTCATTTGGGATTTTATTTTTCCTTATAAGTATATTATATATAATATTGAGGAATATATTTCGAAGTACGTATTATTTACGTAAAAATTATATTATAATATTTTTTAAAATTATTAAAATTATGAAAAATAAATATTATATAATTTATGGTAGAATATTAGAATTTAATAATAATTAATATATAATTTAATAAATATTTTACTTTATTTTAACGCTTAAATTATAAAGATACGAAAATATGGACAAACTTAAAATTATATTCATATTTATATATAACATATTATATAGGTATAAAAAACTTATAAAATTTATGAAATGATATAAATTAAAATAATTTTCTACTAATAAATTTATTATAATATTATATAAATTACATTCAATATTATTATTTTTTATTGTTATTATAAAAATTTTTCAAGCTTTCAAGTTTACTCCTTCTTTTAAATATAAGTATTTTACAATAAAAAAAAAGTAATTTTTAACAAAAAAAAAATTTATACAGAGTACATGACGTTTCGTTAATGATTTACATAAACTCAATATACCTATATTATTAAATTAGGTAAACAAGTGTACACTTTAATTATATTATTACGTCATCATATATTATTAATTTATTATATAATGAGAATATAATAATTTTTTTGATAATAAGTTTAAGAATAATATTTTGAAACGGCATTATTATTTTTGTTCCTTATATAACAATAAAAATACATACATATATATAATATATATGTGTATATTTATTCTAAATCCACCAGCTAATATTTAATTTTCAAAAATGAAGTTTAAGAAATAATAATGTACTACTTTTATACTTTAGGTATGTTGGATTCATTATTAGAGGCAGTAAAAATATTATATAATATATTAAAAACTAAACTAATAAAAATTTATTCCATTAGAGTAATAATACCTGTATTATTTTCATATAAAAAAAATCAAAATTAATTTTGAAAAAGTATTTAATATGTATAGTAAATGTATTATTTTATGTTATATTATTATAAAACAAAACGCAAAACATTAAATATATATGCAAGAAAATAAGTCTTTATATTTACATTTATAATGTTTTTATAAAACAATTTATTTATTTCAATATACAATATAATATAATATTAAAATTTAATTAAACTTTGGTAACAATATCCAATGCATGCCATGACTAGACAAATTACAATATTAATCAATAAAATCCATGTTCATTTTGATCGTGGTCATAATGTTGAAGGTATTCATGTTTCTCTTCATGACCACCGTGTTCTTTATATGGTACAGGAACTTCAACTTTGACAGGTACTTTGACTGGGTATGGTACTGGTTTCTCTACGGTATATGGCACAGGTTTCTCGACAGAATATGGAACATGCTTTTCAACTGTTACAGGATAAGGTCGGTCAACTGGCACTTTGACTGGGTAAGGAATATGTTTTTCTACCGAGTAGGGTACATGTTTCTCAACGGGGACATGGACGGTGTACGGTTTGTCTACGGGCACCTTGACTGGGTATGGTATGTGTTTAGTTACCTCGTACGGGACGCGCTTCTCAACGTATACGGTGTATGGTTTGGGCACTTGAACGGTGTACGGCTTGTCCACTGGGACCTTCACTTCGTATGGAACGTGCTTGTATACAGTGTAAGGTTGTGGAACTTTGACTTTGACTTCATAAGGGATTGGCTTTTCGACGTGTACTGGATAGGGTTTAGGTACATGCACTGGGTATGGTCGATCTACGGGAACTTTGACTTTAACTGGATATGGTACTGGTTTTTGAACCTCGACTGGGTACGGTTGGGCCACCTCTTTGATTATAGTTTTGGATAAGACTTTACCGTGTTCGTGTTGAAAATTGTGATTGCCTGTTTCGTATTCAGAACTAGAACCGTATCCATAATCGGTGTCGAAAATATCTCTCTTATTGTGAATTTTATTGTCGTCAGATGTTGACTGGTTTTCCTTTGATGTGTCCGTACAAGATCCTGAGGCGTACAAGCCTATAACACACAAAATACTTAAAAACACTTTCATTGTTATTCGTTTTGTATGTAAAGATAGACTGATGACTACTTGGCTGTGCGCTCAGCTTTTGTAGTATTTGTAGCTTAGTCCGTCTAGGAAGTCTTCACGTATCGTCCCCTCTATGACGCGTTAAACTACTTTCTATTGTCCGAATTACCCATTGACTATTTTCATGGTGTCTTCTTCTCCTTTCGCAATGTAATGTTTCAAAAGGAATTAAAAATATACACACTGTTTTTCAAATCATAATATTAAATTTTATTTTTATTTCTTTCGTATTATTTGTAATATAACTTTTATAGTCGGACATAATAATAATAATATAGTTTACAACTGAAAGTGGTCATTATTTCTATAATAAATTTGAAACCAGAAATATTAGTTTTATTTATAATATATTAAAGTTCCTATAATATGTTAAAATTATATTGTAACATAAATTATTTTATTCGTTAAAATATAACACGCACAGTGAATACTATGCTATCGTATATAATATTTTATTTCGCATTTTACACCTCATATAATTTTGTTATGTCAATAATTATATAATTAAATAATTATATGCATTATAATAATATAATACAATACTTATTACAAAATATTTATGTTTATATTTAATCAATTTCACTATATTCGAATTTAAGATTTTTAATAATGAGCGAATTTAAAAATGGCTTATTGTTTGTCTGTAAACACTTTATACTTTTTTAGACTAGAAAAAGTGCTCAATTTTTTTTTGATAATGAACGTATATAATATTTATAGATTATAATATAAAAGATATATTATTATGTATATATTCAAAGTGAGTAAGTGATGTTACATTTTTATTTTTATTTTCATATTATAATTATTATTGTAATGTAAACTACTCGTATAATTCAACACAATTTTAATTACCAACATATATGCCTATATTATTAAAGTTTATTTAAATTTATACCACATCGCATTAATTTACAAGAAAAATGAACGTGTTTCACTGAGGACTATGATAACATCATACTAATATTTCATGTAATTATATATGTGAGTACTAACGTACTATAGCCAGATACTTCTTATACAGCTGACATTGAGATTAGTGTAAGCGTACTATATTTGTCATAATGTGGGTTGACATTAAAATTAATTGATCTTTATTGTAGGGTATCATATCTTGTATAACACATGTTCAATAAAAGTTCATTTAAAAGTCGAAGAATTTATGACAAATTGTTATTTTAAAAAAATATGAATAAATAATGTGATTTGTTATATTTAAAATAGTTTTTAAATAATTTGGTGAATAGCGTTCTCTCAAATAATAACAACTTGGGTTTAATAATACTTATAATTAATTTGTATATAATAAGAATTGTTATTAGAATGTATAATATAAATACATATATATTTTTTGTGTAATTTTATATTTTATTTAATAAAAAACACAAATTATTTTACTAGATAATATGTAAAATAAATATTTTGGCCATAATACAAAAAAAATACTACAGAATTTAAAGTATCTATGGGAACTCCCGATACAATTTTCAAGTCTTTATGTTCAATATAGCCTAAATTATCGTAAAATATTAAAATCGATTTTGTCTAAATTTCAGATTCCATAAAAATTGGTGAATTTTCGTCATTTTTGGTAGTTTTTTATATTTCATAATTTCAATTTTAAGAAATTAGAAAAGTGACCTGAATAAAGTACGAAATATGTACATCCACTTTCTTATCGCAATCATGTTTAATTTTTAAGAATCGGAGCATTATTTCTGGTCAAAAAAGTATCTACAAACATAAAAAAAAAGACACGACGTTGTAAAACCAATTTACATTCTTCGCTTAGCTCAGAATCTAAAATTCAAATAAATAATATGATTAGTTATTTAAAATATTTTTTAGTAATTTGGTGAATAAATCTTTTAAATATTAATAATAACAACTGGGGTTAAATTACTTATCAATAATTTGTTATATAAAATATGTAATGTATTTTTTTTTATACAAAACATACAATGTATGATCTTACTTAATAAAATAAATATTTTTCCATAATTCCATTTTAGTACTACAGAAATTATAATACTACTTTTATTTGATCACCAATATGGCTAATGATTTAGCCACACATTATAATCATAATACGTATTTTAAAATTATTATACCTATTGTTATAATTATAAGAAACAATACTAGATATATTTAATTGTGTTTAATTTGAAATATTTAAAATATTATACTGCAACTATTAGAATGATTTTTTTAATAGTTTACAGAGTATAATAATAATTACGTCTTGCGTGCTAATAATAGATTAAAAATAATGAAATAATGATACACAAATCACTGAAAATTCTAATATTTATGATATTTTCTACGCCTATGTTAAAAAAATATATAATATTTATTATTGAAAAATTGTACGAATATATTATATATGTTATTACTTTAATAGGTAATGTTAAAATTATTATTTTGATAATATAAAATACATTAGTTTATATTTAAAGTTAATTACTTTTTGTTACCTACTTGAAACAGATAATTAAAAAATAAATTGTCTTTTTATTACTAACATATTTTAAAATTACTTCTTTTAGATTCTGAGCGAAGCGTAGAATGCATTTGTCTTAAAATGATGCGAGTTTTTTTTTTTTTTTAGGTACCTATGAAGACAATTTTACTACCCGAAATAATACTCCGATTTTCATGAACAGCATATATTTCCGGTTAGATTGTAGATGTAGTTGGTACTTTATTCAGGCCATTCTTCGAATTTCTCAAAATTGACCTTATGCGGTAGAAAAAACGGTATTTTTCACGAAAATTGAAATTTCGACGAATTCGATTTCAATATTTTACGATAACTCAGGCAATTTTAAAGTTTGAGACTTGAAAATTTTATTAATTGTTCATTATAAGTACTATATATGTATATGTGGTAAAATTTTGGAACCGTTACATTAATTTTTCTACAAAATATAGAACTTTGAATATATCGTAAAATTCTCGTTTTTATGTATATAATGTTTGATAAAATTGGCAATTTAGGGTTTGAATTTAGGTTTGAAAATTTTACTGAAGTATAATTACATATTACTTAACATCATATAATAATATTAGAAAATCCCAAGTCTCAATTTTTTTTTATAGCTGTTTAAAGTTGTTATTTTAAGTTTAAACGAAAACCTTAGAATCCATTCGAATATTCTTATTATTTCTCATTACTTTTACAATAAAAATTAATATAAAAGTTAAAAAAATTTGAAAATTTGATTGAAGCATACTGATATATATCTCAACGTATTTCCAAAACATTGGAAAAATCTCAATATAAATTTTTTTTATAACTGTATAAAGTTATAATTTTAGTAAAATTATTTATATTGAACGTAGAGACTGATAAATGAAAAAAAATTATCGGTATATATATTATCTGATGAATTTCGTTCAGAATCGTTTTTCAAATGTAATGATTTATCATTGCACTCAAATTGTAATCAACATTCAACAATATCCTCATTACACCTTTATCCCTTCCACACTAGTATTTTTTCCTTTGCTTTTTTTAATATTATGACTATAATTAACAAAAATAATATTATAAATTTGGAGGATAATGGTTGTAAAATAGATTTTGTATAATAACAACAAAATTATTTTTATTAAAAATATTTATATTCAAATTACATTTTAATAATTATAAAAATCATAAAACAGTTCAAGACTTTTTGATATAATATCAAAATAAAATATAAAAAATATATAAAATAAGTCTTTATTTGATTATATAATAACAACATAATATGATAGTGTGTAAACATAATAATATAATACATTTATATTTATCAATTATCAGGTAGGTATGTTAATTAAAATATTATATACTTTTACTTGCGTAGGAATAAGATACGTAAAGCTTCTTATTACATAACTAGCAAAAATAATAATTTAGAATATTATTCATAACTACCATTTTGATTTTGATTTTGTTCTTCATGTCCATCTTGTTCAATTTGTTCGACTTGTTCTCCTTCATCACCGTGTTCTTGGTTTTGTAGTTCTTCAGATTGGTTCTCTTGGTGATGATATTTATCTTCGTGTTCATGTTCATGTTCTTTATACGGCACTGGGACAATTACTTTGACGGGAACTTTAACCGGATACGGGACGGGCTTCTCAACGGTGTAGGGTACAGGTTTCTCGACGGGGTACGGGACGTGTTTCTCGACGGTCACTGGATACGGTCGGTCGACTGGCACTTTGACTGGGTAAGGCACACGTTTCTCTACTGTATACGGTACGTGCTTCTCAACGGGTACGTGCACGGTGTATGGTTTGTCGACAAACACTTTAACCTGGTAAGGAACGTGTTTGGTCACCTCGTATGGGACGCGCTTCTCAACGTAAACTGTATATGGCTTGGGCACGTGAACGGTGTACGGTTTGTCGACTGGTACCTTTACTTCATACGGAACCTGTTTGTACACGGTATACGGTTGTGGCACTTTGACTTTAACTTCGTAGGGCACAGGCTTTTCTACATGCACTGGGTACGGTTTGGGAACATGAACAGGATACGGTCTATCGACTGGGACCTGGACCTTTACCGGATATGGTACGTGTTTTTCCACTTCGACTGGATACGGTTGGGCTATCTCCTTGATGATGGTCTTGGACAGTACCTTGCCGTGTCCATGATATTGATCGTGATTTTCGGTCTCATAGCCGAAACCGGAACCGTATCCGTAGCCGGTGTCGAAAATGCCTCTCTTGTCGTGATTTTTACCGTCATCTTTGACGTTGGACGTCGATTTATTTTCTTCTGGTTTGTCCGCACACAGTGCGATGGCGCACAAGCCTAATACGCTCATCATACGTAAAAACGCCTTCATAATGTTATTGGATTTGTACGAAACGATCGACTGATGACTGTTTGCTCGATCTCCGGACTTTTGTAGTAACTGTTCGGTGTGATGTCCACCTAGGAAGTCAATTATGTCCCCTCTCAGTTTTCACTATAATCTACTTTCTAATTTTAATCCAAATACGAAATGTCGTATATAACACGTAATTTTTTTTTATTTATGAATGTAATAACATTTAGATTAAAATGTTATTTATGTACCGACTTTATTAGTGCGTGATATAAAAAAAAAAAAAAAAAAAAAAAAAAAAAAAACGGTTCTTCTAATTGTTATTTCTTAATACCTAACGTTACATTGTTGATTGTTACATATATAATATCAGCGCCTACGAACGAATTTTATACAGATTTTCAGTAGTTGTGATGAAAATATTATTATTCGGTATATAATTACAGCGTGGACGTTCATTACATTCATTTCTCGCCCAAACGTCAAATACAACAATCCATTATATCACCTGTAATATATGCAGTCGGCGTTTAAATACAGCAATCCATTATATCACCTGCAATATGCAGTCGGCGTTTTATTTATGTACGGTGCACATTTTACATTAATACGCTCAATAATTATTTATACAACGAATATTTTCGTTCTTTGTATTTAATTACATATTATTTATATTTATAAATTATACACATTACTAATCAACCTTAATATTCGTGTGGCCATCACCATAAGTGATTTATATTACGAAATCGATTTTATTGCGACGAATTATATAAATATCATTAAGCAATACTACCTAAATATTTAAATACTTTTATGTGTGCCTACTTTATTTGTATAAGATACAGTAGGTATTATAAAAAATATTTTATAATATTATTTTTCACCTACAATGTTTATAAATAAAGTGTATATAACATAAATTTATTGAATATTGACACGTAATTCGTAATAATAATAATAAAGAATACAATTACAAAAAAAAATATCGTTTTGTTTTATTCTAGTCCTAACAAAAGGAATGAATAAATTAAAATCAGAAACAAAATTATAATAATTATATGTTATATAACATTAAAATAGATACCTATTATGTATATTATTGTTCTCTATAATTCTCTATATTATAATACCTATTCTATCTCATGAAAAGCAAAATAAATATTTATTTCTATATGCATTACACTTGCATAATAATAATGAATTAATGATAAATTATATAACACTATCATTATATTAATAAATTTGTTTTTTTTTTTATTGATCTATAATAAAATATACAATATACAATGTACTATATTCTTCAATATAAAAAATCGCTATTGATATAATAAAAATTGAAAATATCATATTGTACTCAAGATATAAAGAATAAAAATATAAATGTACATTTTGTAATTTGTCGAAAATAGTTAGTTTTTTTATTAAAAAAAAAAAAAATACAATACATTTTGCTATTTTTGAAACCTATTTATTCGTATTTTAATCAATTGTAATGTTATGAGATATTATTCTGTAATAGTAGAAAAAATATTTCTAACCTGTATTTAACTTGTATTTTTCTATTAATAGACAATATATTTCTTACCTGTAAATCCATACATTATTAATGTATTGTGTATTGTTATTCACTGATTATTATATGAAACCAGATATTAATATAATATTATAATTTTACATTTTCTGAAAATATAGACAAATAAAATTCAACTTCACACAATAGTAACAATACTAATCAAATACAATTATTGTATAATAGTTTTACCATAATATTGTACTACAAGTCCACAAAATACATTATCAAATAATTATATAAAAAACTAAGACAATTTACCTATATTATAATGTAGAATAATTTATAATAATAATTTATTTAATTATAATTTATTTACCTACTTATATAATTATTAATTTGCCTATAATTTTATTTTTCGTGCAATAATATTTTTTTTTTTTTATATATTTTAATATTATCCCTGATCCGTGTGCATAATATCAACATGTTATTTTTTCAAAATTTTCAATATTAATTTTCGATTTCTTACATTGTTTAGAATTGTTTGGTTTCAAATGTTTATTTGAGAGCGTCAGGTCTAGGTTTGATTAATAAGTATCATATATATACAAGTATTAAAATCCTAAATTAATGAATATTAACTTGTTATATAAGACTGTTATAGAAGAAATGAATAAATTTTAAATATTTCCACCGTATTATATAATGACTAATGAGTGAAAGAAATGAACGTTGCAATATTTCAAATTTAGTCCCTCAAAATATAAAAAATAAATTAAATATAAAATCGTGAAAAAATAAAATTATTACCTATATGCTATATTATGAAAATAACCATATTATAACGTAAGTACCTAACATTAATATCATTATTTAGTAAATTTTTTTTTTTTTTTTTTTAATAGTTATTGAATTTTTATTATAATTATAATAAAAAGAAAAAACCATGATTGTGTATATACAAATTGTATAGGTACAAAATATTATATAAATATATTTATTGTATAAAAAAAAATACTTAGTTCTCAAACAGCACTAAAGAAAACATAATAGATATTATGTATATAGTTCACAGAGAAGATACTTAAAAAACGATATTAAAAAAAAAGTAATCGACATAGGATTATTCAAATTATATTCCGTTCGGCCAACTTGAATTTAATGAGTTACACTAAGTGTATATTTTTAGTAATAATAAAATCCCTCTTGTATAATATAATAATATGACATAATAATCTCATTTATTTTTTAGAAGATATTTTATAATGTATAATAATATATTATAATATATCTCTCATTTAATAACCAAAACTTCGTATAATGAATAAGACTAATTATTATAATACCACGTTCCAAAACGAATATAGACAAAAAATTATGTATATTTTTTTTTAAATAAAATATACCTAATAAAAATGATTGTAGACGCAGAGTTTGTAGAACGGATAATAAAAATATAAACATTAACATCACGCGTATAAAAATAATTTTTAAATTTCGGATTTAAAATATAATTCTATAATATGATATTGTACGTACATTTTCAGAATATTTATAATAAATATTATAATATTATACCGTATGACGTGAACTAGATATACAACTACAATAATATATTAATATTACTAATATAATTATATTGTATACGTTATCCAAGAGAAAATAATATTATAACTATTTTATAACCTATGTATTATCATTATTATCATTTTAACTTACTCAGGTGTGACAACATTATAAAATTTTTCTTTAAAACCTAATGACTAGTAAATACTATTGAATATATTGTTGTACGTTATTACTCGTATTTCGCTTTGTTATATGGATTCAAATGTTTGGATAATTTCTCATTGATTTGAAAACTCCTCTCTGGCTTGTGCGTGGACACTTCGTACGTGGACGGTTGCGAGAAGAAATTTATCGAACCATTGACCACATCGTCGTTGTCGTCCTGCGAAAAATGCGATAATGGCTTTTCCGTTTGTGACCCGCTGGACCAGCTGGTCATACCGGATTCCCCAGACATGCCGGACGTGTTGGACCCGCCAGACATGCCGGACTCATCGGATATGCCGGAACCGCTAGACACGGTGTAATGCCCGTGCACAGGGACGTCGATCGATTTCATCGGAAATTTACTTCTGCTACGATAGCTGTGCGTGTGTTTTTCGACCAAGTACGGAACCGGTTTCTCGATGGTCACCGGGTACGGCCGTTTGACCTCCACCGGTACTTTGTATGGTATATGTTTCACCACGGTGTAAGGCACGTAGTGCTTTCTAACGGGGCCCCGTACGGGATACGGTTTGTCCACGACCACATGAACCGGGTAAGGGATGTGCCTGATCACGTTGTATGGTATCAGTTTCTCTAAGTACACCGGATAGGGCCTGGGCACCGACACTTCGTACGGCCTGGGCACCGGCACCTCTACCGGAAACGGCACTGGTTTGTATACGGTGTACGGTTCCGGCACATTGACCGGCACCTCGTACGGCACGAGTTTTTCCACTGATACCGGATACGGTGAAGGCACGGCCACCGGGTACGGTTTGTCCACCGGCACCGGCACTTTTATCGGGTATGGCACCGGTTTTTCTAGCACAATAGTTTGCGAGGCGTCTTTATTTTCTTGCTCGTCGTGAGACCCTTGGAGCAAATCTCCATGCAGCGCTGCGTATCTGTACGCGTATTGACCGTTGTTTTGATCATTCTGATCGTGCTGCTCATTCTGTTCATTCTGATCGTTTTGGTCGTTGTGATCGTCTTCGTTGTTCAATATCTCCTGATCGAGCGTCCGTCCCTGGTCTAGCTCCTGTTGATAATTATTATTCTCTTCATAATTCCCGTGCTTTCTGTGATTATGCCATTTGTTACGATTTCTCATTTCGTTCAGGGCGTATTCTAATGACCCGCGACCGTTGTCTCCCTCGTCATACGTTTCATGGCGATTCCCGTTTAAATTGAACAACGTGTTCCTTTTGTCACGATCTTCTTTCTCTGGTAACTTATCTATTTTTCCCTTGTTGGCGCCTAGAACCAACACACATTTGAGTCCAAACACGAAAATAATATATTTTATTTCATTCATTTTTACCGCGAACTGCTTGAAAGTAAATCGATCGACTGAATATCGTAATTCTTGTCATTTGACTTTTGTAGCAATGCGATTTTCGAAAAGAAATTTCCCACCTCTCCCACGATTGTTCGTTAACACTTTCTATTAGACTCGTTTCGTTTTATTTCATTTTTATGCCTATACGATTGACAAGACAAATTATCTTATTAAAATAATATGTATATTAGATTATATCATGATACTTGTTTTAAACAAAATCGCAAATGTGTCCATTATAAAAAATAATTATTTATAAAACACGTAAAACGAGTGGAGTAAGAAAGGAAATTTCCTATAGAAACATGACGATGAATATTGATCAAACTTCAATTTAAACATTAATTAGTATAATGTATTTTTAATTTTAGATTCTGAGCGAAGCGAAGAATGTATTGGTT
>JAIUCT010000016.1:4586315-4647044 GCA_021307375.1 Tetraneura akinire | reverse complement strand
AATAATAATAATAATAATAATAATAATAATAATAATAATAATAATAAATAATAATATTAATAATAATAATAATAATAATAATAATAATAATAATAAATAATAATATTAATAATAATAATATTAATAATAATAATAATAATAATAATAAATTATAATAACAATACACTATTCAATATAATAATAAAGTATTCGCCATAATGATATGATTTTATTTTTAAATCAAGAAGTCATATAAAAGTTTGTTCGTTTGGACGATAAACGTCCGATGAATGTAGAGTACTATAGAAGTATAGAGTGCAATACTTTAAATATATAAACAATAGTAGTGCTTATATATTTTTTATGTGAATGTACTTTATTCAAGGAATACAACCATTTCACAATATTTAATTTGTAGATACTATTTATATACGATATTATGTTGAAATTAAATATTTACATTTAGTAAAAGTTAGTCTAAATATTTACGCATATATTTTCACTATTATTAATACATAATAAAATATATAAACAATTCTACATTTTTGTTATGCGATAAAGTAGAATTATTGATCTATTTTGTTTACATAATTCACGTACCACGTACGAATTCTGAATAGTTTTTATTATAAATATGAACTAAAATCCACTAATTTCACTTTCCCGCAACTTCTTCTCACGACTGAGATAGACATAATATTATTTATTATGTTAAATCTTCGTCAGAGAAATCATTTTTTTTTTTTTTTTTTTTTTTGTTGGCTAATTTAATAGGTATAATAATTATTTTATGGAAAATGTTTAACTATAAAATATTGATTTTTGATAATTATCTGCGAGTAACAATAATACGAGTTTAAAGACCAGACAATCATTTATGTAAATTTAAATTAAAAACACATTTATTTTTTTCAAAAATAAAATATTCTAATTATATTCGGTTATTTATTTTTTATTTTTGTCATAATTTAATATGAATTATAGTTATTTTATTTTATAATTATTCATAATACTTTTGCCACTTATGGGAATAATAAATTATTGCTAAAAGTTAAAAAAACATTCGTATTTACTGATATGGATAGATACAGTAATATATTATATCTATTATATATATATAATATATTATCATTTAATTGTTGATTTTCCGTTTTATAATAATTAATAATTACTGGATTAATGATTATATTATCAATAAAATTTATATAAAACTTAAAAACTCCCAGAAGTACTTGACAATTATCATTATTATTAATAAGTTAATTTATATGTTTTATTTTCCAATAAAAAACGCCGTTGTGAGTATAATCTGAAAATTAAATTATGTCCTTTTAATTTTCCTTCAGTTCTCAATGGTATGGAAAAAATAACACATTAGATACTACTATTATACTACCATCAACTTCAACTTAGGTTAACTACGTATTGGAAAGTTATTTCAAATAAAATTTATTTTGATATTTTTAATTAAATTTATATATTTATAATTTAGTTAACGGAAATTACATAATATGATATTGTTTTGTCAAAAAAGTTATAAAAAGTTAATTATTTCATATTATGCACAAAATAAAATAAGTCATAATATTAATATGTTGTAGTAACTAGTAGGTACTAATTACGATCCATAACAAATGACATACAGGTTATACTAGAAATTTGCTTCCATTAATTATACTATTAATTAATTGTTTTTAGACACTTTCGAACGAACGAAGACTTGTGGAAAATACTTTTTTTAGTTTACAATAATTAAAATATATCATTTAAAAACAATTTTTTCCTTTTTATACGAAAATAGATACAAGTTCAATAATTTTTAAATATAATATGAACATTTAATAAAAATACGTATTTATTCTGCGATTTATATTTTATTTTAACTATATAAAATTAAAGATGGATTTTCAATCTTTTTTATGAATCATTTTAAAGTTTAATGAACTCATTTCTAAACCAAAAATTATGTTAAATTTATTTAATTAAAACTAATTATGAAGAAATATAATACGTATTATTATATTAATATGCCTATCTTAATAAAATAATAAAATCAACAAAATTTTGTTTTATCCTACTTTTATTTAATAATCATGAAAACGTAATAATTAATTTCATGAGAATAATAATATAATGTATAACATTATAACATACATATAAATATTAGATAGTATATATATAATATATATATATATATATATATATATTTAAATAATATAATTAATACTGATATGTATAAGAAATAGATAGTTTTTTTAAAAAAAAAAAAAAAAGTTTATATCACTACAGGATAACTTAAAAAATTAATGGCAACATAAATACTCTATTTAAAAATATGGATAATGAGTAAATTTAAATTCTTCTAAAAATTGCATTGTATGTTAAATTTTACAAATCAGTGTGACGAGTAAGTAGATAACCTTATAAATTTCTTTGTAAAATTTTAAATTGTGTAATTTAAGTTAATGATCACTGTTTTTGTAAATATTAATATTCTTATATTAATAATATTCCAGTTAAAACAAATTAACAAATTAGATTAATGCTAAATGGTGCGATAATACATGAAAATATATAAATGTTAAGTAATTATTTCATATAATTTTATTATAACAAATGTATTTAATATAATAATTGACTTTATCAACGTTGAATGAAACAAAATTTATATTAATTAATAATAATTTTATTTACATAATCTATATTACACATTATATGATATACAAAAATGCGAAACATAATATAAATATCATGATTACGTATATTAATAATTATTGATGTAGAAAATTATAAATATTATAAAACAACTTATAGAGACTATTAAAGACATACGTATAAATTATGTATAAATAAAATAAAAATTAATTAAGTTAAAATACAGACTAATATTATTTAGTTGATAAAAGCGTTAAGTTTGTTACATTGATAGAGATCTACTACTTTTCTTCGAGAATATTATTATTTTATAAGTAGTGTCTAACTGGTTAACTCATAAATTTTAGTAATTAAACATAACAAGTAAACCTAATAAAAATAAATAAATAAATCTATATATAAATGTACATATTAAACCGTGAAAACTTCTATTCTTTCCAAAAAGGAAATTTGACGAAAATAGTATTATAATAAATATATAATATTTACAAATTTTTAATTATTCTAGTACGAATTATTGGAGTTTTTGTGTGAAGACATCATATTATCTAAGATATTTGACTCTGCATCATCAGAAGAGTATGGAGGAATTTTCTCGATAGGATACGGGACGTTCTTAACCACCGGTACTGGGTACGAACGATAGATAGGCACTTTGACTGGATAATGCACATACTTCTTAACTGGGACGGGAATAACCTTATGGACAGGTACTTTCACTGGAATCCGATGAACGATTGGAACATTGACAGCTACGTGGACACGCTTTACAATAGGAAACCGTACTTTCTTCGTCACGAACACTGGATACGGTTTAGATACATGTACTGGATATGGTTGATCGACGTGTACTTTTACCATCATTGGCAATTCCTTAATTCTATAAGGATGCTGATTCAATGCTACATTCGTTTCCTCAACTGACACAGGATGTTTTATATCATAGTGGTATTTGAATGCACTTGGATGAAGTTCAAACCGGCTGGATTTAATGGAATCTGTAAAATACGATGACAATGATGGATATGATTGTGTACCAGTGAGAACGTCATTAGTTGTAGTTCTTAAGTTAGAATGTCCAACTCCAATATTAGTTATCCTTGTCCCATAATCACCTGATCCTATATTAAATCCAGTATGTCCATTATTAAAGCCATTGGGTTTGATACTAAAACTAGTAAGTTCGTCATGAAGGTCGGCGTATTGAGATCCAATATCTGCGTGTTTAGTATTAAGGTTAGTGTATTTAGTTCCGAAATCAGTGGAACCAACATTAGAGGATCCGGTGTTAATGCTATTAATTCCAGCATAACGGCCAGTATATTGAGATCCAATGTCCAGCTTGGTATCAAGGTTATTGTATTCAGTTCCGAAACCAGTGGATTCAGAATAAATGCCAGTAATTCCAGAACTTAGGCCAGTGAATCCGGTACTAAAGCTATTAAGTCCAGTATTAAAATCGGTGAATCCCGTATTACTTGTAAGTCCTGAATTAAGGCCAGCGTATCGAGATCCAAAGTCTTCGAGTCCGGTGCTAAGATTTGAATGTCCATTATCAAATTCTACATTTCCAAAAATGCCTGAATGTTGGTTAAAATTTGCTGTATCATACGAAATGTGTCTTTTAGTTATGGTCCTACTGTCGGACGATGTCGTAATCTCCTTAGTAACTGTCTTATCATCTATAGTGACCAAATGTCCTTGCGCACACAATGAAATCACCAACGCTGAAAACAATATAACTTTCATCGTGAACTGAAATGATTTCGAAACTGTTAAGAGTGCTGAATGTAAATGTGGTTCTGCTGTTAATATCGATCGTATTTGTAGTATTCGGAACAAGTATTCCAAAATCTGGTTATCATCCCACTCAGAAACTATTTTAGTGATATATCAATTAATAAAAAATTAATTAATGAAATTACTTTTCCTACGTGACTAAAAGTGAATTAAATTTCTATAACACTTCAACAGAAATGTATTTATATGTAATTTCACTTAACAATTTAACATAAAATATAAAATAAATAATTATAATTAAAACTTTAGAAAATTGTATGAAAATATATGACTATAATATATGAGTATAATAAATTCAATATAAATGCGAATAAAATTTCAATTAATATTTCAGGTTATAATTCTATAAAACCGTTTTTATTTCCTAATCTCTGTCTTACATATAATAAACCTTTAATAATAATAAAAATACTATTTTTAATGTTTTTTATGAAGAAAATTTTTTAATTGTTATAAATTAATAATATTCAGGTAACAAATTTTAGGAATTATATTTATATTAAATTATAAAAAACAAAATAATTCATATTTCTATGTAAATAATAATAATATTATTTGAAGTAGCATTTTATAAGGTATAACTAATTAACTAAATAATATAAAGATTATCAATTAACATATTTTATCTATAAATAGTTTTTTTAAGTATTAAAATCATGATATAATATTTTTAACACATCATTTAAACCTTTATAAATTTTGATAAAATAGTATAAGAGTAGGTATTTAGGTATAAGATTATTAATGAAATTAATAAAAAATAATAAAATATGGTAAATATTTTTATTGAAATTATTACAAAATGATAAAAAATAAAACAAAATAATGATTCTTAATAATTATACTTGTATATTCTTACCTATAACAGTTTATCTTGTAGTATGAACATATATATTTTTTATTATTTTTAAAAATTAATTAATAACATAAACATATATAAAACATTAAACATAAACAAATTGTATTTATATTAATAAAATGAAAAAAAAAAATCAAATGTATTACATTAATTTTCTTTGAATCATATTATAATACTAGGTAAACATATTACCTAATATTATACTCGTAATTTTTGAGATTACGGTTTATCAAGTTGATAATATGACCATGAAAATGATAAGTATTTTCATTATTATATTTAATATAATAATATTATTGACCATGATTTCAAATTTTAATTGTGAATGTTACAAATAAAACTAATTAAAAAATAAAAGTTAATTGTCGTAATTCTATATACAACTATGCATATTATAATTATTACATTATGTACCGTTATGTTTTAACGTACCACTCATGTACTCGTAACATTACTATGATATTTTAGTGTTCCGTATTTTCTTGTTTGTATTCTTCGTGCTCGTATCCATTATGTTCGGAATGATACGACTTGACTGGGTAAGGAACATGAACAGCCACTTTAACAGGAACTTTGACAGGATAAGCTACGTGTTTTTCGACTGGATAGGGTACAAGTTTTTCAACTGGGTACGGAATTTTCTTTACAACCGGTACAGGATACGGACGATCCACGGGAACTTTGACCGGATAGTGAATGGGTTTCTCCACTGGATAAGGGACGACCTTCTCAACGGGTACATGAACCGGATACGGGCGGTCAACTGGTACTTTGACGGGCACGTGAACGTGTTTCTCGACTGGGTACGGTATTTTTTTCTCCACGTACACCGGGTACGGTTTGTCTACGTGCACGGGATATGGACGATCGACGGGCACTTTGACGGGCACGGGTACTTCTTTGACCACTGGATATGGATGGGGCACTGGCACTTTTACCGGATACGGTTTGGCCACGTGCACTGGATACGGTTGTGGTACGTGGACGGTGTACGGCCGGTCAACTGGCACTGGAACTTTTACTTCGTAAGGGTACGGTTTGGCCACCTCGACCGGGTATGGTTGGGGCACGGTCTTGGTGATATGCTTGACCGGTACGTGGTGTTGTTGGTGGTATGACGACGACGATGCGTATCCATGATGTGCACCGGCGAAATTCCCGTGCCCGGCTGAGTAATCTCCGAAGTCAGCTTGTCCGACACCGAAGTCTCCGTAACTGGAACCAAATCCAAAGTCTGTTGTTTCGTACGGGATGTGTCTTTTGCCCTGAGTTTTATTGTCTGCTGGTGTCGCTATTTTCTCGGTCACTGTTTTGTTGTCTTCGGCAACTGCCAGACAATCGTACGAACATAACGCAAATGCGCACGCCGACAAAAATAAGGCTCTCATTATCGGATGTAGTGTAAGTTCGAACACGGGATAATGATGTTAGTTATGCGGATTGAATATGAGTGATGCTGGATAGTCTGCGGTCCACGTATTTGTAGTGTTTTGCCGTGTCCACGGTCCATGACGGTACTGTACAAACAGCGTATTAATTCCCGCCTATATGATTGTGACAGAAAATTGTGTTATTATTTAATTAGGATACGAAAAGATTAAAACACAATTTCCATTAAAATATTATTTGCTCTGAGATTAAAAGTAAAATGTTGTTAAGTTGACACCGGTTGCTTCGTCGTTAACAGAACAGAGAATATGCTTTCATTATATTATTATAATATTATGTTTTAGTTTCTCTCAATAACATATACGACAATAATAAATAAAAACCCAAGTCCACAAAAAATTTTTTGTGGACTTGGGTTTTTATTTATTATTATAAAATATCCACAAGAACTCTTCTTATAAAATTATATACGACAATATTGTGTTATAATATACCGCGTGTAAGGTATATCGTATCGTAATATTTACAGTATTGACTTTATCGTATATCCTCGCATAAATTTCACATCGCTATCGTTAACGATTCGGTCATCGATAAAAAAAAAAAAAAAAAAAAAATAAAAGATACTAAAATTCAAGGTAAGAGTGATTCTGATTACTTAAGATTTAGAATTTATTAACGAGTTTTAAACGCGTGATCCATACAATTTGATAACACGTGTACATTCCATACGCTCGTCGCGTTGGATTGGTTATACGAGTATTATTATTATGTTGTTGTATATTAGACATATATTATTATACACACATTTATTCATATTAGGTAGGTACTTAACAATTTATATCCATATAATTATTTAATATTATAAAATGGTTAATAATATAATATCGAATCAGTATTTTTTATAAAAACCAAAGAAATATTATTTGAATTTGAACAGATAGAAAACTTATAAATTAAATTGCGCATGACTTATTTCAATCACTATTCTTGTATATTTTATTATTTATTGTCATTACATTTTATAAATTTGAAGAGAAATAAATCGAATTGAACGCAAATCTGTTACAGAATATAAAGCCAGAAAGATAAAATGTATCAAAATAAATATCAAAATACGGCCTCCAAAAACAATTTCATTATGTGGAAAAATCTTAGATCGTAAATAAAGATAGAAATAGATTACGTATTAAAGAATAAATTAAATTTATGATCTATCATTAATTTTAATGATAATTTATATTTAAAATTTATTGCAAAAAATATTTGAAATTTAATATTTTGTATTTTAGTATATTATTTAATATTATTTAAATTCATAAAAAAATTAAAAAGAACACGAAAAAATTTTAGAGGTTAGTCTTAGTAGTACCAAGCCATTTCCTTTTGGTATACTTTGGATAATGTTAAATATTTTTCATACGAATAATAATACCCTAAAAATACACCGAGTGCAATTTACATCTGCTCATTTAGTTATTATACTCGTATACCTTATTGAATATAAAAATTATAAAATATAAAAATAATAATATTTTTTTATTATAAATTTTTTCAAATAAATCATAAATTTAAAATTATTATAATTTTTAACTTTATTACACTTAATATTATGTTATTTAATTATAAAATAAACTATTAATAAAAAAAATTATCAAATTCTATTTATTTTTAATTTATTATAAATGGAACCCTTAATATTATATTAATATTTTACTTAGAAAAATAAGTAGATAAAATTATTAAAGAAGCAAGGGAAGGGATACAGGTGTAAATACGATAGTGTTGAATTTTGATTGAAATTTTAATGTAATAAATCATTACATTCAAAAATACAATTTTGAGCAAATTCTTCAGATAAAATATGTATTGATTAAAATTTTTACATTTATCAGTCTCTACGTTCAATATAAATAATTTATCATAAAACCTCTAAATGAGTCATCTAAATATCAAATTCTGACAGTACTTCGCTCAGAATCGCTTTTCAAATGTAATGAATAAATCATTGCATTCAAATGTTAATCAAAATTCAACACTATTCTATTTACATCTGTATCCCTTCCACACTCGTGTCTTTGCCTTGCTTTTTACACTTTTAACACTATAAAAAAAAAAAAAAAAAAAAAATGGTAAGTGTATTATTGACAATTAATTGGAAATGAATTAAGTAAAATATATTTGAGCTTCAATAAAGTTTTTAAAATTTTTTATAAAAATATTGAACATTATTGTAAAATATTGAAATAATGAAATATAATAATAAGAATCCTTATAAATACATTAAAAATCGATTTCACTTATATTTTAACTTTAAACAGATAAAAAAAAAAAAATGTTTGTCTTTTTTATTGATCATTATTGTAAAAGTATTGAGAAATAATAAGAAGAATACTTGAATGTAATCTTAGATTTTCGATTACACTAAATATTTTTAACTTTAAACAGCTATAATAAAAAAATTGAGACTAGGATTTTTCTAATATTTTGGTATTATTTAAAGTAATAATTGGGTATACTTCAATAAAATTTCGGACTTAAAACCCAATATTCCCAATTTTATAAAATATTATTTAGATATAAATACGAGAATTTAAGGAAATATTCAAAGTTCTGTATTTTGTAGAAAAATTAACGTAACGGTTCCAAAATTTTATCACATATATACAGTACATAGAAAATTGCTTATGAAATATTGAAATAAAATTCGTTGAAATATTAGTTTTTGTAAAAAAAACAGTTTTTTCATCATTTATTTTTTTTTTCTTTATCTCATAGGGTCAATTTTGAACATTTCAAAAAATGACCTAAATAAAATACCAATTATATATATTCACTTTTTAACCAAAAAAACATTTTTGCTATTTGTACTATTATAACAAGAAAAAAAGACACTCATCATTGTTAAAATAGATATTTTCACTCTGCTTGAAATCTAAAAATTGAAATATTTATAATATTTTAATATCATAATAATATTATCAACTATAAACATACTACTCATACATACCTACATAATATTTAAAATTTATAATTTTGTTAGTTTTTAATTAAAAACTTTTATTGTTGGCTATCTTTAATTATTTATTTATCTGTATTATATTATTTCTTCGTATTATCTATTTTATCAGGTTATCACGACTACATAGGTATTATCAAGCATGTAAGTTTTCCATTTTATATATTATTTCTAATCGTAATATTGTTATTTTAAGAACATATCTAAAAAAAACTTAATAAATATTATGTTATTTTTAAAATTAATTTTATAAAAACTTATATTAGCGATTAGGCTATTCATAGTTTACTAATTATTTAAAAGTAAGCAGTTACATTTTTATTCACATCGGAAATAATTTATAATATTATTAGATTGATGCTAATGAAAGTTTCTAAATTAAATATATTTAAATATTATATTAATTTGTTTTGTTTTCATGAAATTATTTTTTAATAATACCTATGACACTTTGTAGTTTTTAATTGATAGTAATAAGTTATAATATGTTTGATATATCACATACAGTTCGATTGGGAACAGTGGAAAGTCAATTATAAATTTTTATTCCACTATAATTGTGTAATAATAAAAACATATTTTGACGTTAATAAACATTAAAATTGTTTTTTCACCCAAATTCACATCGTACTAAGGTTTGTTGAATATAGTAATATTATATTAATATCTTCTGCTTCTACTGCGTATAAACAATTTGTTAATTTTTAATGATTTAACAGAATAATTAATTTATACATTCCTAAAATCTGAAGCAAACTGATTTCACTTTTTTAGATTTCTTTTTAACGTTATCTAGGATAGGAGTTGATTAAAATAATTAAATTATATACAGGTATAACATTAAAAAAAAAACGATTTTTTATTAAATTTAAATTGCACTATAATACATTAATACAAATATTATATTATAATATACATATAAAAAAGTAAGTAAAAAAGTTAACGAATTAAAAAAAAAATATATTTTTATCAAGTACTGTTTGAATTGTTAGACATAAAATATAATATATAATGTATATGCAATATACAAATAATATATTTTATAAACGTATAGAAAATCGAAATTATACAAGACGTAAACCGTATTTTTTACGTGTTGTTAACATATAACAAGGTAACTAACAAAATACGCAACAAGTTTATACAATCATTAAAACTATTGGAATGAAGAGATCTATTGATATTTGAATAAAAAGAAATTAAACGCGAATAGAATTATTTACTAATTGGTTTACGATTCCATTTCAATTATCGGACGTTATAAAATGTAAATCCAATTAAAAAAATAAAAGTAAATGCCTATATTATAAAATGTACAATTAATAATATTCATAAAACCGGTAACTTGGGTGCACTAAATGAATGACTCGATATAGTTATTACGTATCAAACACTCAGTATTCGCTTCCGTGTTGGTAATCTTGGTGTTCCTGTTGGTATTCTTGGTGTCCATATTGGTATTCTTGGTGTTCGGGTTCGTAGTGGTGTTCAGGTTCATAAGACTTGACCGGGTATGGCACGTGTACTGGCACTTTGACAGGAACTTTGACGGGATACGGCACTTGTTTCTCCACTGGATACGGTACTGGTTTTTCAACCGGGTACGGGATTTTCTTCACAACCGGTACGGGGTACGGACGGTCGACGGGCACTTTGACCGGATAATGGACGGGCTTTTCTACCGGATACGGGACGATCTTTTCAACGGGCACGTGAACGGGGTATGGACGATCGACCGGTACGTTAACGGGTACGTGGACGTGTTTCTCGACTGGGTACGGTATTTTTTTCTCTACGTACACCGGGTACGGTTTGTCTACGTGCACGGGATATGGACGATCGACGGGAACTTTGACGGGCACGGATACTTCTTTGACCACTGGATACGGATGGGGCACTGGCACTTTGACCGGATACGGTTTTTCCACGTGCACTGGATACGGTTGTGGCACGTGGACGGTGTACGGCCGGTCAACTGGCACCGGAACTTTTACTTCGTACGGGTATGGTTTGGCCACCTCGACCGGGTATGGTTGTGGCACGGTCTTGGTGATGTGCTTGACCGGCACGTGGTGTTGTTGATGGTACGACGACGAGGACGCGTAAGAGTGAGCCCCGGCGTATTCGTTGTGGCCGCCAGCGTAATCGGCGCCGAAATCGCCGAGACCGGAACCGTAGCTGGAACCGTGGCCGAAGTCGGACGACTCGTATGAAATGTCCCTCTTGCCTTGGACTTTGCCGTCAGCCTTGTCGGTCACAGATTTATCGTCGGACGCCGCGGCCACGACAGGCCGACAAACGTGCGCGCACAACGCGAACGCGCAAACGGAAAACAACAAAACTCTCATCGTGAAAACTGTATATTATTTTATATAGGTATTATTATTATTATTTTATTATACGTGTAGGTATCAGCTCAGTTTTAATCTATATAATATATACGAATACGTCAGTAGACAGAGCCGAATGTGAATGGTGCTCGACGATGGTCGTCCGACGTATTTGTACGAACCGGGTTCACGCCCCCACTCACAAAACGCGGACGTCGAAATATGATCTAAAAAAAAAAAAAATGAAATAATAATGATAATAATATATAACATCCATGGTATTACGTGTGTACGGTTATATTAAATTGTAAATTACGTTTACGAACTCTCAGAGTACCTATTTAAAGCTGAAAGTTGTTCGTCTCGGTTACAATAAATATTATTACTACATCGTTAAAAATTATATTGTAATGACAATAATTATTATAAATCCGAACCGCCAGAACCCATAATATAATATTATATGCATAATAAATATACCGCATTCGTATAATTATGCTATATATTTATATATAATATTATAATAGATAATAAATTCACGTCCGCGTTCGGTTTTCGAACGTTCGCGCGTATTACTTCATCGGCGATGCGAGGTTTTCGACATTATAACGTCTATATATTCCGATACATAATTTATACCTACGTATTTTTTTTTCAATTCTTTCTATATATTATTAAATTCTTTATCTAAATAAGAATTTGTCGCTGATGTGTTCTGGACTTCTCGACAATTATCGACAATTTGTTTTTATATTTTTCATCCCCATAAAACGGGATAATCGTATATTATTCCGTATTGTATACGGTTTTTAGTTTAAATTTTTTAACAGTAAACAAATATATTTTATATCTCTGTCTTAGAAAATTGTAAAACGTCGATATTACATAATTAAAAGATTCAAAACTAATAAACGCATAAAATAGAACGCATTTCGTACATTATACGCGTTTACGTAAAAAATCGTATATATCATATAGCCGCGTTATAAACGATTTGGTTTTTTTTTTTTTTGGTAAATCTTGATAAACTTTTGTTAATTTTTAAAATAAATCATTTACTAATGCAATGTTATATATTATATCAAAACAGAGTAGTTCACAATCGTTCTGAGAAAACTGTGTCAAAACTCTTTCATTTTGAGTGAGTGACATTGGAGAACATTATTTTGATTACAATATTTTAATGAAAAACAACTTTTTTAATATTGTTAAAATCAAATGTAGTAACAAAATAATATAAGAGCGTATTATTAAACCATTACTTAAATTTTGTCTTTTTTTTTTTTTATCTTATATTGCCAATAGGTAATTATAATTTTGTTATAACAATGCGTTTATAGGTATACCGGCACGTATACGTATTTTATATGATTGTGTAAACAAAAAAATTGGCCAAATTCGATTTTATTGAAGGCTAAAATAATCATTTCGAGGAAAATAATTTTGAAGTTACAAAATAATAGTTATGGTTACATTTTTTAATAATTAGTCGTGAGTATTGAACGCGTAGTAAAGTGATACCGCACACAGATCTGGGTCATAAGACGTAACTAAAACAATGCACCTATACAATATAATAATATATTCTATCTATATATTATAACTTTAGCGTATTAGTATGGTGTTTCGGAGGATTTCGGGTGAAAGTCTGACGATGGATTAATTATTTAATTACGTGAAATTTCTTATCATCGTCCATCGCAATTACACCGCGTTTAAACATAATAATAATAATATAATCATTAGTAAAAATGCATTATATTATTATTTATATAAATAGCTAAGCCATATAAAAATGCATAATAACAATATTATAATATAATTACGTTTGACGACGATATAAAACGAACTATAAGTTAGTTCTATAATTATATAATGTATAATATATACGTCCATATTATTGGCAATAGTTACACATACGTTCCATATACGAGTACGTTATATTAAAATGTTTTAATTACAACTAATACATATAATAAATTAATTAAAAATATTACGTATTATCAAAACTAATAATCTACATTTTATATTATTTATATGACGTGTATATGATATTTATAAGTTATTAATTAATATTAATAACAGGTTGGCGGTTCGCGGTATAATAATAATAATTCCAAGGTGATTATTATTTCATTTTTTTGTATACAAATATTATAATATCAATATCAATATTATGTAAACGCTTAAGTGTTATATCGCATTATTCGGAATACTGCTAATATTATATTTTATAAGGATAATATGTAATAATTATTGATTAGATATGATTCATTTTAAATATATCACATTCCTAATTCTGCATTTCTACTTAAAATGTATTGACATTGTAGGGCTTTCATCATTGGCGCAACTAGGGGGGTGCTTTGGGTCCTTAGCACCCCACAAGTCAAAATAAGCACCCCTATAAAATCTGAATAAGTTGAAAATAAAATATGGTTGATAAAAGCAATATACGGATAATATACGCCGTATAGATTTAGTATTATAATAATTCAACTAATTTAAGGCTACTGTGACTATGGATGCGAATTCGGACGAAAATCTATTCTGACGATATCGTCAGAATTCGTCAGAACAGATTTTCGTCCGAATTCGCATCCATAGTCACCGTAGCCTAAATGTAGTATTAATTCATAATTATAATTTATTATTAATTTTAAATAGAATTATATTTAACATATTTTATAATAAAGGTATGTTTAAAAATGACTTTTATATTATATGACTAAGGACTAAGCATGTATAAGGTTTTCGTTCCTATTTTCAATTATTGTGTAATAATAAGCAAATATTTTTGTTTTGTGTAAGGGGGGGGGGTATTCACGATTTGCAAAACTACCTGGAGCTTAAGCACCCCCAAGATTTGATTTCTAGTTGCGCCTATGGCTTTCATATGCAAGTTTTAATTAAAAATAATAATATACTCGACGTTATTATTATCATATTATTACACACAGTGCCTGATGAGTTATTATAGACACTATTATTATAATAGTGAATGTATGTAAAAAATCTGAATTTTATTGAATAACATACTACACCGTCTACACCTACTGGATGTGTGAATATTTCACATAAATTATAAAGTTGTAAAAAATATAATGTATTATAAAACATTTTAATAATATATGTAAAATGTAAATCGATATATTTACGTTTAAACAACATTTATAACTTGGGCGATAATAATATTATTTTATTTACTGTAAACGGTAACTATTGGTGTGTAAAATGTTATGCTATAATAATATATCAAATCTATATTTTATAATAAATTATTATTATCCGATTCAAACTGCACTATAGGAATTATTATTCCAATAACACTATAATAATATGTCCTATATATTATATAAAAATTATTGAACTAACAATAATAAGTTGTAATCCCGAAACAAAAGCGTAATAAATTATTATTGCGCGAGGTTGTACTTCAAATGCGTTTATTATAACATTATTAAATTGTAGAATACGGTTAAAGTTCCCATTTTCCACGATTTGAGTCCGTTTCACCGTTTTTATATTACTGTTCTCCTCGGACGTACGCGATTACAATATTTTTGTTTTATCCACAACCAGTAAAATATTTTAAATTTCATAGAACATAATAATAATATTATTCAATTTATACACGTCATAATATTATTGTACGGACTTAAAAATGTCGAAAACGATTAAATACTAACTATATTGTTTACTATATACTTACTATATTAGGTAACGTGAGTACACCGGAATCATGATCCAAAAATAATATCCGAAATTGGATTTTCGATAATAATTGTTATTCGTTCCTATAAAAATAATTTCAATGAAACCACATTTGTTTTCGGTGATATAACATTATCGTGACCGAAAAAATTGATTGCATTTCTTTAATAATAATAATTTTAACCACGCCTTAACTAGAAAAATATCAATCGTCGAATTTACAGAACAGCTGTTATGTTATTATCATTATTTTAATTTTATACTATTACTGGTCGGTTCGACGAAAGAGATGAACTGCTTTTTCGCGTTTCAGCGGATAACGTATAATATAATTATTATATGTGCGAAGAAAAACAGAAATCGCTGATATTAATTTCCTCGATTTACTTATGGGCATATAAAATTGTTAATATAAATACATTCGAACATCAGTTTAATGAAATATTTTTTATATGTCTCGATTATTAAAATTTATATACACAATTTAATTATTTATTAAAATATGTATTTATACATTTACATAATCTATATTCATATATTTTAGATTTTGAACGAAGCGTTTAAATCTATCGGTTTTACAATGATGTGTGTCTTTTTTTATGTATATAGACATTTTTACTACCTGAATAATGCACCAATTTTCACGAATAGAGTGTAGAGTATGTTTCCGGTTGGAAAGTGGATGTAGTTGATACTTTATTTAGTTTAAGTCATTTCGAATATCTCAAAATTATCCATATGTGATTATCACATACATTGTGATATGTGATATTACAGAGGCGTATTTAACATTTTCTTTCCCGGGTGGTAAATTTTTTCCGCCCCCTACACACCCCACCGGCCGCCATATTAAAAATAATGGTTTGTTCATAATATTATAATTATAAAATAAAATATTATGTATATAATAATATTAAATATTATAAGGAAGTAAATAAGAAATAAAATACAACACAGCGAATACATTTTTTTTTTATCTTTTTTTAGCTGTTATTTATTTTATTAATATAATCATATTGTTATTATTGTTAATATTAGATATTAAAAAATATATCTAAAATTGTTTTTTGCGAGATTTAGTTCATCTATTATGTCATCATATTCTATATTTGTTTGTGATGTCTGATTCAATATTCAGTATGGCTATGCTGTTCAATCGTTCATCAGTCATTCTTGATCGCAAGTAACTTTTTATTATTTTTAAAGAACTAAATGACCTTTCTGATGAACAGTTACTAACTGGACAGCATAAAATACATTCTTAATGCAATATTTACATACGGATATATATCTTTAATAGTTCAATTCCTTCTTTTTTAAGTTGCAAGCACATTTCCATAATTGATTTTGGTGATTGTTTTTTAGGTAAGTTAAGTAAATATAACTACGGAAGTGTATGCATTCATTTGAAAATGATACATCTAAATCAGTTGAATAATATTCTCTTAATTTTTCAGCTTTTTTCTCTCACTTCATTAATACTTAATTTAATCATATTAAAGAAAAATGAAAAAATTTTATTAACGTGATCATAATGCAATTTTTCTTTTTTTTTTGAAATAATATTATTCATATTTTGTATGATAAAACTAATAAGATAGAAAAAATTACATATTTGTAAAACTTTATAAATTAAAATTTTTATCTAGATATCAGCAAAATGAAGTAATACATAAATAACGCCCTTAAATATTGCCGCCCGGGGGATCGCCCCCTAGCCCCCCTAAATACGCCACTGTGTGATAAAAAAAAAATGATGAAAAAACAGCATTTTTCACGAAAATTAAAATTTCGACGAATTCGATTTCAATATTTCACGAAAACTCAGATAATTTTAAACTTAGAGACTTGAAAATTTTAATGGGTATTTAGTTATTTACATAGTGTTTTACATATATATGATAAAATTTTGAAACCATTACGTTAATTTTTCTACAAATTTAATAATTTTGAATATTTCATAAAATTCTCGTTTTTCAATTTTGAACTTAAAGACTTGAAAATTGTATTTGTTGTTCACATAGTTACTATATATATATATGTGATAACATTTTAGAACAGTTACGTCAATTTTTCTACAAAATGTAGAATTTTGAATATTTCCTAAAATTATCGTTTTATGTATAAAATGTTTGATAAAATTGTAAATTTTAGGGTTTATGGTCTGAAAATTTTACTGAAGTAATATGATATCAAAATATTAGAAAATCCTAGTCTCAATTTATTTTATACCTTTTTAAAGTTGAATCGATATTCTTAGAATCCATACAAGTAGGTATTCTTCTTATAATTTCTCAATACTTTTATAATAAAAATTAATAAAAAAAGCTCAAATACATTTTTCTTATCTCTATTAATTGTGAATATTACATTTACGCTTTTTTTTTTTTTTTTTTTTTTTTTTTGTAGCTGTTTAAAGTATAAAATGCAAGGGAAGGGATGATTAATCATTACATTCGAAAAACGATTTTGATCGAAGTAGATACTGTAAGATTTGGATATTTAGGTGTGACTCATTTAGAGGTTTCATGATAAATTATTTATATTGAACGTAGAGACTGATAAATGTAAACATATTAATCAGTACATATTTTATCTGATAGACTTCGCTCAAAATCGTTTTCACGAATGTCATGAATTATCATTATATTCAAATTTAAATCAAAATTTAGCACTATCCTCTTTACACCTGTATCCCTTCCACACTTTTATATATTAAAATAGGCAAAAAATAATATATTAAAAAAAAATAAAAATATTTTCGATCCCCCCCCCCCATGATTTCAAAAAAACAATTTATTTTTTCGTTACATAATATGAAGTCGTAAATAACAAAAGTTATCAAAAAAATATAATAATATATTCGTTTTAATGGGATTTTATTTTAGTGGACAGTTTACGCATATTTTAGAATAATATTGCCGATCGTCTGTACAAATAATTACCTACCTAATAAAACTAATAAATAAGTCAATTTACCGAGTAAACAGTTTCATTTTCATTGTGGAATCATTGATATTCCAATTAGCAATGGAATTTTAATATTTAGACCTGTTTAATATGTTTCGTAACGTTCGACACTCTGACCGATATTACCGAAGGATGTCATCTGCCATGTGGATGATTTCATATTATTAAAAACTGAATAGACCAGTTTTCACTTTTACGTATTTCGTATAAATTATAAACGTGCAGTTATTTAATATAATATAGGACAAATAATAACGTAAATAACGACGACTATACGTATATATTTTTATTTTTATTTCTAAACGATAAAAAAAAAAAATATAAATATATACCGAGACATAATATTATTAAACATTATATATTATAGTCTATTGTTGCACATAATATTATTATATTATAATAGACAATTATAAATTTTGTAAACATACAGAAAAACGTGTATAATATTATATAGTATAACGTTAATAATATATTAAATACATATAAATATATAATACGAACAATACATAAAAATATTCATTATAAATTATAATATTTTAATTATTTAAAAATAAATTTATTATAAGATTTAAAATATATTATATATTGCCCAGTATATATTTAATATTGCAATGGCCCAACGAATTGTGATGGAGATCTTTTTTTTTTTTTATGTAAAAAAGAAAATTAATTATTTTAAATTAACAATAATCATTAAAAAAATTTATTTAGTATTTTTCAAAGTCGATTCGCGAGTGTAAATATCGACTGTCCAAAAGTTTTCCCGTTTACAAATATTATTTAATATGTAATATAATATAGTAACTTGAAAATAATATGTCTATACGATTTATTATCCATACCGGTAATATAATGTAGACGTATATTATTGGCGGTAATTTATATGCGGTAATTTCGGATGATGTTATAGTGTGACTAGCTATATGCGATGGATGACGTTCGTTTCGGTGCGATTAGTATCCGCCGCTACTACTGTGGTAATTATTATGGCTGCTGTGGTAATCTTCATGTTCGTAATGGTCCGGCTGGTACGACTTGACCGGGTACGGAACGGCTACGGGTACTTTGTACGGCACCTTGACTGGGTACGGGATTCGTTTTTCCACCGGGTATGGCACTGGCGTCTCTACCGGGTACGGGATTCGCTTCTCGACGGGTACTGGGTACGGACGATCGACTGGCACTTTGACTGGATAGGGGATGTTCTTCTCAACCGGGTATGGGACGATCTTCTCGACAGGCACCTGGACTGGGTACGGGCGTTCGACGGGCACATTGTATGGTACATGCACGTGCTTTTCGACTGGGTATGGAACCTTCTTCTCGACGTACACGGGGTATGGTTTTTCTACATGCACCGGATACGGGCGGTCAACGGGTACCTTGACGGGCACCGCCACTTCCTTGACCACGGGGTATGGCTGAGCTACAGGCACGGAGACTGGATATGGTTTGTTCACGTGCACCGTGTATGGTTGTGGCACCTCAACCGGGTATGGCCGATCGACGGGCACGGACACTTTGACCGGGTATGGGTACGGTTTGGCCACCTCGACCGGGTAAGGTATACCCACGCTCTTGGTGATGGTCTTGATCGGCACGTGCGTTTGGTACGAATGGTAAGAGGACGGGGCCGTGTAAGATTGAAGTCCGCCTGTGTAAGATTCAAGTCCGCCCGTGTAAGATTCAAGTCCACCCGAGTAAGAGTGAAGTCCTCCTGTATAACCGGCCGAGAAGTCATAGTCGCCGTGTCCGTGGCCGACGGCTCCCAGCTGATAGTCTCCGTACGACGAGCCGCCGTAACCGTAGCCGGAATCGTAAACGCTCCTCTTGGCTGATTGCAGTTTCTTTGCGGCGGCGGCCTTTTCGGCCATGCAGCTCGCGCATAGCGCAAACGCGATAAACAAAACCGCAGTTCTGATCATATTAAAATTATAATACGATTGTCGACAAATTAATAATAATTATTACGATGACGACAATAATAAAGTTTCTAGTTATTTTGCTTGTTCTCGACAACTGGACTCGCACGTGAATGATGTCTGACCACGGTTGTCCCGTCGTTTTGTAGTGGACCCGACGCCGCCGCCCGATTGTGCACAAACCGGGTTTTGCTCTCCCACCCCTCCGCATCACTGTAAACTGCATATACGATATACCGATTAAGCAAATAAAATTATTATTATTATTATTATTATTATTATTATTATTATTATTATTATTATTATTATTATTATGTATTTTTATAATATATAATATAATATTATATTATTATATACGTATATGGCTAGCCCGCGGAGACCTACTTTCTAAGCCAGAACGTGCGTTTCAGTGTCATATATATATATATTTTACATTATAATAATAATAAATTATAATATAAAATGACATTTGTATTTTTGTATAGAATATTATAATATATTCAATTTTTTTCGCGTATTATTATCGAATTGACTGTCGTGACATCGGGAAGAAATCGAGATTATAATATCATATTATTATTATAATCGTAGAAAAATAAGGACTTCAAGGTCGACCTAGTCCTTAGATTGTATATTATTATTTATTGTTATATTAATATCATCATAGTTATTACATTATTATATAATAATATTATAATAATAGTCGTCGAATGAACGAACGGCGGCGAAGTCCACTCCCAGTCGTAATCGATTCGACATTATTTGAGACCCGATCGCCAAGTTAAATATTATTATATGTATAATTTATACACATATTAATATTATAATAATCGATAGATTGTATTACACCCGCATATACGCTCACGCGTAATAATATAATAATATAATACGTAAGCATAATAATTATATTATAAGCATTAAAGTCTCCGAACTTGTGCATAACAGCGTTATGTAATAATAATAATAATAATAATAATAATAATAAAATATTATAAATTATAATTTTCAAATGACACAAAAATCAAATTGTCAAAATAGAATTATTTGTTTTACACATTTTTTTCTAAGCGACTACGACGCATAACACGATTTATTTGATCTAGACCGGCGTTTATTGTTATGGAACGAAAATATATTCCATAGGTATATGCGTTAGGAGGTTGCACGCCGTTTGCGTATTTATTAAATTATATAAATTACATATTTTACTCGCGTGTGCTCGATGACAACCGCGTACATGCATGTACAATGATTCTAAACGGTTCTCATCGCAGGCTATGGAATATTTACCGCGTTAAAGACCAAGAGTATATTATTTACAAATTATTGTCAAAATTTTAATTAATATAAATCGTTATTGTAACATTTCCGCGGACGTATGTATTATATTATAACTTTCAACACAATAATGTTAATAATAATAACATAATAATTATTAGTCGAAAATGGAAGAAGATGAAGATAAAAATGATTCATTTCATAGTCGGTGGATTATACGAGTAAGTCATATAATTCATAAAATCATGAGTATTCGCATGATTGTAATATTTTCGATTTTTATTTTATTTTATTTTTTTTTTTTCATTAATTTATATTTATTTTATAATAGGTCAATACATACTCGCGCAGTGTCTTAACAGTTAATTTTTACAATAACAACGGGAACGCGTATCATGTCTATAAACAAAAATATTATATTATTATCGTTTATATTAAATATTATTTTTTTATATAACCACACGTACCTATTGGAAATTTCAAAATAAACGCCGTATACATTTTTATGTAATGTTATATAATATTTTTACGTTTAAAAAACAAACATTTACGCATATATCCCGTCGTATGGCGTACGTGAATAATACGTCAATAATAATAAAAAGGAAAAATATAATAATACAAGTCCGGGTGCGCTCGTTCGACGATAAAATAATCAGAGCACGAGTATATAATATACGCATACAGAGTCACGATAAATATTACTGCCATCATCATCATATTATTATTATTATTATTATTATTATTATCGAAAACGAACTCACTGCCGTCGATCGACCCCTTTGTTTCGGCATATTTTTTGCACCATTAAAAACATACTTATATTTCATATAGGTATATACGCACGATAACGTCGCAAATTATTTCAAAATCAGTCGTGGACAATATTACACGCCTACAAACGAACAGATATCGCGTCCTTAAAAGTCTCGTCGTCTACAAAAAAAAACATGAGAATATAGTCTATAATATTATTATGTTATTTGTCGAACAGGTGCAAGGTCGCAGGACGAGTTTTCAGATTTCGAATTTCTCGGATAAATATTAAATCGTCGAGATAAATATGCGATTCTTCGATGTGTGAGTACGACTATTATATTTATATTATTTTTCCCGATAACGACCTCCATCGAGATCGAAACGCGAAGGACTATTATAATACTAAATTATGTTATTATACACACTTTGACATTATTAAAAACAATATCATTATTATGTTATCACGACTTTAATTAGGTATTTCTTTTTAAAACGCCAATCGATTTTTCACTTCGAGATTCGATTTTTAAAAATTGCATTGTATCTCATTATATAATATATGACAATATGAGTACAATATACGTATACGATATTATATGTGCACGAACGTGTTAGTCTAAATAGGTTTCGTCATTGTCCGGTCGAAAAATATTACTGAATATTATCATTATAATAATATGATAAAAATATATTACGAGAAACAATAATATTCTGAATATTCTGATTGATCGTTGTTTTTATAATGTTGTGTGCTTATTTTTTTAAATTTGTTTGAAGACACTTTTTGAGTGAAAATTATAATCCGATTACCACAAACGATGTATATGAGTTTGGTATAAAATTTAATCTACTTGGTTATATTTGCTTAGGTTTAAGTATAATTTATCAAATATATATTTTTATCATAAAATAGGATAAACTGCTAAAAAGTCGCTGAAAAAAACGGTAAAATTCTATTATAAACACTATCCTGGCTATATATCCGCGGTTAATTTTTTTCAAATTTTACTCGAAATACAAAAAATTCTTCATTTTTTGGCGTGTGTGTTGACGCGCCACATGAATTCGTCACCCCCGATTGGCCGACATGGGATAGGGTCCTTATATACATTAATATCATATACGACGATGTGCGTCGCATATAATATTATATTATTATGTGTAGTAATATTCGTACATGGCTCTTTATGAAATTAACGTACACCCACGCGTATAATTCGGCAGCTGATTGACGGAAGCGCATAATATATACCAACGTATACTAATACACCATACACGAGCGGCTAAATAAAATATAATGCGGTCCTGCGGGTCTCTTTGACGACCCTAGTGGCGCGGTTATTCGATTTTAACGCCTCGATGCCGGGGCACTGTTCTACCCTTATTTTTTCGCCACTCTTCTGTCGCGCGGATTTTCAATTCTGACCGCGTACCAGAAAAAAAAAAAGTCCCTTATTATGCGGGAATCACTCCTGCCGGCCGTGGTCATCAGCGCGTTGTCATTATCGCGCCGCGACGTCAAATCCCGTCGACCGTTCAGACTCGCGCGCTTAATATAACTAATGATAGCAATGCAATAATACGAGTAATATACGAGTACGTACGTAACTAGATGATCACGCTGCGACAAAGGGACGAGAACGAATTTTCGCCGAGAAAAACTAATATATATATTTCGAGGAAAATCCCCTCGAGTTGTACGCGGAAGAACGTTATTATTGTGATTTGTGGACATTGTGTGTACTAGTATACTATACACGCGATTTATCATCGCACAATGGAAAGCAGTCTTCGAACAACTGAAGAAAATCAGTTTAAAATCATATATAATTATTTATTACCGTTACTCGCGACGACGCGATAATTAACGATATTCATTATATAGGTACATTATGCGTATAGAATATATATAGATAATATATATGATTGCGCGTCGTTTAAACGCCGTCACGAGTGACAAACATAATCATTATTGTTTGAAATATGAAATTTTATATTCCATGTTATAGCGATAGGACTGAAAGAAGTTTCAATTTTCTAAACACAATACATTAGTACATATTACCTATATTAATATATTAGTTCAAATTAAAAATCAAGCCATCAATGTAAATATTATACTAAATCTTTCTCGTTTTAGAAGATACGTTTGCAACAGACAATTTTCTTCATTTTAATAACAATTTTTTATCGGATTGTAAGTTATATTATGTATTTCTATTTTTCTCAATCTTTATTATTATTATTATTATTATTATTATTATTATTATTATTATTATTGTGTTAAATGCATAAAAATACAACTTGTATATTTGTCGTTTAATCATTTTAATAATAATATATACTTATTTCACGCTTATACGTTTAAATGAACCTAAATAATATTTTGTACACGTTAAAATACTCAAAACATACCTATTTAACTATAATAGTATTAAAATATAGAGTATAAATAATATTATGTATATTTAATATATATATATTACATTATTATTTCAAACCTAAAATTATAATGTCATAAATGAGAAATCATACATTTTAAGGTTAGAAACTGAGTAAATGTAATATTATTATGTATACACCCGAGGACATGTTTTATTATTGATATTTAATTATCATAAATAATATAAATAAAATGTTTGAAAATTGCATTACACATAGACTGTAGAATTATTATTATAAAATCCCTAATGGGCAATTGTCTACGTAATATTTAAATTATTAATTTTTTTTTACTGAATCAACGTGGTTAAATTTGTAAGATCATAAAAAATATATTCATAGTGTGCCAAGTTAATATTGATATCCTTTGTCGTACTATAATTATACGAACCCAGTGATAAATTATAAAGAAAAAAAAATAATAAATAAAAAAAAATATGACTTAGAATTGATCAAAAGAAAAATATGACGTTAGCTAAATATTATACAGATGTATGAATTTAAAAAAGAAACCGTCTCCAATGATAAGTATTATTATAGACAAAGTAAAAATATTTTATCGTTTCCTCGATCCCTCTTCAAACAACCAAGAATGCACTACAGAGGGTCCCTTCATCATTTGGCATAGTTCTTCCTACGATATTGATGAAATGTAAATTTTTAAATTTGCCCGAACAATAATATATTGTAAGTTTTTTTACCTTTGTTGGATTTGAGAAAGTATCATAAATTATTACGAATAATAAATTAATAATATATACGATAGTCGACAATATAATATAATTATCTGAAATCGTTCCTCTTTATAATAGTTAGGTATTCTATCATATTATATTAATAATACATTAGCTTTTTTATATATATTTTGCAAAAAAAACTAATTATTTATTAAATTAAATAAATAACTTTTACATTATAGAAATGTAAGAATTCTTCTACAATAAATTTAATATTCTATAAATTATTATTGTTAATATTTAAGAGGACGAACTATATCCAAATTTTTTTTCTGCCTGGCATATTGTATAATGTATTTAGGTAAAAGGTGGTACGTCTACATACCGCAGTTTTAATATTTAATATAATACCTATAATTAAAACACAATTATTTGTCACGTAATATGCATATAAAATAGTATACTTATTAATATTTCAAAATACAAAATTAGACGTAAAGAATCTATTCACATATTATTTATAGTCGGTTAATTAGTTTGTATTCGTGCTAATGCGATTTTTAAGTCGTCAATAGAAAACTATAACGACCGCCGACTTATCGATAAATGATAAATATTTAAATAATATAACTATTATACCATGGGATATTTTTCTTTGATATAAAGAAATATTATAATATTGAAATATAGTCCATTGCCACTATAATAATATAGTCGATAGTTCATCTTAAATCGCAATATAAATGAGGTGTAGTTACAATAATGTGAATATTATGCGTAGGTACGATTAATAATTATTATTATCCGAAAGTTGCTGTCCTAGAGTATTTTGATAATATATGAAATACATTCGTTGCAACGACGGAAGTTTTTTAAATGCAATATACCTACTTGATAATTATAGCACGATATAATGATTTGTCAGTTACATTTTTTTTCAATTCCAGTCGAATTTTTAAAAAAATATACTTAAATCGAAATTAATAAAAACAACGTGTCTCGACGTTTCAAAATTATAAGACAGACATCCGTTAATTGTAGTTCGACGAGTGTAATCTCACACCATATCAAATATATCAAGTCATCGTTAGTTTGACGTTAACAATTAAAAATTAAATTAATTTTACTGAAAATCATACTAACGAATAAAAATACAATATTCTCAAAAAAAATAAAAAAATAAAAAAAAAACATCAGAAGATTCGGTGCAGTGAACTCGCGCTGCACTCGGCAAATGCGATTCTCGATCCCTTAGAATTCGCCCCTCTCGCGTCTAAAACTATACGGTGAACCGAAAAATATGTAATCGGCTTAACGACTCGAATTTTCAACTGCAGCAGTCGAGTGTAAGATACGAATGAAGTGAGAAAGAGAAACGAATATAACGAAAAGAGATAAAATAATAAGAAAGTGCACGCGGGATAAAATAAAAACACGCGAGACGAGGGAACATTCTGGCAAAAAATAAAAATAAAAATAAGGGTAATATCACGATCTGTTCTTTGGGGTGCGAAAACTTTTTGACGTGACGTCAACTTTGGATGTGCGTTCTTTCACTGCTATTATATTATTAAAACTGATCGCCCTTTTTCAACGTAATATATATTAAATTATAATATGTGCCAATATTATTATATATATTGTTGCAGAACAAACAATATCGTCACCGATGCTCTTGTTGCCGCCGAAATGTCGAAAAAGGAACAAGTCCAATATAAATAATATTGTTCGTATATAATACGCACACGCGATCGAATTGGAAGAATAATTTTCTTGTGACCATTTCACAGAAAAATCTACGAATTTGTACGTAATTATTGTTCAAATCGATGGTCGCACATTACGCATACTATTATTACAACGTCGTACACACGTTAATTTATACGCACATTATTATTATATTGCTAATGTAGCATTTACAGTCGTTAGTAATTTAGTATTACGTGTAATTTGTTATATTGAATCGACGGATATCTTTGTATGAATTTCGAATTATCTTAATATAATATATTTATAATCCTGGTTATTGCCGTCCTATAATTATATTTTTTACTAATATAACTACAGATAGTTGTGTCAATTAAATAATTCTATATAATACATAAAATCCGAGATTGACTGTAAATGGCATCTGGGACAAGGACGCTATGGTCAATAAATTACACGAAAATGATCGAATTGTGAGGCGTATTTTTGTGATTTATAAATGTTTTCATTTTTTTTTTTTATCGACACGAATCTTTACATTCAATATAAGTTTATAATGACTTTGGTAATTAGAATCGTATGATTTTTAAATATCTAGTTAATATTAAAACAAAAAAATGCGTAAAAATATTTTATATATCGGGTGTCCACCCTCCATCAGATTCATCCCTGTTAAAATCTATATATCTGTTGTACATTTTTATAAATAGAAAAAGAAAATTTTATATATTAATTTTGTAATATACCTATGTATAAACAAGTCACATTTTAATTATTATTACCTTTTATATTATATATCTAATTGTTTTAACAAAATAAATGATTAATAAAAATATTTACAATTATTCTGAACTTGTTTGATAATCCGTAAATAAAATAAAATATAATTTAATTTTGGAACAAAAGTAAAAAAGTTAATATTTATTTTATTTAAATATTGTATTTTAAAAAACAATAACAAAGTATCTACCATAATTTATAATAATTAATATGAAAACCATTTTATTTTGAATAGGCGTTAAAAAAAAAAATAATAATAATCAGAACAATATAAAATGTAATTTGTTTATTTAATGTATTTAAATAATGCAAAAATCATATTTAAAATAACATTGAAATTGATCAAAAGTTATTGACGAGGTACAAATCTAGTGGGACACCCGGTACGTTGTATACGAATTACTAATTTTCTATATAATACAGAAAAAAAACATAATACATTAAAATTTAACAATCTCCTTGTCAAACTAAATTATTGTATATCGAGTAGGTACTTTAAAAACAAGGTGAAAAAGCAAAAAAAAAAAAAAAAAAAAAAAAATGCTAGTCGAAAAGACCTTCAGTTCATTATTATATTATTACACATAAGTAGTCTATATTAACATATTATAATAATATTAAGAACATAAATGCATAATATAAATATTTTATTCTTAAGATCGTATCTACTTCGGCGATCGAAGTAAATCTATTCTATAAATATAACTAATATCTATATTTATTAAGAATTAATTCAAAATTTCAAAGTAAAACAATATAATAATTATTATGATATAAGATATTGAAATCAATTTAACAGTAAATATTTTGTTTGCCACGTTATGAAGTAACGTACATTATACGGTATAAATATCCTGTTTATAATATTTACTGACCAGTACGGTTTTACCACGAAACGCGACATTTTATTTTCAAAGTAACATCGCAAATAGAAGAACTTCTCAAACGTAAAACACTGGATATTATAATTTATAATAACGATTTTTGAAGTGATTTGACGTGCGTGCATATTATTATACAAAGTGCACTTAGGATTATTCGGTTCGTTAGAAATTTATTACGTATAACACCGAGTATAGTCTGAAAAACGTTACTAAAACAACATTTGGTTTACGCGCGACAAAAGTTTGATAGAAACTTTGCTGCGGCGGCGTCCGGGAGGTATACGTACAAAGTATTTTGCAACGGATTTGACTAATAATCCTTATGCAAATCTATACTAATGTCGATGTGTACTTGAGAAACTTTAATGGAAACCTTTGATTATAATAATAATTTCCAAAATAGGCGGATAATTTTTAAATACGTTTGCGATTATAAACCTATACCCATAAGTAATAATATAACATAATAATATCACATTTTAGTATCCACTATTACTACGTAATAATGTTCTCGTAATACGTTTTACTATAGAATCACGTTCGTAATTTTAAATTTTTATTTTTATTAATGTGTTTGCGATTAAACATCATATTTATTTTTTGGTTATTTAATTGTGAGTGTGCGAGTGTTTTTTTTTTTTTTTTTAATTATTTTTCTATTCGAACGCATTTCTAACATTAAAACAATGTAAGAACGAACCTTTAACCATGATAATTATTATTACATAAACGTGTAATTTAATTACCTTTTTTTCATAAACAATAATATTATAAACGCACACTAATAACATATTATTGAATAATATGTTAACAAAAATTAATAGGTTTTGTATAATAATTAGGTACTCTATTAGATATTTGATATGGATATGGTGGTTAAAAATAATATTTAAAATAAAATCGTGTACATAAAATCGTATTTATTTAAATATTTCATAATATTGTTTATAGATTTCATATAATGATGTTGATTGTACAAATATACCAATTTAAATCAATTAATACATACAATTCGTATATATATATATATATATATAAAAAATACATCAAATTATATTTATTGAACATTTGCATTAAAATAATATATAATATATTGCAACGACCCAAATAGTTGACGTACAACTTTATACATTGAGATCAAATTATATAATATTTTAATGAGCGTTAATGACTTATATTTATTCGTGTATACTAATTATTATTATACATTAGAATAATAATAATATTGTATTACCGAATAAATTTACTTGACTAAAATAAAATCTATATTTTGATTAATTCTTTTGTAATAGTCTCGCGAATGACATTGTAACGGATGGCTTGTGTATGATAACAAATTATTATAACGTTTATAGGTATTGCAACAATAACGATGGTAACCGAACATCGGTGTCTTATATTATAATATAGTAATCGATTAGTATGAACTGTCGTGGGATGGTGGTCCGTATGAGTTACTGTACGAGGTACTGCTACCGTAACCGTGGTAACCGTGGTCGTATTCGTCGTGATGGTCGTGACTGTGTACTTCGTATGGTACTGGAACGGCAACCTTTACGGGCACTTTGACTGGGTATGGCACTCGTTTCTCAACGGTGTATGGCACTGGTTTCTCCACAGGATATGGAACGTGTTTCTCAACGGTCACAGGGTACGGGCGGTCAACAGGAACATGGACTGGGTATGGTACGTGTTTTTCTACTGGATACGGTACGTGTTTCTCGACGGGCACATGGACTGGGTAAGGCCTGTCTACGGGCACCTTCACTGGGTACGGTATTTGTTTCTCTACTGGATATGGGACATGTTTCTCTACAACCACTTGGTATGGTTTGGGCACGTGAACAGGGTATGGCCTGTCGACGGGCACTTTGACTGGGTATGGTACCTCCTTGTATACTGGGTACGGCTGTGGCACGGGCACTTTGACTTCGTATGGCACTGGTTTTTCAACGTGGACTGCGTACGGTTTGGGTACGTGTACTGGGTATGGCCTGTCAACCGGCACGGCTACCTTGACGGGGTAAGGCACGTGTTTTTCAACGGGAACTGGATACGGATGTCCGACCTCTTTGATGATGGTCTTGGACAACAATTGACTGTGTTCCAGACCGTGATTGTAACCGCTCAATTCATGGCCGTAACCGTAGCCGGATAAACCGTAGCTGGACGAACCGTAGCTAGACGCACCATAGCCGATCGAACCAGAACCAAAGCCGATTGAACCAGAACCGTAGCCGATTGAACCAGAACCGTAGCCGATTGAACCAGAACCGTAGCCGGATTCATAACCACCGCCGTAGCCCAAATGTTGTATGTGTCTCTTCGTTGGCGCCTCTTTCTCTTTACTGGGTTCGACTACGGGTTTGGTGGCAGAGTCTTTCTTCTCAGCCTCAGTGGCGACTGCATATGCGCACAAGCCGAGTGCGCACAAAGCGTACAGCATGCCCTTCGTCATGATGATACTGCGTTATACTTATAATACCTTTTGATATTAAAATACTTACGCGGTTTGATCTATACGATTATTTTTCAGGACCGTTTACTGACGATGATCGAACACTGACCGTTGATCGTGCGGCACCACTGGTTTTGTAGTGTCCGTCGCGGGCGAAAAAGGAAGTGGTCGCGGTCGTGGTAACAACAAAGGGCAGGGTTCTCCCGCCCGGTAACCGGCCGACCCCTACCCGTATCTGATCGGTTTTGACCGTTCGGGCGGCATATGGTTACGCGTTCGTTCTGCATGTGGATTGTTGTCCGCGTACGCTGTAGCGAGCCGTCATGCGGCGGCGGCAGAGGAGGATGATGATGATGAGAAAATGGTAGTGGTGGCAGACGACGGCGATGACGACGACGACGGCGACGACGTTGAGGACGACGCGATGTCAGACCTACTTTCTAGACCTGGTTTTGTGCCGAGGTCCGCGCACACGATATAATATTGCGCAATTTCGTAACTGACGACGACGATAACATTATTATCGCTATTAATAAAATATAATATTGCATATCGTTTTTAAATGGTTTAATTTATCGAAAATCGTGCAGACGAAAATTATATTTTAGTTGTCTTTACTTGCCGGATTCGTCAAAGGGCAAAAATTAATTTTTACTCAAACCACAGGTTAGGTTAGGTTATTCTCCCAATCGGTTTTTTACATTTTTATCGTGTACCGAAAACACTTATCGGTATCATACCTAATACAAATAATCAAATATTAATATTAGGTATAATATAATAATGATCTCGTTACAGTTTCGGAGTACAACACGCATAGGATTTCAATTATAGTTATGCAATGCTGTATAATTATGTACTCGTATTTTATGATATTAATTTATTTTATTATTTTATTATATGAAAAAATAAATATTTAATTTTTTACTTGATTTCCAATAATAATAATAATATGCGATTAAAATCGATATATGTAATAGAATTTAAAAAAGAGAACCCGCCATCGGGGGACCAGAATTTTATTGTTAACCGATTAGTATATAACTATAATATAACTAAAATAACCTAAAACTAAAATATTGGACCATTATTATAATGTTATCGTCATATTATAACTCGTCGTGTTTGTAATGATACAATAATACCTCCCGAATTCGTTTCGCTGGAGCATCGTATTTACGATATGTGTGTCGATATAAATTGAATTGAAATATAAATTTCGAGTTTTTGGATAATTTTTTTTTTTTTTGCCAATAAAACTGGACACGTTCGCGGCCTTGAAACGGTTGGTACCGATTATATGTAGATTATACCTTAAAAAAAAAAACAATAGAAAGCATATTGCAATATATTGTATCGTTATAGGATTTATTATAATGTCCGAAATATATGTAATATGTTATTTTTAGTTTTTATCCACTCGGAGATCTGAGATTTCGTAATTTCTTACAATAATTTATTATACGTGATTTTCGTATGGCTTTTAATAATTTAAAGTATTGTGATATTTTTTTATTATTATTATTATTAAGTTGCTTTTATTTATGATCTCATTTACTTTTTCATTTTATATATTATACGCTGTTTAACGATTTCACCGAAACTGTAGTATAGGCGTCTGATATTTGTACGGACATTTTTTTAATTAAAATCTATATTACATAATAACGTAATAATATTATGTTATTATTGACTCATTTGACTCGTCCGATTTAAAATATAAACGAATAGTAATAATTTTATGTACTCACGCGCGTAGGTAATATACTCGTACATATAACTATTATATTATTATTCTTATTATATTTTTACACGGATTTCATAAAACGTTTTTTTTTTTTTTTTTAATTATTTCATAACGTATAAAAATGTCGTTTCGAATATAATAATTTCTCGAATTTTAAAATGTTCTCCATTAATGTTTTTTATCGTTTTTTATCGTTTCACCTGTCTACCAAATAATAATATAATAATGTACTCGTAATAACATGTGATCGGTTATTGTTTTATATAATATTACTACTACAGGTATGTATTCGATCTGCCTTTAGAAAATATGATGCAATGAAATTTAAAAATTATGTTTGTTTTGTACAAATGCGTATATACGGTAGTACATTGCGGAATTTGATTGTCGGAAGAAATATACGCGACAACGTTACACAATGATGATGATAATAATAATAATATTACACGGTATAGACATGAAATAATAAATATTAAACGATAGTCGTATAGCGAATAACTTGCAATTTGCATTTGGTTGTCTGCGGATATCGATAATATCTTTGCAATGTTACTCGTCGTCGTAAGATGACCGTCATATTAAATTTTCATGTTTTGTGTTAACAATTTTCTTAGTTTTTTTTTTTCAAATCAAAAGACCGACCGCGTTTATTCGATAGCGTATATTTCATGATATTTTATACGTCATTTTATTATTGATAATATTGTGCATTTGTAAACATACTCGTATAATATTAAAATTACCAATTACGATATCGTGTTATTTATTGTGACTAAACGCATCGACATTATTTTCCAAACTTTCCAATGCTAATCGTCGTGAATTTTTGGAATACAATAATACGTTTATTTCATAAGTATTCTGCAGTATGATTGTATAAATAATAGATATTATAGGTAGCTATTATTATTTCAACATAAACACATATTATGTCTAAATTAAATTTTACTCAAATAAAAATATGAATAATTACTATAAAACAATAATTGCAAATTATTATTCAATCGTTTAATGTTATTTTGTAAGTCCAGAATAACGACAAAAACAATAATAATCGATAACTTCCGAGTTAAGGTTAACGTTAAGTATACCCAACGTTTTATATAGCAATGAGTAGATTTTAAGTATATAATTTTGATATAATTAGGGTTGCCAACTTTTCGGGTTTCTTGAATAATATATATATATAGTGTCAGAAGTTTACTATGTCTATATAGTATCCACCGTCCAATTAGACGGCAAATGAGTTTTCAGTATAAAATAAAATAATTACTATATGGTTAAAGAAGTATAAATTAATAATATTATCTTGTTCTTTCTTTCTTTCCTTTCTTTCTTTTTCTTTTTTAATTTTTGTAGAATATAATAATAATAAATAATAATAATATAATATGAATTTTCATAATCATTGACATAACTTCATAAACATTGAAACTTAATATTAATATGTTTTTACTCTACCACGTATCCATTTGAATCAAAATTCATGTCTTTGATTATAAATTATAATTCTTAAAATATTAAATTCCCCGTAAATTAAAAATGATATAAGTATATTCAATAAATATTTTATTGAATATTTTAAGGAATTTTTTTTTCTTAATATTCGTTATTAGTAACAGGATTTCTACCGTATACGTGGGTAAATTTCTAGATGAATATAATTTATTATTATAAGTAAAATATCTTTATTATAGTATAAGTATAAATCATAATATTAGGTATCGCGAATTTTTCTACAAAAAATTATCACCGGTTTCGGATCACGCGGATCAACGCGAAACAGGTTCGCTTATGACTGTGATAAAATAATTTAAAGAATGTACTCGTTATAAAATAGAGAATTCAAGAAATCCGAAACGTGATTAAACTCGCGTAATCCCCAACAAATCTAATATTTTATATTATATATGTATATCATAAATTTATAACAGTCCATCCTCCAAAGGAAAGTGTTAGACACAATATATACGAAGGAGTAGACATAATTTATTTTTTTTTAGAAATATAATTTTATGTAGTAAATTTTTTTTTTCTTACTTTATATTATAATACACATAGAATTATATTATTATTTTTTTAAATATTACACTAACATTATAAAATATATAATTATACTTTTAGGACCCAAATTTAATATTTATATTTTTAATAGGTATTATCTAAAATAAAATAAGTTTAGTGATAATGATAAATAATATAATGCACCAAGTTCATTTAAAATTGGAAATTACTTATTTTCATGGCACATCGGATTACTAAACATGAAATCATAAATAATGGAATACATAATATTAATGTAAATTAAATCTTACAAGGACGTTTCCTTTTTTTTTTTAAAAAAAAAAAAAATGTACATATTTAATTTTGGGTTTTTACAATTTTTATTATATAGGTATTATGCTAATAAGGCTTAAAAATTCGATTATTTTATTACAAAAAAATCTGGCAGAAACAATTTTTATTATTCGTAGATTTTCCAAAGAATATATTAAATTTTAATTTTTGAATGAAACGAAAAATGTATTGGTTTTACAATGATGTGCGTTCTTTTTTTTTTATGCATTAGACACTTTTTCGACCCGAAACAATGCTCTGATTTTCACGAATAGCATAATATGTTTCCGATTGGATAGTGAATGTAGTTGGTACTTTATTTAGGTAATTTTTCGAATTTCTCAAAAATATTGTAATATGAGCCAGAGGATACTTCTGTCCCCTGTCGATATTTTAGTGTACAAACGTAGTGATAAATTATGAAAGAACGAAAAAACTAATATTACACGAATCGAAATATAATAATATTCTATTTTAGCGTATATATGACACTATGGAAATTTTTGTATTTTATTTATTTTTTAATTATAAAAAAACTTTCGTTGAAATGTATTCAAAAATAACAATAATACAAAAAAAAAAAAAAAAAATAAATAAAAAATAAAAAACACTTTCATTGTCTTACAGGATCGTATAGTGTAGTAGTTTTATGCGTTATACACGGTACCTACAATATCGCATTACGGACGACATGCAATATTAATTACGTGTATTATGTTATTATCCAAATGAAATTTAGGTCGAATAAACGTGTTACTTGAAATCGTATGTATATCGTGTGTAGTGTGTACATTCATCTCACGGAAACATCCAAAACTGCAATTTATTCTATCGATATTAACTATTATAACTACGAGTATATACTAGAAAACTCCGACGTTATTTGCTCTTGGAACGAGTTTTGTTCCCGATCATTTATCATATAATATTATTATTATATGGTTTATTTTTGGTTTTCCTTTCTCTATAATAATATAACGGCCCGAGAGGTGCGATACTATAATGAATAATATAATATTAAATATTAATAGGTATAATATATTATATTATTTGCAATAATTTCGTATATATTATTATTATTATTATTATTATTCTTATATGTTTATGTTGTCAGTTTTAGTCGATCCCGGTAACACAATACCTCATCGGATTGAAAATAACATATAGAAATCCAAATATTTCGAACGTTGCCCAATAAGAGTGAATAATATAATAATATAAATACATATAATTATTTAATAAATTATTACGATTACCATGTTTATGTTATATTATTATAATAAAAATATGTACGCCATAAATAGTTTACAGACGTCTGATCTGAAGTATATATCCATTATTTATAATATACGAATACGTAATTTTCTGATGATTGTAAAACCATAAAAAAAAAAAAAAAAAAAAGAAAAGAAAAGTGTCCGAGACGGTAAAAGATTTATTTTTTATCGTTCATAATAATTATGTTATATTTTATTGTTTAACGACTCGTTTTCTGTAAACGTGTAATACGCCTAAACTAATAAGTTTTATAATAAGTATTATAGGCCGTAGCTATATAATATTAATTATAAACTATATATATGAAATAGTAATGATTGTTGAGCAACGATAAATATGCGTTTTATTCTTCATATAATATTATTACTCTCGATTATAAAATATAAATTAAATTATGTAATTATGAAAACTTAAACAAATTACATATTATATTATGTAATTGACACAACGTTTAGGCGTGGTACAACCCTAAAAAATAAAATATTCTACTTCGTCCTCGATTGAATTAATACCTATCCGTTTGAAGTTATTTCCTCGTGGTAATTGTAAATTAACTTGAACTTAGCAAGGTTTAATATAATATTTTGCCAAGTATTTTATAAATCGCAATTTCCTGTTTTTATATTATTATTATAGAGAATATATTATTAATATTATAACATTTATAACGTGCGATACGGATCATAAACGTAATAATAGTGAATTAATAACGTTATTATACTCGTATAGGTATAAACGAAAATGAAATACATCTCATGCAATAAGTTATAAGCGATATAAACGATTGTAAAAATAAAAATAAATTTTTTTCGAAAAATCAAAGTTATACGTGGAAAATTCGACTCTTTCTCCGTGAAAAGACGTAAACGTATTGTATATAATATAGCCTCATTGGCTTAATTAATGCCCAGCAGAAGTGAAATTTTTCACGTGTTATCGCCGAGAAATCATATTATTTTTCAGAACGACCAACGTTTTGCGAAACGTCCGTTTTTATGGCCGACACTTTACGAGTAAAAGCATGATCCGAATATTTTCGACCGTCCGCCGTTGGCAACCCGCGCACCGCGGTCAAGCAAGACTTTTATCGCGATTCTCTTTATCTCTCCCCGTGATTACCGGCCGTAAAGGACTGATAATAAATAAACGCCCGGCCCCGGTAGATTATGGTTGTCGGCATTAATGTATTATATAACATAAATGATGACGACCGCGTATAATATCATATATAATATTATATACGTATTAAGCACCACACTGTGTGATGTACCCAGGGTATAACACCTCCACGGTCGATTATGGTCGTGAACTCGTTAAAATTGCCAACTTTCGCAGACACGACCAGTATACGAAAAATTATTTTTACACCTAGTTTACAATATTATATTATAATTAGACTATGTAGGTATGTACAGTACAGTCGTCATAATGATATTCGATTTTATAATATCGTGCGTTTACCGCAAAATAATAGGTATATTATATTATAGACCACACGGCGGTATATACCTAATATAATAATTATATAGTGATCTAGCGAAAATTTCACTAAAAACGATAACATATTATAATTATCCGGTCGTCGTGGCAACTGATTAGAATTATGAAAATAATTTATCCAATTATATAATTAGAAATAATTTTTCCTCCACCGCGTAAGATATTCTCATGTAAAATATTAATTCCACAAAAATGACTACTCCGGTTAATGATTCGTCGACCAGATATAACCTAGCAGCATCTACGTATTCATCTCTAGAGACATATGTGAGCTAATAAAGGATATTATATGTTTTTTAGTATTTTTACCATATAAAATATATTTTTAAAACGAGTGTAATTCAACAATATTTGTTTTTTCGTAATGTAGTCCGAATCGTATGAAAGCGAAAGTGACTACGTTGAGACAAACGCATGTTTGGTATTTCCATTATCGGATCGAGATGAGGAGATTATGATAGTGCAAAGTTTAAAAAATCAAATCGGTATAGTACCTATCCTCCGTATTATACAAGTAATATAATGCATTACAACATTATGTTGTCCAAAGACGTCAAGTTACTCTTTTCAAAATTTTGATTAAATTACAAATTAATTAATTTAATTTAAATATAAATATTATTTAATGTAGAAAAAATTTCATGAAATTATAAATATAACAATATAATTGATAATATAATTACTTCAACAGAACCTAACCAGAATGAGAGCCAAACGGTGAATAGAGCGATAGAAAGATGTGCTGAATACGTCAATCGATACATTAAAATAATTGAAAATCAGTTTAAATCTATTAACGACAATATAGAACAACAAATATTGAATGCATCTCAAGCGCTTAACGAATCTTTAAATAATATAAATAATTCGTTAGTCAATATTTTTATAGATCGAAAATCGGTAAACGTGAAAAACGTTAAATTATTATAAAATTAGTATTATTATAGTAGATACCTACATACATATAATTACATAATAAATTTATGTCTTAGGACGAATTTTTACAATTCGATTCGTTAAAAGAATGTATTGTAGATGCAAATGAATTGATTAGTAAACGTAACCAAAACATTAACGATTATATGATTAAACTGCGTGACTTAGAAAAAGAAAGAACTGAATTAATTGAGAGTTGTGACAAACAAAATATTATATCAAACATTAAGCAACTTTCAATCGATTCATTTCAACAGCTTTATAATAAATACCTAAAAGTAACAAAAATAATTATTATTTTTACTTATTTATTATTTATTTATTTATTATTATTATTTTTTCTTTTTCATATATTATATGTATATTATTTATTTATATATAAATTGATATTATTAGAACTATAATATAATTAAATTAAGAAATTTTCGGACGTACGAAGATTTTCGATTTAAATTAATTCAACAAAATGAAAGCTTGTATCAGGATTTTTTACATAAAACGATACATGTCAAATTAAAAATTAAAGAAAATATTGGAAATGGTTTTATCAATAAATTCAAGTACATAATTAATTTTTTTATTTTTTCTAATAATATTTTACCGTATACTTATTTTCAGCTTAAATGCTAAAGAAATAATATTGGATAAAATTTCAAGTGCTCAAATAATGTCAACAAATATTTTGAATGATTTAAATCGGTTATTTAATAAAATAATAAAGACAAAAAAGAATAATATAAATATAAATATAGAATTTTTATTAGAATTCTCAAATTCAATAAAATTACATTCTGAAGAACTTAGTAAAATATTACATTTTCATATGATTGTTATTAATATGATAATTATATTATATTATATAGGTATCATTAAATTAATTATTTTAAATTTTAGACAAAATATCTGAAAGTCTTATACCTTTATACGATGAAGTATCCGAAGAAATTCAATCACTTTTGGACGAAACGTTAGAAGAGTTTAATACATCCATTATTGAAGCAAATGAATCTCTCGATCCCGGTGAATCAACTGCGATCAATAATCAAATATTAACTGAGGCGAACCGTGTACATCAGGAGAAAATTAAAACAATTCTAGACATCCAGTTACTTTTGAGTGACGTTAAGGATGCCGTTAATGTAATTGATATGGTGCTCGACCCTGCGATGGAAATAATTTACGGTCACTCTGGACGTTTAATGAATGCTAGGAATATTGTTTTAATAGCCCTTGATACAAAGTTCAAAACAAATGATTTAGAATTAAACGTATTGCAGTGCATATAAATAGCTTATTATGATAATATAACGTAATATCATAATATTATTTATTAATAATAATTAATTAATCGTAGATTTTAGAAAATAATTTTAACATTGCATTGGACACGTTAGCTCAATCGTCCAATGAATTGGATGTTACAACATATGAACAAAAATGTGATGATATATTGAATGATATCAAAAACAAGTATATAATAATATCATTATTATGTGTTATAGTTTTGTAGGTATAATATAATTACTATATTTGTATATAATTTGGGTAATAAGGATAAAAGATAACCATGAGATTGAATTAGACATCATATCGCATTATAAAAGTCTAATGATTACTGAATTAGATATAATTAAAACGGAAATTCAAATGTCCTTTAATTTGTTTCCAAATAATATAAAATCACTACCGGAATTTAACAGTGGAACGCAACATGAATCTTGGAGAAAATCCATCGATACATTAATCACATCTTTTAAAATTATTGCGGATGATTGTCAAAACACGTTAGAAAATAAAATAAATAATTTTCTTTTGAAATGTTCTTGGAATTAATTGCAGTTTTATTTGGTTTAGACTTTCCAATAATTTGTCGACACATATTTTGGAATTAAAATCATCGGATTTGTTGAATAACGAATTTGTGTGGTCATCACTGTTGATATACAGCGTCAATGAAAGGCTTAATGTAGCAGAAAAATTGCTTGAATTTCGATCTATTAGAGTACATGATGGGATTGCTAAGAAAAGAATAAATGAAATTGAACAACACAAAAATCTTCTGGAACGTCACATACAAGTTAAATTGATTGTTATACAATTGATTAATAATAATAATAATAAGATAATTGATGTTATTTTAAGGTAGCACAAGAAAAAAATGAATGTATAAAATTAAATACGGACAATAAATATAAATTAGTTAATTTAGAACAACAAATGTTAATAAAAAATGTTGAACAAGTAATGTCTAAAATTAATGAACTATCAACTTCTGAATTAACAGAATCATTAAATGATCTTCGAGAACAAATAAATATATTGGCCCAAAAATTGAATAATAACTTTAAATTGCATTACGAATATGTCGAATTAGAGTACAATGAAATTGCGAATTCAACCTTAGAGTTTATGAAATCAATTAAGTATATTAATTATACTAACCTTATTACTATACATTATTTTTCTTATTAAAAAAATAATAAAATCATCTTTTATTTAGATTGTTTCCAGAGGGAGGAAATTATTCTGATGAAGAAGCGGTAAATACCGTAAATTCTTTAAGTGTGTTAAGTTATAACATGTTTCAAACTCAAACTGAAATATCAGATAAATATAATCAAAGCAATTTTAAATCAATAATAAAAATCAAAGAGTCACTTTCAACAATTTTAAAACCGTATCCTTATTTTATACTTGGACATTATAACAATAATTATAATGTTATATGCAATATTTAAACTTTTCAGAGTGGAAATTGAATTTGATAAGAAAATATACAAACAAAAATGTCACTCAATTAATAAACTTATGCATTCTACTGTAAATCAAGAAATTTTGAAATTAGAAAAAACGATGGATTCTTTACATACGACATTACATAATGTTGAAAAAACGTTTGAAATGAACAACGTTGAAGAATCGTCGAAATGTTGGTCGGAAATGTTATCAATAATCAAGCCATTTATTGGATATATGATAGAATCATATATTGATATAAGTGAGCACAGTGAAAATACAAATAATTTGTGCAATGAATTTATTGTACTTTTAAGGAGCTCTATTAAATACTCAAATCAACATTTCTATATGGAACACGAAATTCGAAAAGGCGTATATATCATCTAAAATCACATCGAACTCTCAAAAAATTGCCTCCAATGAGAAATTCAAATTTTACGATTATCGAAAAATCATAACCCGTCCAAACGCTACAACAGGAATTCCTCGATTTTTGAACAATGTTTACTCATCAGTATTTTATTATATCTCAGAAATACAAAATATTGCAGCAGTAAATAATCAAATATAATTTTTTTCACCATTTGATATTAATTATAGTGCGCATGATTTTTCGTGGATATTGTTTAATATTATAATATATATGTAAGGACATGGCATCAATCGAATCAACCAAATTTTTGAATATTTATAAATCAAACATGCCACAATCGTTTCAGTCGTTGTACTATGAAATCATGGATGAATCCGTTAGTATATGTAGATCGACGGTTTCACGAGCAGAAGCGATTTGGATTATTAAACTATCTGGTTAGTGTTAACAATGCAATTAGATTATATTAAAATCTTTTTTATATAGACTAAATGCCAAAATATGCATATAAATCAGAAATAAATTTCTGGTTTCGTCATAATGGTCTATATAAGAAAAGAAACGATGAATAAAAGTGACATTTTATTTCCAGCATGCATTCAGATAAGAGTGTATTATCAGTTGCATTTTTTTGTTTTATTTAGATTTTTTTTATTTTCTCTACAAGTTTCGTGCGGCTGAATCAAAATTTAAAAATATCATATTGACCACTTATCATGAGGAATCGTTAAAAATATTGAATCAAGTGTTCGAGACGTTCCGGTACAAAAGTGAGTTCGCACGAAAATTTTGGAAACCCGTCCGTGAGAAATTACATGAAAAGTTGAAACCATCTTATGGACATTATCGGAATGTTTATGCACTGGAATCTTTAGTGGACGACTTCCAAAGAGTGTTTGCCAATTGTTCGAAAACGTTGTCGGACCTTTGTTCTATAACAGAAGTGAGCAAATATTATGTTATTTTATTTAATTGTAAATAATACTAAATCAATTATTAAAATAAAAAATATGATTTTATTACCTTATATATTCTAAAAAAAGATATCATTAAGTATAATGAATGAATTGGGTTTATACTAATTTTTTTTTTTAAACAAAACGCGTCTGGCGATTAGTAGTTTTGTATAACTATAAATAACCGTAAACTCGTTAATCGAATAGACGAAACTTGGAAAAATTGCTGAAGACTACGAAAAAATGTATCCAAAAGAAATTTTAGAAGCGACAACGTTAACAATAAAATGTTTGTCTAATCTCAAAGCTCATATGGATCAATTGGCCATATCATCCACTGACATTTACAATGCCGACTGTAAATCTTTATAATTATATAGTATTTAATTATCAATTTTAATACATTACCATAAAATAATATTGGAATAATTATAAATATTACTTTATGTGTATAATAATTATACATAAGCATTTATTTTTTATTAGTACCTATTTTTACGAACCGTAGATAATAGTCACTCATGTTAACATTTGTTTTTTCTTTCCGTAGCTTTCACAGGTCACGAACACTACAATCAAAATTTAAAGAATTTATTTTCTCGAATCACTTTAAGCAACGTCAAACTGGCCGTAAACAACATCATTAAAAATTTGCGATCAGAAACCTCAAATTCTAAAATTTCACTGAATAATACCCAACTTTGGTTGAACAATGTTCAGGTATGTATACATATACACCATTATTCGTACCTACTGTAAGGGCAGAGTCCTGAGTGATAACTGATAATAATAATATATCATCAAAGCGTGATAGATATAATATCATAATATGTGAATAGGAAAATATATTTTTCAACATAATATATCTTAACTCGATTACTATTTACTTAATAAGTTTCAGTATATCCCATCATTGGACGAAAAAAATATGGTTTTAAGTAATTTGACATTTTTTTCGTAGTAAATTTTTTAATAATTGGTCGACAAAATAAGAAAAAATGCCGTATTATAATAATATTGTTTATTCGTATAACTCGAATCGTATTTTCAAATAAATACTTCAACAATTCGACGTACGATCGTATTTTAATCAAAATAATATACGAGTATTATGGACCATATTGTAATATTTATAACGCATTAATTAGACGCAACACGTGGTGTGCATTAATACAATAATGAGCTGTTGTAGATAATTTATAACACATTTCGTTGTCGTATATCGTGTGCAGAGAGTGAACTAAAAATATATTTTTTTTAAATATACGCTGTAAAAATGAAAATAAATATTATTTGAAAAAAAAAATATTCAGCTGACACGTGTTTTATTGTTTTTACGTTGTTTTCCACGTGTAGGTGTTATTGAAAAATGTATTTTTAATATTTTGACCTTATATATAATATGAATATACTTAATCGTATTATATTATAATAAATATGTAAAAACGCATGTTTTTTCGCGACTTCTATTTTTTTAAAAAAATTAAATATTTTTACGTTTACCTAGAACCAAGGTTATGTCAAAACATTATTATAATTATTCTTTTTTATTTTTTTACTATTTCGCAATTTTATCTTTATGAATACATTATTATGTTCACATTGTGATATAATTATTATTATTATTATTATTATTATTACATTATGCCTATTATGCAAATATCATTCCCATTTCCCACCTATTTTTTATAACACGACTGCGCTAGGATTTGAAACACGTTTTTTCGTTCGTTATAATATTTTCAGACATTTTCGAAACTCCACCGCGATCGGGTGGACGACGTCTACACGTTCAGTGCCGTGGAAAATACGAAATTAATCGACTGGGCCACGAACTTTGTCCGAGACATAGAACTAGTGAAGAAACTTCACATCCAGAACGACGTTTGGACGACGTAGGAATTATTTCTTTAACGTTACGTTTATTATCGTATTATTACGACTTGTACTCTGGGGGTAAAAAAATAAACACAATTTAAGCATTCGATGAAATCTCGTGAATTCGTATCGATTATAATAACATTAACATTTTAATATTATTATACGAAGTATTTTTGACGATAATTAAAAACTTTTTTTGAAAACTGCTTAAAAATCGATCGTGCAATATAACGTATCGTTAATTATAATAAATCATTATCTTAATGAGTTACGATTATTCGTATGCATAATAACAATATTACAATAATATTTATTATAGTAAACGACGGGTCTAATCTTATAGGTCACGGTGTACTCGCGTGCTTATTATCATTTTATATAATTTATTATCAATGTTATGATATTGTAACGTGGTCGCTAAAACTGAAGATAATTTTTTTTTTTTGTTTTCGTGTCTGATTTGAACTCGCGTCGATATTGAATTAGGTCGCTGAAACTTTTTTTTTTCGAACACAACCTTTATACGAGAGCACTTTAAATAATTTATATTATAATTGGTATTTAAAATATTATAAAATATAAACGCAAGAAAAAAAACCGACTCGTTTTCGAGTCATTTTTTATCACCATATTATAAAATATATACGACGTATATTATATAGGTAACGTATCGATTTATGCAATAATTAAATTATCGCAACGGAATCCGTTCTCGTTTCCACTGTAATATGTAATATTATTATATTATACACTTTTACGTTTGCTCTTTTTTCTCACCTGCAGTCGTCCAACGAAATAACACGCACTCGTTTCTCGATGATACGATATCACGAAAGTAATATTATAACGTATTATAATGCGGTTAAAAAATATGTGCTCGCGCGTGTATATCAATTATAGTTTTCCGATCGTTCTAGATTTCAATATTTCACGGTTTTCGTCCGAAATACGACCGTTGTTTTTTTTTTTATTATTTTCATAATTTACTCTATATTACACATAAATAATATGCTAATAAAGTAATAATATTTATTTATTATTATGTACTTCTTATAAAATAAACGCGCACCTATAGAGAATGTCGATTATTATTATTCCGTTTCAAACAGTAATTTTAATTTTAATATTTATGTTAAATATTTATGTTAATTATAATAATAATTAATTATATATCAATTAAAAACATTTGACCGAAATATAACCGTTGACATTTAAAACGGATAAACGCTCGTGTTATTTGTCTCTTTGAATCTCGGCAAAATCTATATAAATTTCGCCCGTTTGTATTATGACCTCGTATACCAATACCGTGGTCGTTATAATATAATAAATTATTATCTTCTATTAAAATAATAGTATTGCTCGGTATAATAACGCGATAATAACGGCAATCGCCTTTTTCCGTTTACATGGGAAATCGATGTGTTTAATACATGATATATAGCAATATAGCTATTTCGTATACACATGTATATTATAATATTATATATATCGCAAACATTATTATTTCAAACCGAACCGAATAATACGCGGGACTACGTACATGCAGGACATATTATATTAAAACGTGTATAACATAACCATATAGATATATCCACGCCTATGTGACAACAAAATAGATAGAATAGGGTATAAAATATTACATGATATATACTCACAATATTCTAAATCCTCGGGATACAGAGCGAACATTCAGATTTAAATGATAAATTGGTAATTTAATTTTTTTCGCAGTAATATCGCGTAAATTACTATAAAGTACTCTCGTATCTTATTAATAATTATTAATTATTATTCGTAGAGATAAAATAACGGTATAGAAAATTAGTATAAGTTTACTTTTGTAAAAAAAATTAAATCCTCGAATGTAATAAAACTGTTATTGGGGGTTTTAGCTTTTGGACAATTCAAATGAACTAAATTATAAATCATAATATAATACTAGGAATGTTGTACGTACGTCGTACATAAATTTTGAAAAAAAAAAGTAAAATAAAATTTCACAGTAAACTTATTATTTCATTTTTATAAGTTAAAAAAGCGTTCAAGTCTCCGTGCGGACGTGATGATAATATTCATATATAAATATATAGTACGTTGTACGTGCTTATAATGTAATATACTATAATTTCTATATTATGTATGAATATCCTTTTTGAACCATTAATATTATTACATTAACCTTTGAACACCCTGTATACATTTATGTTCCTGATATATATTATTATATATAACAATAGTTTATACGGAGTTATTCAGTTTATGTTTTCTGTCGCTATGGTAACGGTGCAGCTCGCTGCCAAAGGGTTGTACCTATGTTAAATTAAAGGCATCGGTCGAAGTCCGGTATGGTCATCAGTTCATCACCCTTTTTTTCTTTTCTTTTTTTTAATAATATAAATAATAATACAATATGTCAATATATATATATATAATAATTGTAATAGTATAACATCAAGTTATGATTTAAAAAAAAGTATAATATATATTATAAATATAATTATTATATTTATTGAAAATAACTCGATAATGTGGAATTAGATCCGCACAGAAATTAAATCCATATTATTTAATCGATCGTAATACTCGTATTATATTCTATTTACTCGTATACGTTTTTGTTTTCATGTTTTTCTAATTCATATTATATAATATACCCGCTCGACGAGTTTTCAGTAATTCAGTAATTTTTTTTATCATTTTGTATAATATTATCATTATAATTAAATAATATTTAGGTTAGTATGTATGGAATTATTTAATGCATAACCATTATTTTTTTTTTCGGAAATATTTGATTAACGTGAGGTATAAGAAAATGATAATATACCTATTTGCGTATATATTAATCGAATATTTTATATCTGCAGTTTTTCAGCATCGTATTATTATTTGCTATATTGGAACAAAATCGTTAACTCACATAAAAAAAAAAATGTAAACGGTACCTATACCAAAAATAATGATTGTTGTTTGTATGTAGGTATATATTATAATAATTAATATCAAATATTATTTTTTCCGCTTAAAATATTTGATGAATTTTCCTTTTTCGACCGATAAATAAACATAATATTTTTCGGTAAAAAAAAAAAATGTATTTCAAAGGTATTATAATTCCTACTGATGTATACTCGACCGCGGTACAGAAATAATTTCATACCCATATATTATTATAATATAATTCTACCATTGTCGAAAAACAAATGGTCATTTTATAACTCACATTTATAGCTTATATTTCAATCGGTATATAATTCGTGTTAACATTACGAGACAGTAAATACAAAATATTACTACAATACTACGAGACGGTTAAACGCGGGCTAAACTAGCGAAACTATATTATTATTGCTCATCGAACAACGCACGTGTTTCTATACGCATATTTTCTAACATAACCGTGTTACGCGGAAATCCATGTAGAAAAAATAAATTTAATAATAATATTATTACACTTATACCTACGCAGAGTGAATTATAAAGTATTGTTTTTCTAACGACTATATAATATAATATTATAATAAAATATAACTTTCTCTGCTTATTTACTGCATGTGCGTTATTGTATTAGTAATATAGAACATAATATTTTCGATATGATTTAATATTATGATTAATTTATAGCTCGTAATATAATATTAAGATATTATCGGTATAAAAAATATACGACTCTCGAACTGCGTACAAAATTATGAAATAATCAAAAATTGACGAGGCGAATAATATTCCGTTAGTCAAATATTATACAGGTTGATATTAATCAAAATTACGAATATCAATTTTATTATTTATATAAATATGTATTGAGGGATAATGGTGAGTTCATTTTACGAAACGATTTCTAACATTTCGAATGCAACAATTTTATCTAAATTTCACCGAAGACGAATATCGTGTCATAACGACATAACCAAATGGGTTTGTCGATTATTATTATACGGTCGTTCATGAGCGGGTCAAAAAAACAAAAACAAAAAAAAAAGGACGACCCGAATGACCCAATTAAAAATATAGTGAGTATCGCGTTTTGAGGGCAATTTTTTTCGGATTCCAATCGAAATTTGCGAATTTTATGACTGTTCATGACGCTTTCGGCATATACAATAAATAAAACATAAGTACTTAATACAAGCATATAATATAGGTTATATTATATTATATACAGGTATTACACAAACAGACGCGCGGTTACTACTTGTATTATAATATTATATTTATGAGAGATATGGCCCGAGGAAGTGAAGCTCGTTTTTATTTTTCACTTTTTATTTTATAATATCTTTTCATCGATCTTCCGAAATACTGCAAGCACAAAAAAGTAGCTGACCCGAACGGGGTCATTACACGATATAAAGTGTGTATATATTTCGTATTCCCATATTATATATATTATATTATTATGGTACGTATAATATATACATCACATAATACACACACACAAACACATATATATAACGAGAAATGTGCAGTTTAGCGTTCTTCGCGAGACCGTATGCTATAATATACAATAATATACGGAATAATATTATAATGTGGACGCGCATTGCGAAACGGACAAAATTTATATCTCGGGGCGGCCCCCGGAAAGTCCACTCGAAGTCATAAACACATTCGTTTCGTATGTGGATTTACAATTTATTTATTATTTATATTGCATATAATATCTATGCATAAAATCGTCACGGTCTACGCAGACATCATAACTACTACGACACGTCAAGTCACAAATAATATATAATATATTATAATAATTAATCCTAGTCCAAACTATTTAAATTAGAAAAATAATAATTTATAACGGGCTAAGACTGCGCAATAATTATATCGGACGAGGAATAAAAAATATGTTTTAATATTAAATAAAAACAATATCGTAGTCATATTATCAATTGCATTTTGCATCACCGCAGTTTCGGATGAGAGACGAAGCGAAATTATTATATTATTTTTGCCTTGCTCGTTTTACGTTTTTACACAAACCATATTATTATACATTTACGACCTAACCTCGTATACCTACAGAGACTTGAATATTATATTTTATCGAATCGTCCGTTTTCCATACGTGAATGTTTTTTTTGATGTCGTTATATTTTTAAATTTTAACGAGTATCTCGTATATTATACGCACTAATATTCGGTTTTTATACTCTATCAATGTCACTGAGATTTCAATCGCTGATTATATTATGATAATTCCGGCCAATTATTGGTAGATTGTTTGTGTTAAGGAGACCGTAACGTGTCGTGTTCCTGATATTCCCAAGCGGTCATCATCCATCCGCGGTAACTAACAGTGAGATACGCTTAACACCGGTGGCTGACATTAATTGTAACCTAGACCTGTGGCTAGTGCGGTAGATTTACGTGGGCGAGAGTTTATATATAGGTTTCTATGTAGATTTCCCCCAGGACCAGATACATTTTCGCATTTTGTACCACCGCAGACCCGTATAATAAACAATAAAATCGTATTTTAAAATAATTATAATATTATTAATTTTTAAACATTTGTCCGAACATGAATATATTATATATAGGTAAATAAAGAGAGAAGTCATTATAGCTGCGTATCGTGGATTCGTGGCCGGTTTATAATACCTATTATTGTATTCTAATCCATCGATATACTCTTTTATTTCGAGTTATACTATCTTTCATACTGACCGCAGGTAACCGCAGTAACCGCGTTACAATTATAGTCACCCCGGTGTCTGCCATTACGTTTAACGTGATGAGAAATTATCATAAATTATGTAAATGTACATACGTCAATAAGTCATATATTATAATATCACGTTATTATATTGTATACGAAACTACGTATATACACGTGGGTCTGGGTCAAGAGAGCCGTGACCTATAGTCTAATCATTCTGGTCTATAAATAGACGAAAATAAATCGATTAATTTAGGTAGGTACTAGTTTTTTGTTTTGTTTTTACTATATTATTAGACCGAGCAAAGTTATCAGTTAAGTATAAATACTGTTATTTCCCCATCACGTGTAGAATTAACTATTGTACTAATAGTACCATAGTTATGCCATATTAACATATAATAATGCCAGATCGTACATTCGTACTTGAATAAAAAAAATAAATACAAAATGCTAATACCTAATTATTGTTATCACGCGATTATGTGGTCCGTGCATGGCCGCAATAATAATAATAATATTATTATATTATTTTACGTAACTTTGTAAGTCTAACCTAACCGCGAAGACGTATGGAAAAACGTAATAAAAAAAAAAAAAAAAAAAGAATCAAATCTAAACCGTAACACAACATTATGTAAATCTCATTATCGCATTGACTTCAGATTTTATATTTAAATAATAATAATAATAATATAATTATTATAATGAAACTTCGTCCATGGTCACGGTGACATTTATACTGAGCACGCGCTCGTATAATAATAATCATCATCATATCCACATAATAAAATGATAATACATAACGTATAATAAATAAAAAATGTATTTTCTCCGATCGAATAGACTCGTATAAAAATAATAAAACGACGGTTTAATCGAGTCTCGAGCAGCGATTCACCTGCCGAACGCAGGAATGTAAAATAATAATATTTATAATATTACGTAGAACAATAATAACAAAACGATTATATAAACGTATTATTATATTTGTCATGGCGTCGTCTTCGTTCGTACAAATATTGTGTATAGTTATAATGTTATATAAATGGTATTTATTCCGATCGATCGGACACTTTTCAAATTTATAATCGTGATATAATAATAATTATAATAATAATAATAATAATAATAATAATAATAATATTATATTATTAAAAAAATTATAGAAAAAGATGAGCGATAAAATTCTCGTATCCACCGACGAAGATAGTCCATTATGGCATAATACGTATATAATATTAATAAATTATAATTAAATATAGATGCATCGGAACGTGCGAAAATTCGCGTATACCAGAAGACGCATAGTTTTAGTGAAAGTCGCGCGAGTATTATACGAGTAAAATATAATCACAATAATATAATATGTTTATGGACAAAATAATATACGAGTATATAGAATAATATTATATTATATTATAATACGAACACCGCGGGGATGAGTTTAGGTCAGAAAATCGTAAACTAAAATATAATTATGAATGTTACAACATTCGCACGCGAAATTGATATAAATTTTAAGACGTTGCATATACCGCGTATACCGCGTTAGGTATAAATGTTTAATAATAAATAATAATAATAATATACTCGTATATTAATTTAATATAATATACAAGTACCGCCGCGTTACGACTCATAATAGGATTCGCGTTAGGTATAGTCATATACAGGTACAAATAATATTAAGTATACTGTATACGATTGCACGACAAAATATTATAATAATATTGTGTTAAAAGATAATAAATTATAATCGTTATATAGCACACGGCGAGAACAAGTGGTTTATATCACTATAGGTGTTTTTCGCATTAAAATTAATGGCAATCTTAAACTAACGTGACACAATATTATATTTATATTATTATATGACGTGTTAATAGTATACGTCATAATATAATAATAATATATAATATTTTGTTCTCGTATATTGCGTAGAATTATTATATTCGTCATCTGGGATCCGATAAATACATATAAAATACGATAATCATAATAATAATAATAATAATAATAATAATAATAATAATAATCGTAATAATAATAATAATAATATTAATAACTATTGTTTATTATTACAACTCGATAATGTAATCATCGACCGTACATAATACGTAATAATATTATATGAGATCGGATTGTCTACCTTATATTTGAAATCTCGTAGGGCCAACGTTTTATTTTACAATCATTTTGATAAATTAATTTATGCAAGCACGTCCAAATTGTGCGTCACAAATAATAATATTCAAACCATATTATTTTACCAAACGTATAGTAGGTAATATATAAACACCACAAAACCACAATCGATGTGTTGCTATCCTAATCAAATTGCAAAACAAGTCGTTTATTCAAAATAATCGATTTTTTCGCGATGATGACCTGAGTGTTTTCAAATCGTGGATTTCGCAATATTATACGAGTCCGTATATCGAATATAATATCATATTAGTAACGGATAGATAAAATATAAAAAATAAATAGGTAAATAATTTATCATATTGTTTATACGGACACAGCTGATTCGGTATTTTGAATTTTTAAAAAAACACAATACGCGAAGTCGCATATTACGTTTTTAATATATTTACGTGCAATGTCTCACAAATTAAAAATATTAAATTTTCGCGAGACATGTTCCGCATAGGTATTGTAACCAATTAGACGAAGTAATCCGGTTATTTACTTCATTTACTACCCAAAAGGGATTTATAATCCAAAAATGTATAACGTAGTAGCTATATATTATGTACACTAAATCTAATGATTAATACACCTACATTGTATATTTTTGTATATAGATGCGGACTAAACAGATAATTAATTCTGGCGAATGAAAACATCGCATAACATACTTATTTTAATATATACGGATAGGTTATCGCGTTAATTCAAAATATAATTATCTAAAAAAAAAACGCATTTTATCGTTATAATAATATTATGTATAGGTACGTATATTTTTTAAATTATACCCGATTATATTACATAATCGTGTGTATTCTTATAATAATTGAATACTTATTAAAAAAGTAATTTTTTTTTTTTAACAGATTAAAATTCGATTAAAATAAAATCTACAAAGCTTAATATAACATATGATTATAATATACTTATTCGCCCTCGTATGGTTAGTTTGCCGCACAGGCACAGCTGTCCGAAATAGCGGATGTATTGTATTATTATATCATAATAATAATTATATTTTCATAAAAATTAAATAATATTCCTGCCCAAAATGGATAGAGTCTTTAGCTGCTCTTTTAACCTGTAAATAATATTATTATAATAGGTAACGTGACTAGGTGTACGAATAAAATGACGATCCGACTTAATACCTGTATTTTCTCGTTTTTCATGTATTATAATAATAGGTAGGTATTTTAATATTTTCAAGACAATGCATATAAAATCTTGTTTCGCGTGTAGGACGAAAGATAAATGATAAAATTATATTATAATATTTAGATGCACGATAAACTCATTAAACTCATAATTACTATTAAAGAATAATAATAATTATACAAGTTCAGATGTAGCCAATAATGTACTTATATTTAATAATTATTATGCCTTGCACACAATAATATCATTACACCGGAACTTAAATGAACGTAGGTTTACAACTTTCGAATTAAATTTTTTCAAGTCTTTAAACTTGAATTTCAACACGTGATTATGATAATGTTAAAACGATTATGTAAAATATAATATAGTTAGTATTCCCGCGGTATAGAATCTAAATATATATAATATATTACATAATAATATGTATTATAATATTATTTTATTATAATTATTATGATTAAAAATGTGAACATAAAAAATACTTTGATAATTAACGTTTTAATAAATTATTAACGTTACCCATTTATAAAATATTAGTTTTGATCGCAATCTCTCATGTTTAACTACCATAATATTATTAAATGATGATTTTATCGACGAAATATTATTAATTCAATTGCACGTGTCACATACTCACACAGTAATTATTATAATAGTTATACCTATATATAGTAAAATATACGACATAAAATATTAAATAATATATTTTTTGAAAAAAGTTTTGTATACACAATATCAATATTCCAAGTAGGTACGTGTTATTTTGTCGGAATACGCGTCATTCAACGATGAATTTTTTGTTATTACTTATTATTATTAAAAAAAAAAAAATTTAAAAATAATCTCTATACTTATACTAAATAAATTTAAATAAATATATTATACTTTTTGATACAAATCGTACAAAATGATATGGAGATTTATTAAATTCCGGGATTTGGAAATAAATATAATAAATACGAAATTTTACGTAAAAAATATAATATATTACGTTATTATAGAAACCACTAAAAAATATCAATAGTTACATTCGTATTTTTTTAAGAAAATTTATACTACATACCACTGTATACTACCGCGGTGGAATATTACAAGTTACGCGTGTATTCATTAATGATAATATTGAAATTTAATTTTAAAATATATGATAAGTAATTACTAATAAACAAACAAACAAATAAACTTTTAAACTATTATATTAGGTCTAAAAATGTAATCTTGTTAATTCTCGTTATGTCCACGGCCTTTTAAGCAGTTAAAAAACAATTATGTGAAATTTTCTCTTCGATCAGCTATGTATCGGTATAATATAATAAACTCGTACTATTAGTCACATTTATTACATATACATATTATCATTATTATGTTTCATCGTGTCCGATAAATATTTTGACTGCCAATAACAAATATAATAATATGTTAAATAATTTATAAATCCGTGCACGTCGCGCATTCGAACACAATGAAAACAATAATACAACATAATGTTATGATTGTGATCGGCTAAAATAATAATTCAATAGAAGTAATATATAATACAATGTTATTGCCAAAATGTTCAATTTTAATATTTCCACTGCAGTTTATCATTGCTATTAAAAAGTCATCATCATTATTATATTAGTCGTCTGTGCAGGCGCAACGAACCAATTATTCATTTATAATTTTTTACGAGGTTATAATTACAATAAGCCAATAATAATTAATAATAATTATAAATGTCTAATGTTTAATGTCGTTTATAATATTAAATAGGTACTATAAATAATAATTTAGTGGACAAAAAACACTAAACAGTAAAAAGCATACAAAAAGAATATAAATTTGTAAAAATATTTTGTGCATCGTATTATTTATTTAATACGTTTATAGGCACTGAATGCACAAGACAAATGGAAAAATTAATTGTTAAATTTAATGATTATTTTATAACAATTATTACTAAGATATATTTAGAAATATGTAAAATAAAATATTATGTTAAGAAAAATAATCGACAGTGCCATTTTATCATAATAATATCCAATTATTTTATTATATTTGATTGGTTATAGATTTTCGATACACTTAGCAATTATCGTAATATGTTTACTTATTCGTGTATTATTACGTTTATTGCCTATACAACGGCACAGGAAAAATAAAAATATGCGTGATGGTGTCAACTAGGTATACTGCAAACTATTCGATTAATTCGATTGAAATGTTCGTATATGACAATATTACTTTTCGGTACACTTTTCGGTACTTTTCGGTATAATATAGAAGCTAGACACGAGTAAATATCCTGCACATATTGTTATTTTATCAACATCTCTCTCTATCTAAAATAACAATAAATAAATATTATTTATTATTAAAGACGAATTTTTATAATATTACACAATATACACATTATATAATATTATTATAATTTATTTTTCGCTGGGTAACGCGCGTCATTAAATTCGAAATTGTAATACGTCGACTTCGATGGTGAATATACAGTAAATTTGATGAAGAATGACTTGAAATGAAGAAGACTGCTCAGATGCATCGAGGTTTTCTATTATAAAATCGAATATGATATTTGCGGTTTAGGACGTTTCACGGAAATTTCGCATTATATATATATTTCTTTGTAATAATATATCTATAATATAATATGTAAATTCCTCGATCGTTCGTGAATCGTACGTCCCTGTGCGCGATGTAATTGCGGCCCGAAGGGGCGTTAATGAAATATTTTAATAATCGTTTTATAATATTACGCTAGACGTTATATTGTGAATCGTAGACGCGTATTACACGCATATTTTACATACACATTATTATGGTATATTACGAACAATAATAATATTATTATTATTTATCCGTCGTGACGTTTATACACGGCATAATATTAATAGTTTAAATAATTTTGTTTTTCGACCAAACCGCATATTATTCGTATAGACGTACTTACATAATACTCGTATTATATAGCGAAGCGAAACGGTTTTTGTTTCTGTTCAAAACAGTATTCATAACATCATTAATAATATTATAATAACAATATATTATATTATTATTATTATTATTATTATCAAACAGCCGGTCGCATAATGTGCGGCAATATTATTTCTATAATTGAATTTCAGAACGAGTTTTTCGGGTGTATACCTAAGCATTATAAAATACGTATTTTTTACGGATTCAAAATATGTTTTTAAACGAAAAAATCAAACTACTCGCCAGCAGTGATTTTATTATACCTACACGTTGTTTCTTTTAATACGTGAATGTTTAACGTTTTTTTGTTTTTTTTTTTTTTTGTGCCTAGTCGAAATTAAATAATTTTTCATTCTTTTGTAATTATTATTTATACGCGCTATAATATAACAATAAGTATATAGTTTACGTCTATTACTCCGTTTACTATAATAAAAAGTAATTATTTTATTTTATGCACCATGAAAAAATATATCAATCTATAATGCCTTTATATGTTTATGTGGGAACCTGAAGAACATAATATTAAGGTACCTCCGGGACCATGTGGATTGAGTGGGGTCCCTGTAATGAAGGGTTCGCATGTTATCGAGATCGAAAATCTTAATCTCGAAATATTTTTTTTTTTTTTTTTTTTATTTGACGACTGATGAGGGTCAAAATGTTGATCCAACGATTCAAGTACCCGTTATAAAATTATAAAATATTATACGTTTATGAAGTATTATACAAAACGAAATCTTTCTCTTTCATATATTTCATTTTAAACATAAAAATGTAATAATTTTAAAAACTCATAATTTTAGTATACATAAACGTATATTTTATAATAGGTATAACTTTATAAGGTCAAAGAAAAAATTTAAAACGTTTACACAATATTTATATACTTAAGTACTTATTTAGGTAGGTATTAATAAAAATGTCATGTATATTTTAATTGAACGTGTAAAATAGTGTTTATTTTATAATTTTATTAGTTCATAAAAGTATATGTTCATACTTAAAAATTTAATAAGCAGTGTTCGCAAAGGTGTATCTTCTCCAATATATTGTTTTATTATTTAATATTTTTATTATAAAATTATATATATCAATCTGTACAGCCATCGCATTCTATCAATTTCAAGATTATAAATTGTATATAGGTAAGTAAAGTCATTTTAACTTTAACTGATCATTTTAAAATACAAATCTTTGTCATAAACAAAAGATTAATAATATTATTTTTTTTATGCAAATTGTGCATATGAATTATATATTAACATTTATATAATAATAATATTGTACTTAAATATGTAAAATATATACCTATAAAATATAAGATATAATATATTTAATAAATACATTTACATTAAGTACAAGGATAAGGATTACAAATCATTTTTGACATGAAATCAAAGAATATAAATCAATAAAAAAAAAATATATATTATTTTATTTAAATATTCGTTACATAATTTATTAATTTAAGTAACGGTCTAGATCAGTATAATTGATAAAAATAAAATACATAATATAGTACATAAATACACTTTATATAAATTTTTAATTAATTTTGTTTCGTGTGTAGGTATAATATATATATATATATATATATATATATGCATGTACTATATAATTATTTTTAGCTTATATCAACATACGTAATAAGTACCCAAGTAAAATAATTAAATTGTTACAAAACGATTTTTATCGTGAAATTTAGTAATATCTTTACATTAAAATTTTTTTCATTGTCTCTCTGAAATTTTATATGTAACATAAAATAAAAAAAAATTAATTAAATATTAATATCATATTGCATAAGTACCTACATAAAATATGGTATAGGTACAAAGTACAAATAAGATATTTTTGCATCGTTTTATAAAAACAAACGTATTTACTATAGATTAATTATTTTTATTTTTATTTCAATCTTTAGTGATCATACTATTTTATAGTTTCAGATTCTGAGCGAAGCGAAGAATGAATTGCTTTTACAATGATGTGCGTGTCTCTTTTTTTTTATAATATGTCTGAAGACACTTTTACTACCCGAAATAATGCTCTGATTTAGACAAATAGCATATGCTTCCGGTTGGAAAGGTAGTTGGTACTTTATTTAGGTTATTTTTCGAATTTCTCAAAATTGACCCTATGCGATAGAAAAAACGACCAAAAAATGACAAAAAAAGACATATTTCACGAAAACTGAAATTTCAACGAATTCGATTTCAATATTTCACGATAACTCAGGAAATTTTGAAGTAATAGTCATGAAAATTTTATTGGGTGTTCATATAGGTATTATTTATATATGTGGTAAAATTTTGGAACCGTTACGTTAATTTTTCTACAAAAATTTTGCGTTTTAAATATTTAATAAAAAAAAGTCAAAATTTTAATCAATACCTACATTATCTGACTGAACTTCGCTCAGAATCGTTTTTTCGAATGCAATGGTTATTATCATTGCACTCAAATTCTAATTAAAATTAAACACTATGATTTGCACACCATATCCCTGCGGCAGGAGTATCCCTTCCCTTTTTTTTTTTTATAATAATGAGAATATGGTTTTAGTTTTTTTCTATTAACGATAATGTTGTAAAATTGAATAAAAATACTTATCGCGCATATGGTTAGGTATTCGTATAATATGATTATAAAACCACTCGACCCGCACAATAATATTGCGTATTATAATAATACAAGACGTAGCAGGAATATTACACATAAAGCGGTATCTTTTTGGGGATTTTTAATTTTTGAAGAAACGTCAGTAGGGTAGTTTATAATAATAAAATATAAACGATCACCTGGTACTAAAATATTATATAATACGCGTTCGCCAAGTCGCCCTTTAAGGTCTGGCCCCGTCGTCCATATGTTAGTCGTATACGTATAAATTATATATACAAATATTATATACTTATATATATATATTATTATATGTAATATATTCTATGTAAAAGGGCATACCGCGACGAATGAGTCTTAGAATACTCGAAAGATGTACCTACGTTTAATACGTTACGAATGTTTTATAAATACACACGTCGTGTTCGAATCGTCCGTAAAGGGTAATGTTCGACATAATAATATAATGTAATATTATTACTATTATTATTACAAAATTAAGCGAATGACTATCATCCCTTCTGCATGGTCTACCCCGTCGTAAAAATGAAACCGGCGCGAAAAAGAAAAATATAATTCGTAGACAATTAATTTTTCATTTTTAATTAATAAACGTATCTTTTATACGTGCAAAAAATACTATATTATTTTATGTTTAACGTATATACAGTGTATAATAATTCGTCCCCGCGTGTTATTATTATTATTATTATTATTATTATTATTATTATTATTATTATTATTAT